>OX235273.1:24494029-25094029 GCA_944472155.2 Trichobilharzia szidati
GAGAAAAAGGTTCTTGAATCTCTTTGTTTCTACTGGGCTACAGCAGTTCCGGCTGAAATACTGTGAAACCAGAAACCAGTGTAAAGCTTTGATTCACCAGTCAAGGATAGCTTACGAAACCCAGTTAGTCAAAAGTTCACCAGGCTGCCCAAAAAGACTCTTCTCACATATCAAGAGAAGAACACGTAAGAGTGATGCTATCCCACCTCTTATGCTTGAAGATGACCAGACAAACATGGCTGAGGCTTTGTCCAAGCACTTTAGTCAAGTATTCTCTGATAATATTGATACCAGCTTTGTAACTTTTCCAGAAGGTAACTTGAAAATGGCACCCTTATACATTGGAAAGGATACTGTCCTAAAGTGGCTTCTAAGGCTCAATCCTGGTAAGTCCAGTGGCCCTGATGAACTCCACCCACGTATTTTAACAGCATTGGCTGAAAACATAGCCGAGCCATTGTCGGTAATCTTCAATATGTCTCTGGACCAGTCTAAATGTCCAAGAGACTGGAAAGATGCCATCATTAGTCCGGTCTTCAAAACCGGATCTAGAAACTTAGTTCAGAACTATCGTCCTGTTAGTTTGACCAGTATTGTTGTTAAACTACTAGAAAGAATAATTCGTGATGCTATCATTCAGTTCATTGAAGGGAACAAACTTTTCGCTGTGGAACAGCATGGTTTTAGAGCAGGTCATTCTTGCTTGACCAACCTTCTTTTGACCAGAGAAAGTTGGGCAAGCTCAGCTGATGCTAATATACCGATGGATGCCATATTCATCGAACTTAGCAAGGCGTTTGACAGGGTTTCTCATTCAGGTCTTCTAGTAAAGTTAGGTAGTATGGGAATCAATAAAGTGATTGCCGACTGGATTCAAGACTTTCTAAAGGACAGAAGACAAAGAGTACGAGTTAACGGGGTTTTATCAACATGGGAATCGGTTAAGAGTGGAGTTCCTCAGGGTACAATTCTAGGCCCACTTCTTTTCCTGATTTATGTTAATGAGATTCCATCGGTAGTTAGGTTATCCTGCTTACTGTTTGCTGATGACATCAAGATATGGATGGCTTTACACGATGACAGTGATCAACTTGCTTTGCAGGAAGATTTAAACTTGTTAAGTGATTGGTGTAAGCACTGGGCCTTGGAGATTAACTTAAGCAAGAGTGTAGTTATGCATGTATCTCATAGTTACGTGCACAATTACTCAATGAATGGCATTACTCTCCCAGTGGTCACTGAGTACAAGGACTTGGGAGTGGTTGTGCAGCATGACTTGAAAACAGCAACAAACTGTAGAGCTGCAGCCACTAAGGGTTTTCGAATGTTATGGGCCATACGCAAGGCTTTTGCGAATTTTGACGCTGAAATATTTCGTATATTATATCCGACTTATATCAGACCTCATTTGGAATATGGGATCCAGGCGGCGAGCCCGTGTTTCAAATACGAAATAGACTTATTAGAAAGGGTGCAAAGAGTAGGAACTAAGCTAATAAATGGTTTCTCAACCCTCTCATATGAAGAGAGGTTAAGTCGACTGGGTTTATTTCCACTGTCATACAAACGACTTAGGGGTGGCCTAATACCAGCATACCGTATCCTAAGAAATGGTTTTGGAGCTAATTTATCTAATTTATTTCTTCCTTCTAGCACCAACCACTTGCGAGGACATCACCTCAAGGTTCAAAAACCACGGTCGAATCGTCTGCGTTTGGAGATCCGTTTTTCGCATCTAATTGTGAACCATTGGAACTCCCTACTGGAACACGTCGTATCAGCGCCATCCGTTGATTCATTCAAGGCGAGATTGGACCTCCTGTGTGTAACAAATCGAAAGGATTAACACAGGCATATAGCCTACTATCCTAAAGAAATTGTAAACTGTAAACTGAAATCCAGTGTTATTTGGTGTGTATGTAGTGTACAATGAACCTTTGAACTTTTGTTTGAACTCACTCACCCACTTTTGGCACTACTTCGTCTTTTGATTTGTTACTCTCCTGTACATTTTTGGTTCGCTCTCTCGTTGTGCTTTCATTCAGCGCACTCTCCGAGCCTACCACAGTCAAGGCAGCAAATAAGTTGTATAACCTCTTATTTTTATCAAATTTCATATCTCATTTGTGTAAAATATAACTCTGTTCCAGACACACTTGTCATCTGAAGTCTTTTTACCTTGATTCCGTTCGTCAGTACTTGCACGTTAAGCAGAGTACAGGTAAGGTCATTAAGCGATGAAGTTTTGTAGGAGTGATTATTTTGAGGTTTACATTAAGCCAAGTTTAGGTCCTACATGTAGATCTATTAAGACAAGAGGAGATCTGTTATGAATCAATGTTTGTAGTAACCAAAACCAACTCGTTGTGGCTTAAACGGAGGGAATCGATCTTTGCGTCCTACTGCATAGCTGATCAAAACTTCTTTGAGAGAGTCGCACAGTCACAGGATGCTCCAAAGACAGCAAAAAGACGATTATTCTTCAATAAGTCTGTGGTTCTATTCAGCAGCAGTAACAGCAAAATTTCAAAATCACCTCGAAAGTGCTGTTAGGCAGCTGTACAGTCTAGAGAATTTTCAAGTACGGAACAAGTAGTGTAGAACAGAATTAGTTAACCGAAATTCTGCTGTAAGAAGGACCTTAGAATCAAGGAAAATATTCCAAGCAATGTGGGATTAAAACTTGTTTTCACCAGTGCTTCCCACAAACAGTCCAAGGTCAGAGTGACCTTCATTCACTCAAACAAAATCAGATTGTGAAGCAACACATTATCAGTGTATCACACAATCACAAAGAGAAGCGTTGAAATTAGATATAAAACAGGCACAAGGGAAAATAATTGGGATCAAGCCAGCATATATTATGCAAATCTCAGAACAATGATATACAGTCTGGGAGCAAAAGAGATAATGATCACATGGTTAGTTTAAACATTGTAATGAGATCGCTTAAGACATATTCTGGATAGTCTTCCTGTTATTCTGCATTCCACATGACCTGTAAACCAAACATTTAACACTAATCTCCATTAAAGGTTGAATCATCAGATACTTTATGGTACCTGCTACTCAATCAAAATGTAGTTTCATTTCCTAAACTTGTAATTTATTGGTTGTGTGAAATAGGTTTATAAGTACCTGTAATGTCTGATCACATTGCCTTTCCCCTGGAGTAATAAATCTCCGTCTTCTCAATCAGTCTTCTGCGTCTTTGCCAGCATGGGAATAGTATTCAAGTAACCAGTCACGTATTACTGTGTATTGAGGGAAAAGTCATGAGGAATCCGGTATCACATGCTGGATTCAACAAAATTTTGATCAGTCAAAATGTTATAACATCTACAATTCCCAATAAATAGACAAAAATATCTTCGGAATTATCCTAAGACTCAAAATCAACTGATGGGTGTCGAAAAAATCTCAGGTTTCTCTGGTTCAACTATACTTAGTTAGAAAACATTGATTTATGATAAATGCTTTGTACTGGTTATCAATATTATTATTCCCTTGGGTTCCGAGTGGAACATGTGGTTTTAACAACAAATCTCCACGTTCTTCTATTTTCTGCTGTCCTCTTCAGCTGGGCTCACGACTGCCCATAATCCGTCATCTTCATTCCCCCCAACGATCTCCTCCAGGTGGCCCTCACACCGCCAACCCACTCGTCACTTCTCATTGGCATTACGCTTGAGCGATGGCCTGGTGCGCGATATCTAAGAAGGTCTCCTCAGCGTGTAGGTGTTGATTATACTCACGACTGACCTCAACTAACCACACTTACTAAGGACTTCTCCCCGTAATATTCTTATCAGCAATCTACCAAGCGTGCAAGTACTGATTAACGAACTCAAAGTAAAAAGGCTTGAGACTGGGTAGTGTGTCCTGATAAGAGTAGTATTTTACACAGATTAAATATCAATTTTAATAAATATGAATGTTGTACAACTTATTTGTGGACTACCTGGGTAGCAAGCTCTGCGTTTGCGTTGAATGGTAGCACAGCAAGGGAGAGAACCACGTGCGAATAGTAGCATTGGAAAATAAAAAGATGGCTTGGTGCCATAGTGAATGAATGCGTTAAAACAAAAATTCAAACGCTCAAGGTACAATACAAGTGTATGGTCAATCAGTCTTCATTTACCCCCCATATTTGCTGAGCAATGGGCTCTTGATTTCTTAGTTACCAGCCAGAATTTTTTGGTGCTAATTCTCTCCAGCCGGCCGGCCGGCTAGCCATATTATCTTCAGTGAAGAGCCAGCGAAGGTGGCAACTGTTGATAATTGTCTACAGCCTGCTAAAATACTCTTCGTGACACGCAATGCGAGTTTCTTACCCGTATGGAACTGCCCGACTTCGTTGTTTTACTGGAAATGTGAATCTTGTTCTTTATGCTGAGGTGGATTGCAGAAGAATTCCAAACTGGTTTCAGGTTGGTGTAGGCGTATCTTGCCTTTCCGATTCTCGCCCGCTTTGACATCTTCATCCGTTCCGCTTGTAGCTGAAACGATAATTCTTGGCTGGATAAGTGAAGGAAGTACCCTATGTAAATCTCACCTGTTAATAGGGTTTGGTGCTGGTTATTGTTGCTATTGCCGTTGGTTGGTTACCTTCATCACCTCCGTCTTCTTCGTTTCCACATGGAGTTCTGTCTTCTCCAGCCGCTTCTTAAGCCAGTTTGTTGGTTTTCGCCTGCAAGTCTTCGAGTTTGTGTGACATTAGACATATATCATCTGCGAAATCCACATCTAGATTTTTCTTATCAGCCGTCCAGAGTATTCCTGACTCCTCGCTCCCCACAGTCTGATGCATAATTCAGCTCACCACAATTAAGAATGTCATCGTGGGTGATAAATTGCGGGCAGCCTGTTTTTCTCCTGTATGCACATCAAACGCCTCGCTGAGGTTCCCCTTGTGGATTCCTTGACATGTGGCATTGTCATACGGCTGTCGAATGAGGTTGACAAAGACTTGGACACTACATACTGTAGTGTTGAGGTAGTTTCCAAATTACTTCTTGGTCTACGCTGCACTATTGAAGGCCTTTCCGAAGTTAATGAAGTTGAGGTAGAGGTTTGACCGCCATTCCATGCCTTGTTCGATGACGATGCGTAGAGTTGCAGCTTGATCAGCACATGATTTGCCGTTCCTGAATCTAGCTTGTCCCGGTTAGCGGAGTTCTGTATCCAGTGCATCCTGTATTCTCTCCAGGATGGTGTGACTTAGTATTTTACTTGATCGGGACAGCAGCATTATTACACGCCAGTTCTTGCACAGGCCTGCATTACTCTTCTTTGGCAGCTTGACGAGGTTACCTTCCTTCCAATCCCTTGATACCTTTCCTCCCTTCGAAACCCTTTGCAATGACGGCCTGTGCACATCTGCCGCAGTCTCCAGGTCCCTTTTCAGTGCTTCGGGTAAATTCCACCTGGTTCTGCTGCCCTCCCACGGTTTGATGTTCTTGCTTTCTGTATGCATTCTATTACATGTGGACGGCAGTTTGGATTTCTTTCTATGAACACTTTTATTATCAACTTTGGACAGCATGACATCAGACTCTGACGTAGTGGCAGCTGGGTAGTCACTGTTGACATCTTCATACGTAATACATAAATCCTTGAAAGGTGCAGGAAGGTATCTGAACCAACTCTTTCTCTAACTTAGGAATATTGATTCCAGCAATTAGACGATCACGTAGTTGAGTATGGAGCTGATCTCCAAAGTTGCATTTTGTAGCTTGTATCTGAAGTTGAAGAATAAAGTCTCTAATCTTCTGGTTGGGAGCACGGACAAGTTTGTTGAACTGAGCCCTCTCTCTTGTGTTTCGAAAGTTGTTATGTGGAAGTGATTTGTTAAAAGTTCACGGAGTTTATCATAAGACAGAGAAATTAGTTTATCTGGAAATGACAGTTTTCAGTAGGCTGTACGCATCTAGCTCAATAGCAGTAATAAAATGAGCTGGAATTTTGTCATCGCGAACATTCTTCGACATGCACCATGCGTCGAAACATTCAAGATAATCGGAGATTTCCCGCGGTGAACCATTTATAGGAAACTTTCCAAGATTATTTAATTCCATTGCGACGCCAAAATGTGATTATTATTTGTACTAGTAGTATTGTATTTCGCAATGACCGAATTACAGGAATTCAACCAAAACACTGAGAGGGATGAATTTAGGAATTTGTATTTGGCGGAAATATTATATTCAAATCAAAATAATAAATATATTAACAAACAACAGTAAGTATTTAAACAATACAAAGATAGAAATAGTGAATCACCACAAATACGCAAGCAGACATTCGACATGTGGCGGATGTTGTAATTGACAATTTCTATCTTTGTATTGTTTAAATACTTACTGTTGTTTGTTAATATATTTATTATTTTGATTTGAATATAATATTTTCGCCAAATACAAATTCTTTAATTCATCCCTCTCAGTGTTTTGGTTGAGTTCCTGTAATTCGGTCATTGCGAAATACAATAGTACTAGTACAAATAACATTCACGTAGTCTTAGGTTCTCCTGAAGAACGGAATCGTCTACTGGCTAATGTATACAACCTTCCCGGGTCAGGAATTTCAGTCAGACCTGATTTATCTCTTGAAGACAGACTTAAACGAAAAGAAGTTATGTCCCAGCTAGAAACAAGACGTAAAAATGGTGAGACTAACCTTAAACTGGTGGGTTTTCAAATAGCCAGGTCTTGGAAACGTATGCTTCCAAGACCTGTGTTGATAAGCCGGACCTCATAGGAAGCCTAAAGGTAGTGTACACTAATATACGTAGTATCGGGAACAAATTTCATGAGCTAGGTGTATTAGTGGAAGACCTTAGCCCAAGTATTATGGCCATTACTGAAACATGGCTAGTTTCTGGATTAGATGACACACCTGAGCTATGCGGATTTAGTTGCTTGCGCACTGACAGGATTAAGGGTCGTAGAGGTGGCGGGGTTGCTCTGTACATCAACAACTCCCTACATGTTCGTTCCATGAAATCTGAAGCGCATGACAGTGGGACAAGTGAGGTTATTAGCTGTGAAGTAAGCTTTGCAGCTGGCACTTTACTCATTGGTGTTCTGTATAGAAGTCCCTTTTGTCAGTGTGATGACTTTATTTTAGATCACCTCAAACAATGGAGTAAACACAGTAGCTGTCTTATTCTAGGTGACTTTAATGCACCTCATATAGACTGGGTAGCTGTCACATCTCCAGGATCCACTAATAAGTTTGACAGCCGGTTACTCTTGACTACCATGGAAAATGCCCTGACACAACATGTCTTAGGTAGTACAAGATTCGGTTCTACCCAAGGATCTTCCTTGCTGGACTTAGTGCTTACTCATGACAATGACGACGTGGATGGTCTAGTTATTCGTCCACCTCTAGCAAACAGTGATCATGGGGTGTTAGATTTTAACTTAAGGGTTGGCAATTTAGTCAGTTTTCAACCCAAATCCCGACCTAGTGTTTGGCATGCTGACATAGTCGCTATAAAGGAGCGTGCTTCAACTGCCGACTGGTCAGTCAATATTGTCTCATCCATTGAAGATGAATGGGATAGATTTAAGAATACACTTGAGAGGGTTACCACTGATTTCATTCCCTGCAGGGTTCCTAAAAGACCCCGATAGAGACCCGTTATCTGATATGTCCTAGGGTCTTTTTCACCTGCCTGTCTGTTCTGCTTCAATTGCCGACAAGTGTTTCATAGAATCGTCATTTGTCCCTCCTGAAACTCCTCTTCACTTCCTAATTCAGTGCAGTGTAGATTAATGTAAGCCCAGCTTCTCCTTCTGTTGCGCATCTTTGTATTGAATCATCTTCTCTTTCACCATCCTCCTCTCCTCTTCTATTAGCTTCCAGGTATCCTTTGACAGCCATTCCTTGTATTATCTCTGCTTTCTTCCTAGAACATTTGTAGACGTTTCCTTGAACATCACCTTCAGAGAGTTCCAATGATAATTAAATACAGGTTTCCTCAGTGACACCACTTAGAATCTCTGACTTTGGTCTGACATCTTATAGTTTTGCCCTTCAGCTTCTGAGTGCCGAAATTGAATTGCGGCCTCTTTCCAGGGGTTTTCAAAGATTTCAGCTTCACTTTGAAAATTAAGAAAACTAGATGATGGTCTGCGCCCACATAAGCACCCCCTCTCGACATTGTGTCCAGCAGGTTGCGTATCCATTTCCGTAATATTGAGGTAAAATTTGTCTGTTTTGTGGTGTGTTCGTCAGGCAAAATCCATACTGCTTTGTGTTTATCTTTGCGCTGCCTCCGAACATCACATCATTGAAAGCTCAGGAGTCTGAGAATAGTTCTTTTTTCTCATGCACTCCACCAAGCTAGAGCGTGTTGACCACATCAGGCGTTCTCCTCCTGAGTGGGTAGACATCTGGAGATTTTCTCAGTAACAGGACCCGAATCCAAATCCTTCATGCAATCCAGAGATATCAAGGTATTTTTATAGGTCATTAAATTACCCGCAAGTAGGATGAAATACTTGGGGTCATCTCTAAGCTGCCAACCATTAACTTCGGCCATGTCAAAAGCCCTCTTAGAAATCATGGATGGGCTTCCAAATCTTTGGCGTAATGCTCTCCTTCTCTCTGCATAACCCTGCTTGGGAGGCAAGAATTCACAGTACTGTATCGCACTGAAGAGGAGATAAAAACGTGTGGGCAAACTTGGAGCCAGGTGAAGACTCTAGCAGAGAACAGAACGCAATGGATGCGCACGGCTGAAGCCCTATGTTCCTGTAGGAATTAAAGGATACAATAATAATAATAATCGTACTAGCAGCGGCACTTCTGTAATGCCTCAATGAAAACGTCAACTTTATTTCACCATTTGGTCTGTTATTACTGAAAACATATTATAGTCTCCCCAAGAAGCTAGGCTAGTCTCTTGGATTCCCATAAAACGACCGCAGCTCAAACTTTGGCCACTTATGGACCATTCTCTCCTGAATCGAATCGCTCCTCAGCAAACAATTTAACATCACACTTAACATCCATGACATCAATAACATGGAGCATTTCGTTCCCAACACTTAACCTATTTTTTGCATCCAAAGTGCCTCTTCCACTCCTTGGTCTAGAAATTACCTCTCTTCACCAGAATGAGAACCAGAAGGCATATACCAAACAATGCTTATCCAAAGAAGTAGAATCTAGGGCCGCCAATGGAGCAACCAGGTTGCTGATTATTTCAAAGTTAATGAATCTAAAGGAATCAAAAGAAACTGCCAATAGTTTCTTACAAAACCCCGAAGAACGCTGAGAAGGAAAATCCAGAACAAAACAGACTGGTGAATACCAAAAGCTCTAACCAAACAGGAACTCGGCGACCGTAGAGCATAGGGTGAGCAGATCAGAAACTATCAACAACGGTACCAGGAAAATTTACTGAAACCAGAAGATTACCCCATGGAACTCAGAAAACCGTTTTATGTATATAGTAGCCAACTCGATTTCAACGCAAGCGGTATTATAAGACAGAAGGTAAGTCGAAGACTTATTGGTCCACCAAGTATAAACTATAATTACACATCAGTTTGATTATGTGATTCTTAGCTGTTTACTGTCTATGCACTAAAAAGTCTACAAATAACGGAAGTGCAACATAAATCAATACTTCTGATGGTATCGCTTCAGTCTTCTGTCAACAAACCAAAGTCTGAGCCACGACACGTCTTGTTGCCTCCAACGAGCAGGAAACTGATTTGAATAAACTTGTTCACTGAACTTTCACAAAATTTTTACCATCATTAACAACCAGGTTTTCCGCTTCGCTTGCCCTATACAGTGCTTTCTATAATGAAGGTTGAAAAGGAATTAAATTCTACAGTAGTCGAAGTTGTCAGTCGATATTTTGTGTAATTATTTTAATGAAACAATGAACTTCCGAGCCTTCACTTCTTTGTAGTGTCGCAACAAATATACGCAGTGTCCTACCAGAGGCACCAATTGCGTAAGCAGTGTCTGAAAACTTGTAGTGACCCGTTTTATTAATCATCATCGCAGTATACTTTCACTATGTAATTGGACTTTGATTTCTTTATCACTCTAAAGATTGCGTGTTAACAATTGATACTTTTGTACTCGCTCGATTTTTGAATTTTGATTGCTGCAATAATACACTATCGTATTCCTTCGCAAGTGACTTTTGAATTACGTTGTGAATGTCGAGTAATCGCAACGTTAGGACACAA
This sequence comes from Trichobilharzia szidati, assembly GCA_944472155.2. NCBI lineage: Eukaryota > Metazoa > Platyhelminthes > Trematoda > Strigeidida > Schistosomatidae > Trichobilharzia > Trichobilharzia szidati. The sequence continues at coordinate 24,504,250 of OX235273.1, forward strand.
CTATAAACGCGAAGAAGTACGAAGATATACGTGTACGCCAGTTAAGTCAAAATATAGCAGCACAACAAACTGGTTGGAGAGGTACATTTGTAGTCCAAAACCTCCAGTGCCCTTCCAAGCTTAGAAATGGTCCCTTTTCTACGATGCTGTGCTGGGTTGCATCAGTCATTGCACAACCAGTAGGCAGGTGGTTTGTAACAACTTGTCTATGCTGTAGGCGTTAAGTTGGTGCATATATTGTGAAACCAGAGGCTACATTTATCATACTGCCTGTCACCCCCGAAAGGAAAGTGACGCATTAGTCTTCCGTAAAAGGTGTTTCCCACAGCCGTATTTCTCAAGTCAAATTGGTAATTAAATAACCCAGGAAACAACAATTAGGTGATGGAAAATGAGAGCGATTGAATTCGACAAAACTGTGAATAAATGGAAAACCGAAGGTGACGAAGACACTTTCTAAAAGTAGATAAACAGAAAACTTGTAAAACAAAATAACTTCATTAAGAGTAATTCGAGTTAAAGTTTATGTATAGTCTTTTGTGGTTTATAGCACAACAAAATTTGAAATTAAACACGGCAGTGCAAAACTCACACCTTTTTAAAAGTTCACATACCTCGGTGTGGAAGTTTTTGCCGTATCCCACGTCATAAATTAGACGTACTTCTGATTTTGCACTCACCATATCGACTGATTTATGAGGTTTTCAGTTGCGGCGGGAACCGGATGAAAATCAGACGGAGCACAAGAGCCAACGGATGAACATCAACGGATCCATGTACTTACAGTACACTGGCGTAGAGAGATGACTTGCAGCCGTCACATCTATCGTAAGAGCTTTACCACTGGTGCCACCATTAACTTATTGCTTCTTGCTGGTTTCGTCTCAGGGTCCTTGAGACTTCACTAGGGGATGAGTGAGCTCCAGTAATAAATATTTTCCCAAATTATTAGTTTACATCTTACTTCATTCAATATAGGATGCTGTTCTCAACTATTTAAATCAACTTGTCAACTTGAAAACATGCGGTCAGGCATCCGCACCATTTGTCACATTCTCATGTTACGTTTGGCCCCCTGTGCACGATCCCTAGCTGACTGAGAAAACATCATTGCACAACGATTCTCGTCGCTAAATTTATCTCCTAAATCGAGCAATCCTCCTGGTGTTTTAATTTTTCTTTGTTCTATGCATAACAAGCACTATGGGAGTTGGAAAATAAGAAATTAACTTTATATATAGCGTAACTTGCTTATTAGTCGAGATTCCAAAGTCTTGTTGATCTTTAGGCTTTAGAAGTTGCATACATTTAGTCATTCACTTCCATATTTTACTTATTTTTTGAAGGAAACATTTATGAACGTATGGTTAACGGTCGAAAAGCTTTAGGAATTTTCTTGACGACATTCTACTTCGCACTGCTTGCCAGTTCATTGTTGATAAGTTGTAGTTCTTGTTGTCCTATAAACACGATACAGGGTGATTTTTTACCTCATACTTTGTCACTGGGCATCTTGAAGTTTTAAATTTGGCTTCGTGCTTCAACACTGAATGTTGAGTTGATTGCTTATGTACTGAAACGATTACCTGCCACATGTTCCAACCATTCGACTGTTCTCGGTGAAATGAGCAAATTTTAACTTCAGTCCTCTAAAAATACACTGATAAAAACTGATTGCAAAGTGATTGCTTCTCAGTTCACTGTTTTTCAAGGAAAAAAAGATGAATAAATGAAACGCAGAAACACATATCTTTCAAACTGACAGTGTTCGACAGTCTTCATCTTTTAGCCATCTTTCTCGTATGCTCACCAAGTCTTTGATTATATTTGACAGTAATCATTTCCCAAACACTAGTGAACAACTTTACATCAAGTAATGGAAGACCAGAAGACGGGGGTTGGGTGGAGAAATCGTTACCACAGTAGATGAACTTGAGAAGAGGGTAAGATCTAAAGATGGACCTGAGTGCTGTATTTCTAACTGTTTTGTCAGACACTGATACTATGCTTAGTACACTGTTTTTCATTTTTGTGTAAATCAGATAATTTTATTTTGGGTATAAGACTGATGAATAACTCTTGTTTGAATTCGCTTCCGCACCAACCGTCGTTCATATTTTTTCGCGCAGTACATTTTTTGTTTGGAATTGAAGGTTCATTATATGGTTGCCCGATACGTTTCTTGAATCAAAAATTCTTTCTGTGTCTTCGACGCCATCGTTTCTAATATAACTGTCTTTGGAACAACAGGGTTCTTTGGTGTGATTGTTCCACTGAAGTGTGAGAGTTCATTTTCTTTTTTGCTAGTTATCGACCACAACAATGAGTGAAATAAACCAAGCGGTGAAGAAGGGTGTGCAGAGAAGTGCTAGAGCAAACTTTTCTACGTCACACTGGTAACGAAAGCAGGACAGGGTGCCGGTGAGACTACAAAACACCGTGTCAAATAGCCAGGTCCATTTCCCACAAGAGATCTGATTAGATAAAACCAATGAAAGATAGTAAAGAAAACCTAAGAATCGCCACACCAATGAACTAGAATGACTCTTGAATCTACCACTATGTACAACTCCTCCAGAAATACCACGAGCAAACATGGCACTGTCAGTGGACGTACACGATCAGGAGAAATCAGGAGTCTAGAAGTCCTTATACTTACTGAAAACAGGCTAAGCAGAGTGGCGGGATGAAATGCGCATGAAGGCATTGAGATTGCACCCAGGACCCTCAGCGGACACTGGGAAGGGTGTATAACAAATAGTGTGTACCCGCCGATTGGATGAAACCTTTCCTAGACTGGTTGCCAAAGAAAGACGTCTTAAGCCTTATCAAGAAGTCGTGTGGCAACATGTATCGGTTCACCCCGGATGGCAAGGGCTAGGCGAGTGAAAGTCTTGCCTCAGGAGTATCCTAGTGATCTGAGAAGCTTCGTGTCATATAATGGGAACACTTCAGCGTCAAAAGAAGATATGACGGGAACCTGAAGGCAGTACCTTGCAACGTTTGGTGTGCTCGCCATTAGCTAATAAGTCTATATTCGATAAGCCGTGATTGGATGCCCCCTGTATTAAACCCCGGTTAGACAACCTACAGACTCAATTATGCTGGGTTTAAAAGAGTGTCATATCGCCTCCCACGAAACCTCCTCCATTAGTGGTCGCTTTAGGCCCGGAGAAAATGGTGGAACAAAACACGTGATCAGCTGACAATCCGACATAAGGGTGGGACCAGATAGAACAGTATTCTTAGGTGAGGCATCTGACCAAGAAGAGGACTATGGCAAACACACAGGTACGGGCATACGCAGTATTCTGGCACTAGTCACCATTTAAGCTGGTTGGAGTAATCTCGGAGTGGGGTAACACCATAAACCAACCTCACAAGGTTTCGTAGAAGCAAGAAATAAGTCCTAAAGACAAATATCTAGTGGGATTGACCCAAAAAATTAATACTAGAAGGGCGTCTTCGCGTGTTTTTCACACGAAGAAATGGGTTAGGTACTGAAACGTTACCCATCAAAAGTAAATAAATGGTTATTTTCGTTGTTCCTGTCCTTAAGGTACTTTTCCGATTATTTCCTTAAATTTCATAGTGTATTTGTTGATTATTATAGTTAACGTCATAAGGCTCCACGGTTATTTTCTGCTGTATGATGAAAAACGGCGTTATTTACTATTAACGATTGCACGCCATTGAAATAAACTGACATACTTCCTTCTCTTGATTTGAGTAAGGATACGGCGGTCGATGTCATAGACTAACCTCTTGAAATCTAGAAAACTCCTAAAACATCAAGAGGAGAACTCCGATAAATCAACTTTATAGAACAGATACCACAAATAGGGTTGGCTGAATTGTCTTTGAGCAGTCAATCTAAATCGTCATCTGGAAAAACTGGCATTAATTGTATAAGAACGTTATTTGCGCCAAATATATGGTAAAATGAATTAACAGAAGGTTCAGATCTATTGTGTGGTTCATAAACATGTCACAGCCTCTCACAAGCAATGTAACTGTCATATAAAACCAGTTTCGCTACCCTCATTCATTTGGAAGGGCATTGGGAATTGGATATTTGTATCAGCGGTAATTTTGCACTTCACGTAACAGTTCAGCGTGATGGAGCATATGCCGTTATCAGAGTTGAGTTTCCAGCTTTCTCGGGATCCTTTGTCATATCGATCAGATGTAAGCTTAAATTTTTAATATTTTTGTAGTTTGAGGCCCAGCTGGAAAGCTATACCACACTAAGACAGTCTTTTGCATCTGCTCCCTCTCAACATATTAGCCGTCTTGAAGAGCTTTTATTATTTTTGTCTCAGGTTGTTCGCTTAAATAAAGTCTTATTTCCTAAAAGGTCGTAAAGCATTACCCAGATCATGTTGGGGAGTTTGCTTCCAGTGTAATTCAAACACTACTGTCACGCGCATTTGGTATGCATCCCGACATGCGTATGGTAATTTTTACAAACTAATTTATATCTGTATTCAGGCTTTCTTAAGAGCGTTTATGCGCCTTCGAACCAAAAATCTGATACCGGCAGCACAAGCGGTTGATGTTGCTTTCAAATTACACAGATGTCATGATAAACAAGTCAGAAAAACTTTACGTCACTTTCTAGTAAGTGATATTAAAAGAATGAACAAAAGCCAAAAGCAAACTAAAGTTAACGCAGTAAGTTGTATGTTTTCTATTCGACAGGAGTTTCAGGTCATCCTTACATTCCTTTCAAAGATGATAAAGGATAACAGCTCGACTGTAGCACGTGAAGCCGTGTTAATATTATTGTGCCTGTTTAAAAAGAATGTGTGGAATGATGCACGAACTGCCAATACTATTGCAGACTCATGTTTGGTCAACAAGAAGAAAGTAATTTCACATTTTCCGCTCTAACGTTTGTAGGTATACGTCCCCGCTGTCCAGTTTTTCTTGGGGAAGATGAAGGCAATTGGTGAATTGGAAAGTAGCAGTGATTCCGAATCAGATGTTGTAAGTGGCTCCGTACTGATATTTGAGTTTTCTTTTCCAAGAATGAATGTTTGCTTGTTGGTTATTATGAGAGCTTTAGTTCACTAAACATCTAAGCAGCCTTTGCTGTTGTGTAAGATTTTTCGGATTTAGTCTTTGCATCGATCAGTTCAAATACAGCTTCATAAATGTGATGGCTTTTTTTATAAGGCATCCATTATCTCAGCTACTATTTTTTCCAAAGATGGTATGTATATTCGATTATTCTTCGAAACGAGTATTACTATCGTCCCCCTGATAGTTATCTCTTTAACTACGAAAGTATAGTGTTTTCATAGATAAGCTGAACGTATAAATTCCTCTCAGGTCTTTGTTTTGTCATCTATTAAGCGACCATCATAAGTATACGTATTAATTCATGACTGGAAACACTTCCTAACTTAACATGTTTATAATGGGATAATTGATTGTTAAGTTGCTATATTTTACATGACATTGGACTTCGTAACGTATTCACTGAGTCCAACAATCTATTTATTATCCCACAAAGGAGTTTATTTTTATGCTTATCTTATTATAATTCCCGAAGGATTAAATTCACTTGACAGGACATTGAAAAGTTATGTCTCTAAGATGTTGCATCGAGTATCTCCAAACGAGAAAAAACAAAACTTCCTGCCTCCTCATTTACACTGCTTCTTTCTAATTTTCCGTTGAGGAAATTCCAAAAGCAGCTCTGAAGGATGTTCATGTGTCAAAGGGAAATATTAAAATAAGACACTTTAAAAAATACCACATTACTCCTAATGTTAGTCAAACTCGTCGAGCATCTTACACATAAGAGTAACTTTTTGGGGGACATTGAGGATGTGTCAGTTGACACTATCTGTTGCACAGTGTAATTCAGTAGGGGCTTGTTTCTGTGTTGTGATAACGTTTGCCTGGCCGTCAAGCTTTAGAAGTAAACGTGAGTCGAACAAACTTAGGACACTTGGATCTTCTTGTCATTCCTTACTTAGCATTGCTTATTAGTACTACTTACGTCGTACCGTATATTTTAGAAAATACTTTCATTGGTCGTGTGCACCGCGATGGCGAGTCACCTGGTATGATGACCATATTGCAAACGACTGATATAGTTCAGTCCGCACCAACCCAAGAACTAGATGCATAACTTTGGTTACCACTTAATGACCAACCACAATACCCAATACAGTCTTGGAGAAGGTCAATCGTAACACCTGTGACTGTAGCACTGGGTGACGCGTTCGAGTCTCATAGGTGACATAAGTTGCTTTAAGGATGCAGATACGTCCTACTTAGCAGCGTCAACAAACACGAAACCTAGGTGCGGGACTTCCTATTGCTTGTCTTTAACATCAATACTGGAAAACAGTTTATCCTAAAAATCAAATTTGCAATTATCTAATTAGTTCGCAGTTCACATCGTTGGTGAGCTTGTATGTACCCTAATAAGCGAAATGTCCGTCCAGTGTTTACACCACTTCGATTTGACTGGGAAGCAGTGCTGGTTCATATGAGTGGTATACAATTACTTATCTCAATCAACAGTGTGTAGTTTATGGTATTGTTAGATAAGCTAAATTATTCAATTTCCCTTTTTCATAGTTTGTGTGAATCGTCATAAAAAGGGTCTTTAGAAGTTGAAAAGGTCCATAAAATGGTACCCTATAAAATAAATAATATCATTCAGATTTGTATGTGTGATTTTGGCTTCTGAAATTTCCATAGAGGTAAATGGGCGTTTTTGTCTCATCATGACTTTCTGTTGATTTAATTACATATCCACTTCACAGGATGAAGAGACCAAGATTAAACAATTGCGCATGGGTCATCGTGTCGGCGCTAAGACAAAAGGACGTCAAAAGCGTCTTGAACGATCCATTAAAAATGTTAACAAAGAAAAGGAAAGGAAAGTGAAAAAGCGTGCTGAATTAACCAATTTCCATGCTTTAAATATGTTACACGATCCACAAACGTTTGCTGAAAAACTTTTTCGAAAACTGGAGCGTTGTTCAGATCGTTTTGAGATTCGTTTGCTTATTCTCGACCTGATTAGTCGACTTATTGGATTGAATAAACTCATTTTACTGAATTTTTATCCCTTCATACAACGATTCTTACGTCCACAACAAAGAGGTTAGAGGTTATTTTTGTACAATTTTATGCTAGTTTGTAATTCATGCAGTTGTCTATATATATATATATATATATATATATGTATATATATATGTCATAATCAAATACTTGCTCTGGGATATTTCAGGAATGTTTCTTACATTATCATGGTATAATAGCATTTGTGTTTTATTGCTAGACCTTGTTTACCTGGGAGAGATTTATCATGACCCAAATGTGTTGTGAAAGCTTGCAATACTACTCATTTGCTCAAGCCGAAGTAATTGCAGTGTCACTTCAACCAGGAACCCATCCATTGAATGTTGAGTGCCCAAACCGTTGAGTCACATCTCCATCGTATGGAGTTTACTGTATACAGTATAAACAGTTTAGTAAATTTCGGTAAAATTAGTTCACGAGTGTTTTAGAAAGGTGCATGTTAATGGACTGTGCGTCGTTGGCACGTCGTAGGACGCTCGCTCACCACGCACATGGTTCGGGGTTCGATCCCCGGCCACTGACGCACTCCTTTACCTCGCTAAGCTAGAAATAAAACTGGTGAAGACAAAGGGTTGGGTATGAGGTTAACAACTCCATCCTGTGAAAATAAACACTACTACAGAAACTTCAAGCCTCTAGCTTCAAACCCTGTGTTCCACTGGGAACGTAAAGGAATGAAAAAAAGCAAAGGCAATCTGTCTCAAGTACTCCAACCAGGCAGTTTACTAGTAAGTGTTCCTCTTCATTTACAGGAAATTAATCGTGTAGTATCTGTTGAGAATAAGATTCCAAAATGTTTATGTAATTGTAACATGTCTTTAATGTCATCACAGTATTTCTAATCTACGCTGACGCATTTCTTCGTCTTTCTACTTCGTTTCCGTAGAAATTACTCACCTGTTACTGTACTCGGCGCAAGCTAGCCACGACCAAGTTCCACCAGATGTAAGTCTTCATTCATTCATTGTACACTTGCTTCTTGCTCTTACACAATATTTGATACTTCAGTAGAGTTATTTTTGACAACTGATTATATTTTCATTATCTCACCGGTTAACTGTCTTTACGTATGTATTGTCCGTCGTTAACACTGAACGAATCAGAAGAAGTACTTTTATTATAGCATGCTTGGCAGCATTTTTGTAACAGCATAATTTCTCAGCAAACATACTATTGTATACGCGTTTACTTTGAAACCAATTGCAATAACACTTAAATTTAAACACTTTTAACTTCAAAATATGTCATCGCCTCGTTATACGGTCTCCATTTCGCCCTTGGATCAACACCAAACTTATCTCTTCCTATTCAGATTCTATTCGAGGCCCCGGCGCATGATACCACTCAAGTTTCCTCAGCATGTGTCCAATCCGTCTTCATCTCCTTCTGCATATTTCTGTCGGGTAAAGGGCTTTTGGTAGCTTCGTTGTCAGAGTTCCTTGTTGACAATCTTTTCTTTTGGTCATCTAACCTCTGGTATGGAGTGAAGGCGTTTGTTTATAAGGGTTTGAAGTCTGTTCGAAATGCTTTTCGTGACACGCCAAATCTTTCAACCTTATAGAAGAACGGGGGACCCGAATCTTTTCCTTTATGCTGAGTGCAAAAGATCCCCACAGTGACTTCACAACAGTGAATGTCTATCTTGCTTTTTGCATCCTGTCTGACCTTGGCATCTTCGTCCGTGTCACCTCTGCAGTTGAAAAGATACTGCCCAGATGATAAGTGAAAAATGTGACCTCTTTCAAATTTCTCCTGTTGATGGTGATTACTGCTCGCTATCATTAGTTAGACATCTTCATTACCTTTTCCTTCACAACGTTCACTTGAAGTCCTATTGTCGCTGCTTCTACCGACAACATGTCGTTTGAGTTTGCTTCCCACTACACGAGAGCTTTCAATGCTATCAGTGACATCGTGGTAGCCACTCCATAAGTGTCTTCATGGTTGTCGTCTGGGTGACCAGAGTAGATTATTGAATCTCCAGTTAACAGTTTGGAGGGTATACTTTACAGATTCCTAGCAGTTTTACACCACACCTTCTTATTTCATTTGCAATCTGAGCAGCACTTTTGGCAAGCTTTAACCACTGTGCGAACATTCTATGTCGTCATCGAAGGAATACACATCAGCTGCTCTATGAAGTTTCCATAGGGGTGAAACTGATTTCCTTGGGGTAGGGTCTCTAGTCTTCATGTTTTTTTCCCAGGTTCAGGTCTGACTAGTAAACACTTATTATGTGAACAGGTATTTTAACACGTCGAAATGGAACAATTTCGATTTTATAACCAACAGTTATAAAATAAGTCTTTAAAATTTCGTTTGGAAAGCTGATTAATACTGTCAAATTACATTAATAATCGGTATGTTCCTTGGTTTAATGGTGATGACGACGTGGCGGTCTCAGAATTAGCTTTCACTATAAGAGATTTTGGATGTTGAAACAGGTGTAAAGATAACCGTTCCACTATTTTCTTGCGTTTATCAAAAGCTGATGAGTCTTAGATTTTTGAAATCTTAATCCTTCGCGTTCCGAGTGGGACACAGGACTTCAGTCTTGAGCTTTGAAATTTCGGCAGCAGTAGTGTATATTTTTTTGCGGGGTGAGATTGCTAACCTTACACCCAACTTTCCCTCTCTAATGGGCTTATATTACCCGCTAAGCGAGGTTAAGAAGGACAATCAGCCAAGGGTCGAACCTAAGACCACCTGCTTGATCGGCGAATATTTTACCAGTAAACCACCGTCAGTGAGTATTAAGCTACGAGTTATTTATCACTGTCTTTTTCAAATATACCAGTTGCTTTTTTGTGTTTAAATGTATTATCCCCTAAATGTGATATCCGACTAAAACTGGTAGTGATTTTTAAGGCAACCGTCGCCATGTGTTGCTACTGTGGCATGTGCTTCTGACAAGATTTATCAGTAGTATAGAAAGAGACGTTCATCGACACAAAAATATCAAATAGCCGGGAGATAGATATGGCATCAAAGAGAGAAAATGAACCGGTGTTGCGGCAACATATGGGAGACAGGAACAGAAGACGAAGAAACACAATACGAGGGGCAGAAGTAGTACAACACGGAAGATCCGTGCAAATGATGACTTGCATATATGGTGTATATGATTTCCCCACACGGAGGAATCAAATTCCACATAAACATTCCGTTACCAAGTCTCTTACACTACATGCGTGTAAACGCAAAACATGTAGGTCTTTCAATGGTAACATTATGTAGTAGATAGTGTTATTTGGAATGACAACGTCGTATCTCAGCACACTTGTCTTAGTCTCAAGCGTATGTAGTCTTCCACAATCAAACTGTCCAACAGTGAATCTTTTTTTTACTTTTGCTTTGGCAATTTTAGGGTATTACTGGCATTCAAATGAGCTGTCGTCAAGATTTGACAGAATAGTTCTAAAATATTTGGGCGCCGAGTGAGAAGTAGACATTGTATTTGTAAAGTCTCAGTGAGATTGAAATGAGTAATTCCAACATTTCCTGCGTTCGGCAATCTGGTCCGAACTTCTTCAGGGAAATTAATCGAAATTAACATAACAGAGGTTTATATATAAAAGGAACAACTCTTGTTTTTTAAACTTTGTCCAATCATGAGTCGTAAAACAAGTATCAACAAGTATAATAAACAAAATTGTATGAGCTGTCATCAAAATTTTGACCTCGGACTTACAAATATTGGTCTACCTTTGTTAAACACTTTAAACAGAGTGTGTATGTTTGTGTGGGTAAACAGTTGTAAAACATTTCTTAGCGTCTCCATAAAAAGTTATAGACAGTCGGGAATTTTGACCAAGTATTAATAATTAGTGATACATATCCATTTTTATTTATTAATAAGGATTTCCTATTCATCAGCTAACATCACGCCTTCATGTCCGTTCAAACTGTTTGTATCTAGAATTTTATGATTAGACGTATTTTCAAAATTATGGTGTTTAGGATTAGCGTTTAGTAGAAGCACCCTGTCGGACTAATTGCTTTGTCTTCTTTCTGAATATTGAGCTGCTTTATTCGACCTACTGGAGTTGTCAGTTGACTCGACAGCTACGGATTTAGGATATGCATTCTGTTGCAGACAATGGAGAGTGAAAACACCATGATTGTACCAATTACATAGTTTCTTTGTTAATTTAATTCGATTGCAAAATAATTCAAATGAAATAAAGTAGTTGACCACAGCTCATAAAATTTTGTTTATTATACTTGTTGATACTTGTTTTACGACTCATGATTGGACAAAGTTTAAAAAACAAGAGTTGTTCCTTTTATATATAAACCTCTGTTATGTTAATTTCGGTTAATTTCCCTGAAGAAGTTCGGACCAGATTGCCGAACGCAGGAAACGTTGGAATCACTCATTTCAATCTCGCTGAGATTTTACAAAATATAATTTTTTACAAATATTACTGGCATTGTTGATATATTGTTTCCCCAGTGAACCCGTCTTTCCTCTTTCCTAGGTGATAGAACCCTTAGTACGTGTGATTGCGGATAACTTTATTACCGAGCGTGCTTCATCCGAAGCAATAGCTGTTGGCTTAAATTCAGTCCGTGAAATATGCGCTCGTTGTCCGTATGCAGTTACACAGGATTTATTGTCAGATTTAATTCAGTATAAATCATATCGAAATAAAAATGTTGTCGCTGCAGCACGATCGCTTATTCGACTTTATCGTCAAGTAAGTCGTCTTTGTTTTTTTTTTTTTTTGAAAAGAAAATGCCGTGAAAAGAACATGCGTCATCCGTCCTTTACACTAGTGGTTTTTTTGAGGTTTTTTTTTCCATTTGAATTGTTGAAGGAGTCATTTAGGGGAGGAGTTGTGCAGTAATGTTTTTTCCCGCTGTCAACATTCCTTTATCCCCCTATATTGCTTAACGGGTTCATTATGTTTTTTCCCCACATGCCCCTACCTTTTCTATGTTTGTACAAGATTAGTGCTTAAATATGTGTATGGTAGGCCATGTAATAGTAATAATAATAAGGCTTTGTTTCAGACTGTATGTGAACACATACTACAGCAATTTTCAGCGTTCCGAAATATTTCATCTTCGTACAAGATTTACACGTAAAGTAATTGTCTGAATAATTTCACGTGACATATTGAAGCTCAAATGGCGAGAAAGAAAACAGCAATCACGAGCCGATCGCTCAACAAATATTCAGAAGAAGATGGAAGTGGATTGAGAATACTCTGAGAAGACCGTTGGGTGACATCGCGCACCAGACCATAGCTTGAGCGCAACCCGATTGGGAAGCGACGAGTTGGGTGTTCATCCGAGTGTGACATATAGAGGAGGTCGTGCGGGGAGGATATGAAAGACTTTAGACAATCGTGGACCCAGCTAAAGAGGACCACAGAGAATAGGACAAGGTGGAGACGTGCTGTTAAAGTTCTGTGTCCCACTTGGAACCCAAGGGGATAACAGTAAGGATGTCATGTGACATAGTGTTGTTATACATATGAAGAGAGAACCAGTTCTTTACATTTTTCCTTCATTTCCTTTAAGAATTGCGCACTGTTTCTTTGAAAGGTGATTAGATATGTGCACAAGTTCATGTAGCGATCATATGATATCATTGCATGATTAAAACAATAAGAACTGCTAAGGAGTTTAGGCATTTCAGTGCGTGGAGACTATGGTAGCTCAGTGATTTAAGTAAGCCTCTGTAGATAAGGAAAGGAAGAATAAATGTTTCCTACTCAAATTCATATACTCTTAGCAATAAACCATACTTATTTTATAGGAGCTCATGATACTAACTAGCTCCTGCAGCTTCTTCTTTAAAAAATACGCGGTTAAACCAGTAACCCAGTTGTTGAAAATCGAGTGCTTAACTGATAAATAACATCTTCAAAGGACAGGCCAGTAGGAAAAGATACCGATTCCATGTTGTGCAGTCTTACAGTACTGTGTAGATTCAGTTTATTCGATCTGAGATGCAATCACAAGGCGAAAAGATTCGGCATAAAGACGAATCATATCAAAATTTTAAAGGATAAAATCAATAAAAGATTTATTTCCTGATACGAATTTAAACAAGTAACACACATTGATAAAGCAGAATTCATTAGATCCTGCTTTCAGTGAAAAAAGATGACAGTGACACTATCTGTCTGTCTAGGAAGGTGAAAAGGATTTCGAACCTTTGAGTAATCAGTTGAAGTGAAAATTAAGTAAGTTAATCGGATGACGTAATAGTTGACTGGAAATTGGACATTGTTAATGAGGGTAGAGATTACAAAAGGGTGGGGTAGAGAATAATACAAATGAAGATGTGAAATAATAAAATGCAAAAGACAAAATAATACAATTAGTAAGACTGAAATTAAGAAAGATTACGTCCATTGTAGATTTAATGAATGAACGAATTTCTTTTGTATGCAGAGTTCAGGATTTAGCAGATGAATTGTCATTGCTTCTGCGATGTGGAGAAGTTTGATCCGTACACTTTTAGCAAGATTGCCTTGTATTCTGTAGATAACTTTGAAGTTTATCTCTGATTTGACTTAGTGTCCTGAATCGATCAAATGTTCAAGGATCGAGCTGCGGGGGCATCAGTTTTCTCCTTTATAAAACCATGAAGGTAAATGTTCGTTGACGCGTTTGGATAGCGAACGCTGAGTACGGCCGATATACCTGGCTCCACACAAGCAGGTGAATTGGTAGATGCACATAGATGATGCCAACAGCAGTAGCTTATCCTTCACGTTCATGCGAATCATTGGTCTCGTGGAGAACGTCAGTCGTAATTCAGCTGCAAAGAAGGTTTTCTTCAATGAGCGGGAGAGCCGATTTCTCAGTAATTCTGTAGATTGGTCTCCATTGAACTGTAGGTTCATATAGAGAAGTCTTTTTGGAGCACTGGGTGTGGGCGGCTTCTCTGGTTTGGGTTTCATTGATTTTGTGATAAATTTTTCTGGATAGCCATTTTCAAGGAGGATTTTCTTAAGAGTGTTCATTTCATCTTCTATGGCGTCCAGGCTGCAAATTCTACGTATTCTGTGGCTTAATGAACGGATTAGGTTTCGTTTAGTATATAGAGGCACCCAACTGTGGAAGTTAGTGAGCTGTCCGTTCCACGTTGGCTTTCTGTAGATGGATGTTTTTAATGTTCCGTCTTGTTAGCGTCTCGTTAGTTGGACATCAAGAAAAGATATCTTTGAGTTAGACTCTTTCTCTAGTGTGAACTGAATCGCAGGGTGGCAGTTGTTGAAGATATTGTGTCGCCAACGTATCTCTTGTAGAGTTCAAATTTGTCAATCGTATTCTTTATTATTATTATTTCCTTCAATTCCTAGAGGAACATAGGGCTTCAGCCGTGCGCCTCCATTGCGTTCGGTTCTCTGCTAGAGTCTTTACCTGGCTCCAAGTCTGTCCACACGTTTTCATCTCCTCTTCACATGACCTCCTCCAAGTCACCCTTGCACTATCAACCAACTCGCCGCTCCCCTTTCGGGTTCCACTCGAGCAATGACTTGTCTAGTGATGTCACTTGGTGGTTTCCTCAGAGTATGGCCAGCCAATCCAACTCCATTTCTTCCTGCCTATTTGTTTCACAATCGGTTCCTGGTTGGTTCGCTCCCAGAGATCCCTGTTGTTGATCTTTTCTGACCAGCCATCTGATCTTGAGTATTGAGCGAAGACAACTGTTAATGAAGGTCTGTAATTTGTTTGAGATGCTCTTTATGACGAGCCAAGTCTCTGATCCGTATTGTAGCACTGACTTCACATTGGAGTTGAAAATCCGTATCTTATTTTTGATGCTGAGTGCTGTTGACCTCCACACAGACTTGAGAGTAGTGAAAGCTTGTCTTGCTTTTCCGATTCTTGCTTTGATATCCTCGTCAGTTCCGTTCGCCTGTAGTTTGATTTTGATTTTTTATTACAGGTTGATTCCGCACCGTATTTTTTGGTACAGGTATGGAATTTTCAGCATGTGATATCGGTAGCCCAAATTTTGCAGGCCGACCATAGATATCAGGTGTGCGTCGGCAGGGGATCGAACCCCGGACCATGTGCATGATCGGCGAGAGTCATAACCGCTGTGCCACCGACGCATAAATGCATTATCCAGTAAACCACACCTCCAAATCCGAAAGCATTAAATAAGTACGCAACTTACATACAAATTTGAAAAGTATTACTGTGAAAGCATAATTTTCACAGAAAAAACAAACTCACTTGAGCTCTTATGATGAATCTGCAGGTCAACATCAAGCATAATACAATAGCATTGGATGCTTCTCTTAACCCATCTCCTGCACACAAAATGCCAAACAAGTGGAGTAACATCAAGACAAGCAGTACAACATTGCTGACATCTTGTGCGATACCTGGACAAGATGCAAGTACAACACCACCGACAACTTCCATTGCTCCATAAACTCGCCTAATTACATGAGGACTAAGATTCCATCCAGTCAATGAACTAAGCGGAAATGTTTGAAACATTCTAATGGAACTTTTTCTCACACTACGATATAACTCATCAGAAAATAATGGGGCTAGTTTCAATGTCCCGAAGAATATGAAGAATACACCTATAGCTATAGAAATAGTTCTCAGAGCGACGTTAGACATTCGGGAAGACTATGTTTGAAATGCTAGATTATAAATGAAAGTAGTAGACCTGCTGAAACGATGCTTCCCAGGTAGGTAAAAGAGGTTGTTTCTTTCAGGTTCCTCCCATTTATGCTGATCGTTGTCTGTTGTTGTTGTTCATGTCCAGAAATCTTCATTACCTCTGTTTTCTCTATGTTCACCTGCAGTCCTATCTTTGATGCTTCTTCTGCCAACTTGTTCTTTTCACTGGCATATCTTCCAGTTTGTGGGAAATCAGACATATATCATCGGCGAAGTCCAGATCCCCCAAGTTTTTTGTGTGAATCCATTTTATGCCTGTTTCCTCATTGCCCGCTGTTTGTCGCATTATCCAGTCTACTGCAATCAGGAAAATCATTGGCGATAGTAGGCAGCTAGCCTTGTCTTACTCCTGTCCTCACTTCGAAGGATTCCGTAAGTTTCCCGTTGTGGATTACTTGGTATGCAGCATTGTCGTACAGCTGTTGGATGAGACGTATAATTGTCGGTGGCACCCCATAGTAGCGAAGTAGTTGCCAAAGCACCTCTCGATCGACGCTGACGAATGCCTTTTCAAAGCCGATGAGGTTGAGATAGAGAGGTGACTGCCATTCCAAGCTTTGTTCAATGATGATCCGTAATGTGGCGATCTGATCAATACATGACTTGTTTCTCCTGAATCCAGCCTGTTCCGGTCGAAGTTTTTCATTCAGGGCTTGTTTGATTCTCTCCAGGATGATGCGGCTTAGTATTTTGCTTGGGATGGACAGGAGCATAATTCCGCTCCAGTTCTTGCATTGACTTAAGTCTCCTTTCTTTAGTAGTTTGAATAAGTATCCTTTCTTCCAATCCTCGGGTACTTTGCCTTCTTTCCACACCTTCTCCAGTAGTGGCGTCATCAAGTCCGCTGTTGTCTCTGAGTCCATTTTCAATGCTTCTGCTGGTATTCCATCTGGTCTTGCTGCTTTTCCAGCTTTTAGCATCTTGATTGCCTTCAGGACTTCTGATTTCGTCGGGGGGTTGATGTTCACTGGTAATTCTGTTTCCGTTGTTGGTATTGTTGGGCGCGTTGTAGGTGGTGGTCGATTTAGGAGTCTTTTGAAGTGTTCAGCCCAGTGTTTCCTTTGCTCCACTTCTTTGGTGAGTGACTTTCCATTGTCATCCTTCACCGACTTAATTTGTGTCAAACTTTTGCCCGATAGGTACCTAGTTGTTTGGTAGAGTGTTGCGAGGTCTCCTTTGCCTGCAGCTTTTTCTGCTTCACTTGCCATGGCTTCATAATATTTTCTTTTGTCTTCCCTGGCACTCTTCTTTACTCTTTTGTTCAGTGTCTTGTAGCTTGCATTCAAATCCTGTTTTTGTTGCTCGTCGGTGCACTGGAGAATCTTTTGTTTCACCACCCTTCTCTCTTCTACCAGTCTCCAAGTGTCCGTAGTGAGCCACTGTTTGTCCTGTCTCTTCTTTCTGCCTAGAACTTCCATGCAGGTTTGACTCCACACTGTTTTCAAGTTGTTCCAGTGCTTTTCGACGCTGACCTCTTCGCTAGTGTTGATTTGTCTCAGCTTTGTCCTTTATGCTTGCAGTGAAGATGTCCTTTGTGTCCTGGTCCTTCAGTTTTTGAGTGTTGAACTTGGCTTGTGGTCTATCTGCAGCTCCTGTTTCTCTGAAAGCTTTTAATTCGATTTGGATTGTCCCTTGTACGAGGTAGTGGTCTGAGCCAACGTCTGCTCCTCTTACTTTTGTGTCCAGTAGGCTGCGTCCCCACTTCCCTGAGATTGAGATGAAGTCAATTTGGTTTTTGGTTCGCCCATCTGGTGACACCCATGTACCCTTGTGGATATCCTTGTGTTTGTATACGCTGCCACCAATCACTAGTTCATTGAAGGCGCAGAAGTCGGCGAAGAGTTCTCCGTTTTCATTCATTTCTCTGAGAGCTTCTCTACCCATGATGAGTTCCCTTCCTGTGTTGTCTGATTCCAGTTTGGCGTTCATGTCTCCCATTAGTATTTTAATGTCGCCGACTGGAGTCCATTGTTGCCTGTAGTTGTCTGTAGAATTCTTCTTTCTTTTCGAGATCTGCGTTGTTTGTGGGTGCATAGCATTGTATAACTGACACTTTCCTTCCTTTGGAGTTGAATCTGGCGGTCATTATCCTGGGCGAGATCGCCTCCCATTGCATCAGGGCCTTCGTTGCCGTTGGTGACATCATGATAGCCACGCCCTCGGTGTGCATGTGGTTATCCTCTGGGTGACCGGAGAAGATCACTGACTCACCCGTTGACAATTTGGTGAGTCCATTCCCGTTCCATCTGCTTTCGCATATCCCCAGTACTTGAATTCCGTATCTTTTCATTTCGTTTGCGATCTGGGCAGCTTTCATATTCTCTAGGCAAGTGTTTTCGAGTTTCGACATAAAGAAATCCGCAAGCAGAGGGCCTAGTGGTGAGCCCATAGAAACATTGACGTTTTCCATGCAGTTGACGAATTTAAATGAATCTCGCACTGAGTGATAGGAGACTTGTTTTCTAATTGGTTCAAGTAAGTCTGCTAGCCATTGGGTAGTGGGTGGTAAGGTGAATTAGTCATGTCGAGGATCGGTCGAAGTGGAGTGCCCATCTTGTATACTTTAGGAAATCCGTAGAGTCTTGGTATATTTGAACCAGATGGTCTCAGGGATTCAAACATTTCGTTGGTAATGAATGATTCGTTCTTTAGTTTACGGAGGATGTCTATTAGTTTTTGTTCAATCTGCTCCGTCATGTTTTTCTCGTTGGCCGGTTTGGTGAATTTAGATTCATCAGATAGAATGGTCAACATTTTACTGATATAATCCTTAAAGTTCATGATTAGGATTCCTCCACCTTTATCAGGACGTATCAGCATAATCTCTTCACTGTTCATCAGTTCTTTCAGCTACACTACAAAGAGCTGAAAGAATTGATGAACAGTGAAGAGATTATGCTGATACGTTTTGATAAAGGTGGAGGAATCCTAATCATGAACTTTAAGGATTATATCAGTAAAATGTTGACCATTCTATCTGATGAATCTTAATTCACCAAACCGGCCAACGAGAAAAACATGACGGAGCAGATTGAACAAAAACTAATAGACATCCTCCGTAAACTAAAGAACGAATCATGCATTACCAACGAAATGTTTGAATCCCTGAGACCATCTGGTTCAAATATACCAAGACTCTACGGATTTCCTAAAGTACACAAGATGGGCACTCCACTTCGACCGATCCTCGACATGACTAATTCACCTTACCACCGCACTACCCAATGGCTAGCAGACTTACTTGAACCAATTAGAAAACAAGTCTCCTATCACTCAGTGCGAGATTCATTTAAATTCGTCAACTGCATGGAAAACGTCAATGTTTCTATGGGCTCACCACTAGGCCCTCTGCTTGCGGATTTCTTTATGTCGAAACTCGAAAACACTTGCCTAGAGAATATGAAAGCTGCCCAGATCGCAAACGAAATGAAAAGATACGGAATTCAAGTACTGGGGATATGCGAAAGCAGATGGAACGGGAATGGACTCACCAAATTGTCAACGGGTGAGTCAGTGATCTACTCCGGTCACCCAGAGGATAACCACATGCACACCGAGGGCGTGGCTATCATGATGTCACCAACGGCAACGAAGGCCCTGATGCAATGGGAGGCGATCTCGCCCAGGATAATGACCGCCAGATTCAACTCCAAAGGAAGGAAAGTGTCAGTTATACAATGCTATGCACCCACAAACAACGCAGATCTCGAAAAGAAAGAAGAATTCTACAGACAACTACAGGCAACAATGGACTCCAGTCGGCGACATTAAAATACTAATGGGAGACATGAACGCCAAACTGGAATCAGACAACACAGGAAGGGAACTCATCATGGGTAGAGAAGCTCTCAGAGAAATGAATGAAAACGGAGAACTCTTCGCCGACTTCTGCGCCTTCAATGAACTAGTGATTGGTGGCAGCGTATACAAACACAAGGATATCCACAAGGCTACATGGGTGTCACCAGATGGGCGAACCAAAAACCAAATTGACTTCATCTCAATCTCAAGGAAGTGGAGACGCAGCCTACTGGACACAAAAGTAAGAGGAGCAGACGTTGGCTCAGACCACTACCTCGTACAAGGGACAATCCAAATCGAATTAAAAGCTTTCAGAGAAACAGGAGCTGCAGATAGACCACAAGCCAAGTTCAACACTCAAAAACTGAAGGACCAGGACACAAAGGACATCTTCACTGCAAGCATAAAGGACAAAGCCGAGACAAATCAACACTAGCGAAGAGGTCAGCGTCGAAAAGCACTGGAACAACTTGAAAACAGTGTGGAGTCAAACCTGCATGGAAGTTCTAGGCAGAAAGAAGAGACAGGACAAACAGTGGCTCACTACGGACACTTGGAGACTGATAGAAGAGAGAAGGATGGTGAAACAAAAGATTCTCCAGTGCACCGACGAGCAACAAAAACAGGATTTGAATGCAAGCTACAAGACACTGAACAAAAGAGTAAAGAAGAGTGCCAGGGAAGACAAAAGAAAATATTATGAAGCCATGGCAAGTGAAGCAGAAAAAGCTGCAGGCAAAGGAGACCTCGCAACACTCTACCAAACAACTAGGTACCTATCGGGCAAAAGTTTGACACAAATTAAGTCGGTGAAGGATGACAATGGAAAGTCACTCACCAAAGAAGTGGAGCAAAGGAAACACTGGGCTGAACACTTCAAAAGACTCCTAAATCGACCACCACCTACAACGCGCCCAACAATACCAACGACGGAAACAGAGCTACCAGTGAACACCAACCCCCCGACGAAATCAGAAGTCCTGAAGGCAATCAAGATGCTAAAAGCTGGAAAAGCAGCAAGACCAGATGGAATCCCAGCAGAAGCATTGAAAATGGACCCAGAGACAACAGCGGACTTGATGACGCCACTACTGGAGAAGGTGTGGAAAGAAGGCAAAGTACCCGAGGATTGGAAGAAAGGATACTTATTCAAACTACTAAAGAAAGGAGACTTAAGTCAATGCAAGAACTGGAGCGGAATTATGCTCCTGTCCATCCCAAGCAAAATACTAAGCCGCATCATCCTGGAGAGAATCAAACAAGCCCTGGATGAAAAACTTCGACCGGAACAGGCTGGATTCAGGAGAAACAAGTCATGTATTGATCAGATCGCCACATTACGGATCATCATTGAACAAAGCTTGGAATGGCAGTCACCTCTCTATCTCAACCTCATCGGCTTTGAAAAGGCATTCGTCAGCGTCGATCGAGAGGTGCTTTGGCAACTACTTCGCTACTATGGGGTGCCACCGACAATTATACATCTCATCCAACAGCTGTACGACAATGCTGCATGCCAAGTAATCCACAACGGGAAACTTACGGAATCCTTCGAAGTGAGGACAGGAGTAAGACAAGGCTAGCTGCCTACTATCGCCAATGATTTTCCTGATTGCAGTAGACTGGATAATGCGACAAACAGCGGGCAATGAGGAAACAGGCATAAAATGGATTCACACAAAAAACTTGGGGGATCTGGACTTCGCCGATGATATATGTCTGATTTCCCACAAACTGGAAGATATGCCAGTGAAAAGAACAAGTTGGCAGAAGAAGCATCAAAGATAGGACTGCAGGTGAACATAGAGAAAACAGAGGTAATGAAGATTTCTGGACATGAACAACAACAACAGACAACGATCAGCATAAATGGGAGGAACCTGAAAGAAACAACCTCTTTTACCTACCTGGGAAGCATCGTTTCAGCAGGTCTACTACTTTCATTTATAATCTAGCATTTCAAACATAGTCTTCCCGAATGTCTAACGTCGCTCTGAGAACTATTTCTATAGCTATAGGTGTATTCTTCATATTCTTCGGGACATTGAAACTAGCCCCATTATTTTCTGATGAGTTATATCGTAGTGTGAGAAAAAGTTCCATTAGAATGTTTCAAACATTTCCGCTTAGTTCATTGACTGGATGGAATCTTAGTCCTCATGTAATTAGGCGAGTTTATGGAGCAATGGAAGTTGTCGGTGGTGTTGTACTTGCATCTTGTCCAGGTATCGCACAAGATGTCAGCAATGTTGTACTGCTTGTCTTGATGTTACTCCACTTGTTTGGCATTTTGTGTGCAGGAGATGGGTTAAGAGAAGCATCCAATGCTATTGTATTATGCTTGATGTTGACCTGCAGATTCATCATAAGAGCTCAAGTGAGTTTGTTTTTTCTGTGAAAATTATGCTTTCACAGTAATACTTTTCAAATTTGTATGTAAGTTGCGTACTTATTTAGTGCTTTCGGATTTGGAGGTGTGGTTTACTGGATAATGCATTTATGCGTCGGTGGCACAGCGGTTATGACTCTCGCCGATCATGCACATGGTCCGGGGTTCGATCCCCTGCCGACGCACACCTGATATCTATGGTCGGCCTGCAAAATTTGGGCTACCGATATCACATGCTGAAAATTCCATACCTGTACCAAAAAATACGGTGCGGAATCAACCTGTAATAAAAAATCAAAATCAAACTACAGGCGAACGGAACTGACGAGGATATCAAAGCAAGAATCGGAAAAGCAAGACAAGCTTTCACTACTCTCAAGTCTGTGTGGAGGTCAACAGCACTCAGCATCAAAAATAAGATACGGATTTTCAACTCCAATGTGAAGTCAGTGCTACAATACGGATCAGAGACTTGGCTCGTCATAAAGAGCATCTCAAACAAATTACAGACCTTCATTAACAGTTGTCTTCGCTCAATACTCAAGATCAGATGGCTGGTCAGAAAAGATCAACAACAGGGATCTCTGGGAGCGAACCAACCAGGAACCGATTGTGAAACAAATAGGCAGGAAGAAATGGAGTTGGATTGGCTGGCCATACTCTGAGGAAACCACCAAGTGACATCACTAGACAAGTCATTGCTCGAGTGGAACCCGAAAGGGGAGCGGCGAGTTGGTTGATAGTGCAAGGGTGACTTGGAGGAGGTCATGTGAAGAGGAGATGAAAACGTGTGGACAGACTTGGAGCCAGGTAAAGACTCTAGCAGAGAACCGAACGCAATGGAGACGCTTTGCGGCTGAAGCCTTATGTTCCTCTAGGAATTGAAGGAAATAATAGTAATAAAGAATATGATTGACAACTTTGAACTCTACAAGAGATACGTTGACGACACCTTCATCATCTCCAACAACGAAGAGAATTTAGAATATATCTTCAACAACTGCCACCCTGCGATTCAGTTCACACTAGAGAAAGAGTCTAACTCAAAGATATCTTTTCTTGATGTCCAACTAACGAGACGCTAACAAGACGGAACATTAAAAACATCCATCTACAGAAAGCCAACGTGGAACGGACAGCTCACTAACTTCCACAGTTGGGTGCCTCTATATACTAAACGAAACCTAATCCGTTCATTAAGCCACAGAATACGTAGAATTTGCAGCCTGGACGCCATAGAAGATGAAATGAACACTCTTAAGAAAATCCTCCTTGAAAATGGCTATCCAGAAAAATTTATCACAAAATCAATGAAACCCAAACCAGAGAAGCCGCCCACACCCAGTGCTCCAAAAAGACTTCTCTATATGAACCTACAGTTCAATGGAGACCAATCTACAGAATTACTGAGAAATCGGCTCTCCCGCTCATTGAAGAAAACCTTCTTTGCAGCTGAATTACGACTGACGTTCTCCACGAGACCAATGATTCGCATGAACGTGAAGGATAAGCTACTGCTGTTGGCATCATCTATGTGCATCTACCAATTCACCTGCTTGTGTGGAGCCAGGTATATCGGCCGTACTCAGCGTTCGCTATCCAAACGCGTCAACGAACATTTACCTTCATGGTTTTATAAAGGAGAAAACTGATGCCCCCGCAGCTCGATCCTTGAACATTTGATCGATTCAGGACACTAAGTCAAATCAGAGATAAACTTCAAAGTTATCTACAGAATACAAGGCAATCTTGCTAAAAGTGTACGGATCAAACTTCTCCACATCGCAGAAGCAATGGCAATTCATCTGCTAAATCCTGAACTCTGCAAGCATACAAAAGGCATTCGTTCATTCATTAAATCTACAATGGACGTAATCTTTCTTAATTTCAGTCTTACTAATTGTATTATTTTGTCTTTTGCATTTTATTATTTCACATCTTCATTTGTATTATTCTCTACCCCACCCTTTTGTAATCTCTACCCTCATTAACAATGTAGCTAACTCGACCCACGTCCAATTTCCAGTCAACTATTACGTCACCCGATTAACTTACCTAGTTTTCAACTGTATTATTCTCTACCCCTACCCTTATTTAATTTTCACCACCCGCCATTAATGAGTTTGGTTCTCTAATATCACTTTGCAGGGCCAAATGTTTATTAGTTTCTTTGTTCTGGGCATTACTAGTCGACTAATTTTCCATGGGAGTCCGTGAACGTAATATAACAGTCTCATATGAAGATGAAGATAGTACGAAGCCTTTAGGTACTGTAATATGAATAAGAAATCAACGAGAGAGTCCAAAATTAGGACGAAACAGCTGTCCACTACTTGTAGCTGGTTTTCAATGGTTCTCTAACTGGTGTCAGCTCATGATGGAATCCTCCAATCAATCAAACAAAATCCCTACACAAAACCACTACTTGAAAATTAAATATTAATAAATAGAGTGCAGACACCTACCATCAAACTCAGATAGCCAGACTCCTCATGTCTTCCACTTTCAGTGGCCATATCTCACTCACAGCCATAAAGGCGGACGGAGTAAACTGTTGAGCAATATACACACCCTTTGGTCGATAGCCGGTTATCTCATCTACGTCCCTGATGGCGTAAAGTGGCGTAGGCGAAATAAGGCTTCTGTATCCGTGCTGAGATTTCGTTAGCGATCAACTCGTTGGTACTGGCTTCCAAAATAAATGAAGTGGTCAATACACTGTACCACTCCATTCCCTATCTTTAAGTTAGGAGTCAACGTGGTTTAGTCCTGTTGCAATATCTTACATTTGCCGCGAGCGAATCGCTTGCTTTCATTTTTGTTTGAGACATCTTCACTGCAATATTCAATATGGAGTGAACTTGAATGATGTGATTGCATCTCATGACAAGCTGTTATGACGGAGTGATACCGGGTTGTGAATTTGTCTAATTTGACTGGAATCGATCGTTCTTATCGGTTTCGAATGTGACTCTTAACAAATGGCTTACTTCTTATTGGCTGATAAATTGGATCTATAATAATATGTCTGTTAATAGCTGATTAATAATCTGGCTATTAGGCTTCTAGGGATTCTCTGGCATTATTGTTGTTCGCATTGTTTAAAATGTCTACATTCCTCAATCAAATTAGTGTTCACAGTTGTCGGCATATATTCATATGAAAGGAAATATGTTGTGTCTTTTGGAGGCTAGTTAATGTTCTTGGACTCGTAGTCGAAGGGGACAACCATTTTGACCAATATATTGTTTATCCATGGTTCATGCAATTTATTTTGTAGATGAATTTGGTCTTATCTTCTCTTGTTACTAGCTGGATCTTTTGGTCTGCACAGTAGGTGAATGAAGTGATTGTGTTGCTTTCTGTTCTCTATTTACTGCGAATGGTTATAGTAGTCTAGCGGTTGTTTCAGAAACATTCCCTATATATATATATATATATATATATATATATATATATATATATATAAGGGTAGGATGAATTTTCTTGTGGTTTCTTGAGGATAGTTTCTCTCAGGTAGTTTGATATGAATTTAGACATTTTGTTGGTGAAATTGTGGGGTTATCCCATTTTCCTTGAAGTCAGTTAATAAGTACTTCTTTTTTCCATTCTTCTCAGGACTGGAGTGAGCTACACTGTGTTTTAGGTCTTTTGAATAATGTTTGTAATGATCTTTTCTAAATTGAGAACTTTCCAATTTGACAACACTCTTTACCGCCAAATAGATGGTGTAGCTATGGGCAGTCCACTTAGCCCTGTTTTAGCAGATATATTCATGTCCAACCTTGAAAGAAAAAAGTTGAAGCGTGAAATCGACGAAATAACTTCCTGCTGTCGATATGTTGATGACACATTTATAGTGTGCAACAGTGAAAGTCATGCTTCACACTTACTCAGATTATTCAATGATGCACACACCTATATTGAGTTTACTATGGAACATGAAAGTGACGGAAAGTTTCACTTCCTCGATATTGTCATGGAACGCCTTGAAAAAAGGTTGTCTTCAAAAGTCAAATCGAAAGCCTACATGGAAAGGACAATACTTACATTTTAATAGCTTTTCTCCAAATAGCTTTAAACGCGGATTAGTAAAGACTCTGTACTTTAGAGCGAGGAGAATATGCCCTATAGAAAAATTAGAAGAAGAATTTGAGTTTATTGAAAAGATATTGAAGAGCAATGGGTACCCTCAAAGGTGCATCAACAAGTATGGAAGATCTGAAGTCACAAATGTAAAACAAATCACAGTAAAAAAAGCCAACCTACTTTCAGCTTGATTATAAAGGTGAAAACATTTCAGCGATGATCAACAGAAGGCTGAGCACATCACTAGCCATAGCCTGTCCTGCAGCTAAGCTCGTTCCCGTCTATCGAACAAATTGCTCTCTGATGCAATCGAAAATCGATAGATATCCTTCTCATGTTAACTCCAACTGTATATACAAATTTACACATATCTGTGGGAGCAGTTACATTGGAAGAACAGAAAGAAGGGTATGTCTACGATTTTCTGAACATGTACTAAAAAGTTTACGTCTAAAGGGAACAAATGCTTTAAACAGTGCCATCGCCAGGCATCTCGACACGGGTCATGAGTTGGACGTCGAAAAGTCGTTCAAAACTATCAATAGGCAAAAAAGTTCAATTCTCCTCAAGTTTGCTGAAGCCATTTCCATCAAGCGCCTGAAACCTGATTTATGTGTCCAGAAAGAAGCGGTTATCAGTCTTTCTTTGCCCTGGTAACTGGATATTTTTTATCTCTCTTTCATCTGAATGCGAAATGCTGAAAAGTTTCCATTGTGTATGATTATTATTGTTCGGAATAGTGTTTAATATTACATATATATATATATATATATATATATGTATATCGATTGATTTTTGTTTAAAATGAACTGTGTGCAAGTATGTTAAAATTGTTTTTGTAGATATACTTAATAATGTCTTTGCCCTGTAAGCAGCTGATGAGAAGGTAACGAAATAAAAGATAGTACCACTTTATTCTGCACAAACTTGTTCTTGTTTTGTTCAAATGATCTTTTGTTTGGAATTCTCATTTATATGAGTGACGTTCACTCTTTGAGGTATGAATATGCCAGTTATGTCTAACTATGTGTAGAAATATTACATCAGAAGATCAGAAAATTGGTAACGAACTTTTTTTATTACTGAAAGGCACCTCATATTTATACATTTTTCACCACATTAAAAGTCATGCTGGGTCAATGGACAATAAACTGTTCTGATTGGTTGGTTATTGGCCCGATGGTTAAACAGTAAGATAAGAAGTTGTCCAATAAGATTATTTCATTTCCACAAAGTAAACTAGATCTACGTTTGAGGGGTAAACACTTCTACCTCTGTTGCAGCCGCTGACTTAAAATGTTAATTTCAATTTTGGCCACTTATCTTATCAGTGGCCCACGCTACAGAGCTATAGTAAGTAGTAGCACTGTAGTAGTGTGTGATGAACGATCTAATATGTGTGTGGTTAACCCTGAGTGGTTAAGTAAAGAACTAACAAAATCTATTCACAGCGTTATTCTATCTCATCTTGTAGATACAGAACACAAGATTGATGTTAACCATGCTTTCAGGATTATTTACCGCATACCAACAACTCTCAATTTCACCTTAAGAGTTCGACTACTAATTATTGCTGAGGCTGGCTGTTGGGATCCATATTAAGAAGCTTAATTTATGCGTCCAACAGAAGTTAGTTGCTCAAGACATTGTCTTTACCTTGGCAGTCTAGGTTCGAATGATCCTCAATTTTTGTGAAAATTTCCCTAATTTTAGTTGATATTCTATCCGCTATTGTATCTTTATTATTATAATAATTTAATTATCTTTAATGAACTGTAATTCCATTGATCTTACTTTACCAATTGATATTATTTAAACAACACTAATATTGTTACTGACTACTATTCTAGAATTTTCTATGTATATAAACATATATATATATATATATATACATATCATTGCAGAGCCAGAAGAGGAAATTTTCGAAAAGGATATTCTTTGCCCAATTATTTGGTGTTCTGTAGACGTCTGAATGAATATTTTCGCTATATTAATATGTAATTGCCATATATACTATTGGTTGAAGGATTTCATCATGAGATGACATCAGTTAGAGAACCATTGGAAAACCCTGGCGGGTGCGCACTGATGAAGGGTCCCAAACTAGGACGAAACAGCTGCCCAGTACTTCCAGGTTTTCCAATGGTTCTCTAACTGATGTCAGCTCATGATGAAATCCTCCAACCAATCAAACAGAAATCCCTACAAAACCAATACTTGAAAATTAATCTGATGCTCATCAGCGACTGGCCCTATTCAGGCAGTTAACCTGGGGTTCTAGTGGGAAGCCGTGACCAGTAGGGTACAACAGGTTGAAGACGTGACAGTAACTCATCTAAGAAAACATTGCGAAATGGTCGCGCTATGTCGTGAATTGGCAGAAGTTAGAATTCAAGGACCATTGGATCGGGTCCCAGTGGCTCAATGATCTACGAGCTCGCCTTGTGACCAGAAGGTCCTGGGTTCGAACCCCGATGAGTACGTACTGCTGAAGAGTCCCAAACTAGGACGAAACAGCAGCTGTCCAGTACTCCCAGGTTTTCCAGTGGTTCTCTAACTGATGTCAGCTCATGATGAAATCCTCCATATAATTTTTATTTGTCATCCACTATTTCTTTGTATCTGTGTGTCGTCGAGTACTGTTGCATATCTATCATGTCGTATAGTGAGAAAAGTATAAAATTAACATTTTTCTGATACAATTCTGCTGAAATGTATTTTTACATAACCTTTTTGTGTCACAATCTGCTACTACTACTACTAATAATAATGAGTAATATTCTAATTATATCATCATTTTTGCTTCTACTGTTTCAGATAAACCCTCAACTGTTACCGCGTAAAGAATGCGGACGTCTAACAGAATCACAAGTCGATGTCTTAACTCATGATTACCCCAATGATGTGGCAATTAACTATGGACAGTATGTGACACCAGCTACAGTACCTGGAGCTGAAGTTATTGTCTTAGCTGCAGAAAAACTTGGCAAAAAGAAGAATCATCAACCTTCTGAAGAATCTAAATGTATTGAAAATTCAGAAGAATGTACTAAGGAAGGTATTATTATTGTTTGAATCTATCTGTTTTCCTTGTGAAATTTAATGTCCTTTGAGTGATTATATATGGCGCTTCTGTTTCAATATCCCAGAATAGGTTGAACTGATGTGGTCAATTACGGTTTGTATTTCCTCGAACAGTTGTCTTATGTGTGTGCTTTCGTATTACGTGTTTAGAGAAATGCTGTAATTATGTCAGATTTCATAATTGCCTGTTTTTTAAAAGTATTTTATTGACTTCTGTGCACAGCTGGAATATGCGTTGTAGCATTCGCTATACTATTCGCGAAAATACCTCACGATAGCCTTTTATCCTCACCCATATCCTAGCGCTGTCTTTTTCGATAATATTATTCACGCTACTTATAAGTAGTGTACAAGTGTGATTCAAAAATATTGTGGGTTAATTTCCTTGTTATCTTTCCCATCTATGATTAAGGTGATATGTCATGGGAATCGTGTTCAGATGCTGATGACGATGATGAAGACTCAGAAGATGGCGAGTCATCTGGTGAATGGGTTGATTTATCGCATTCCTCAGAAGAGGAGAACGAGGAAGAAAACTCTGCTGATGCTGTGGTGGAAGGCAATGATGGTGATGAAAGTCAATCGAAGAAGAAGAAGCCAAATATTGATCCTAGTGTTTTAAAAGCTGAAGCTTTAGAGATAGCCTCTTCAAGAGTATTTACACAAGAAGAGTTTGAAGCAATGCGAAAATATCAACAGACAAAGCAGGTAGGTATATGGATGAATAAATAAGCCGCTGTTAAATATCAATAACTTATTTGCTTTATGGTACAGTAATGAGGCGTCAGGGGTTCAGCAGGTCGAATGCTCACCAACTACGCCACATGTAGCCCGAGGTTCCATTGCCGGGCGATGAATACCTAGACCTCAGTAGGCCGGTCGGTAAAGAAGGAAGGTTGGGTGTGAGGCTAGTCACTGTTACGGAAACTCCAAAGCTTTAGCTTGAAGCCCTACGTCCCACTCGAAACGTAAAGGAATAAAGTAAATAATGAACATATTACGTCGGCCAGTAATGTTTGCTAGCCAGACTAAAGCGATTTGAACGCCGAACAGCTGTTTCGATTGTTCAGGGCTGAGCTCATCCAGTGGTGTACAAACTTTAACTCAACTCAAAGAGCTGAGTCAGTTGAAATCAGTCGAATTTGAGCTGGCTACTTAAGGGTGAACTGGTGTAATACGTTGGACAGAATTCGTAGTGTGCAAATTAATTCGTTATTTGAAGTCCATATGGTTCGAGATGAAGTTTCATCAGAGTTTCCTTTGGAAACCACAGTTATTCAAATCACAATATATGATCTACTTGAGAATGTAAGTGGCAATCAAGAATGAAATCATAAGTGTACGACGATGTATTCAGTAGTTGGTCACCGGTCACATGAAATAGTAGTGGTGCTTGTTAGTCAGATCATCGAAATGATCTAAAAACCCTGACAGCCGTTTGGCGTCAGTCAATCGGTAGTAGTATATATAGCGTTATACAGCAATGCTTGGTTTCTTGATTGCCAAATATGGCATCAAGCAAGTCACATACTTTGTAGTGACTGAAACCGACCCGTTGTGTTGTCTTAACTTGGAGAACCGATCCTTTTGTTCTACTGTATAGACGGAGGTGATGAAGATATCCAACAACTGACAACAACAACAACCACAAGCACCAGTCACTATCAACGCAATAAACTCGAAAGAGGTCACTTCCTTCGCTTTGCCAGGCAGTATCGTTTTCACTACAGGCGACAACAGCACGGATATCAAACCATCTCAAAACTAGAATCAGAAAGGCGAGACAGAGAACTTCATCACTCTGAAATCAGTTTGAAAATCTACTGCAGAAGTAACAAAATTAGGATTTCCAACACCACCAGTGAGTGTTAAGTTAGTCAGCTCCTCGACATGGGTCAGAAGCTTGCGCTGTGCGCGCCACCAGGAGCATTTCCAGCTAGTTGCAGATTTCTATCATCAGCTGCTTTCCTTGGCTCCATTGTGAAGATTAGATGGCCGGTCAGAAAGAATTAGCAACAAGAAACTCTGGGAACGAGCCAATCAATAACCTGTTGTTCAACAAATATTCCGAAGTAATGGGAGATAGATTACACACATTCTGAGGAGACTGTGGGGTGGTGATATAGCTCTCCAGACTGTTAAGTGGGACCTGAATGTGGAACGATGAGTTGGGTATCAAAGTATGACATGTAGGAGATCGTGTGAAGAGGAGGAGGAGTTGAGAGACTATGGGCAATTGTGGGGCCAGCTAAAGAGGATCATAGAGAGCAGGACAAAGTGGAGATGTGTTGTTGCAGCCCTATGTACCAGTCTGAACCCAAGGGAAGAAGGTCGCCAAAAAACTTTCAGTTTAATTAACGTCAAATTAATTAACCAAATTCCTACAAACCAATACTTGAATATCAATGAGATGCTCACTGGCCACTGGTCCTATTCAGGTAGGTAGTTACCTAGGGTCCTAGTGGAAAGTCGTGACCAGTAGGGTGCAGCAGGTCGGGTATGAGGACAAATACTCGCTGAAGACGTTGGTTAGCGGTCGCGTTATGTCGTGAATTGGCAGAATCCATGGGCTGGCCATAGGATTGGGTCCCAGTAGCTTAGTGGTCTACGAGCTCGCCTTGTAACCAGAAGGTCCTGGGTTGGAACCCTGTCAGTCAGTGCGTACTGATGAAGAGTCTCAAACTGGGACGTAGAAACAGCTGTTCAGTACTCCCAGTGCTGGTTTTCCAATGGTCGTCTAACTGATGTTAGCTCATGATGAAATCCTATAACCAATCAACCAAATCCCTACAAACCAATACTTGAATAATGCCTTTTTATTTGACTTTGTTTCTTATTCAATATTCAAATCTTACAATACAGCTTAGTACTTGATCAGTATATCTGCACACATTTATCATCACTTGATCTAGTTTCCAGAATAGTTTCCACAGTACTGTGATTATTTTGAAGAGATTTACATGTGTCACTTTCTTGCATAATAGCAGCATCATCATCATTCAATAATACATTAATGGTATCTTTTATATGTAACCTATGAAATTTCTGTTTCTATAGAAACGTTTCGCATCCTATGGTTCTGTACGCAATAAACAAACAGATTCATACTTTGTCATTGATTCTGATGAAGATGAAAATGACAATGGTATCGGTGTACAAAATAAAGATGGCAGCCTCGGGAATTTAGTCAGTATGAGCGCAATTACTCGACTGGTTAAACGTCCGCGTCAAACAAAAGCAGAACGTATGGAAACAATTGAAGAAGGTCGTATTGGACGCGAAAAATATGGTTTTAAGGTAATGAATGTTTGTTTTTGTTTTATTTTTGCTATTGTTGTCGCTGATCACTTGAAAATTGGTATTTACTTCCAAGTTCTGTTTATTTATGGAATGACTGACTGACTGATTGAGTTTCAAGGTAGAACTTTGCGTAGAAGTGTCACAGTTCAAGTTGGGGCATACAAAGGCAGAGGAAAGAAAGAAAATCATAAAAAAACTATTAATGAACAAAAATGTACGGGAGAACGGACAATAACACTGAAAGACATGACGACTTTATGCTTCTGAAAGATTACAATGAGTGAATACATCTGCGTTATTGAGAATGGTTTCGACAATAGTCTCAAACCATTGGATCTGAGACTCCCGAGAACCTCAGCTCGACGGTTTACACCTCCCTACATGGCTCGTTCAGACCTATCGCCATAGACCTTATGGATTGAGCCTATGCTTTGATTTGACACTAACTAATCAGGTGAAACAAACACCCTGGCTGGTGGTAATTAGACGTACGTGATGCCTTGGATAAAGACGATGCTCAGATTTCCATGATGATTTCAAGTGTCTGTCTAACATAAGACTAAACAGTTGCCTTAAAGGCGGATCATTCGCCACTCACTATTCAACAAAGTCTTTTTTAAGTATTCCGGGGAAGAATAGAGATGAGAAATAGAGGAGAAAAAGGTAGAATTTAAGAGTTAATAAACTGTAAAAGTCGAGACAGAGTAAAACGTGATTTTCTTAACTTCTTTATGTATAGAAGATTAGATGAAATATTTTTTCTAAATAAAATTATATACTACTAGATGATTCAGGTGAGTAGTTGCATTCAACACTGACACGTCAACCAGTAGTAGTACATGATTTGAGAAGGCCAGAAATTGATCAGAAGAAAGACGTAATCTAAGTCACGGAATATATATATATATGTATTGGATCATAGGAAGTATTAAATTGATGGTTGCAGCAAAGAAAAAATTTTTTTTGAGTAAAGAAAGAATAAACATCTTTGCAGAAAAAATACGAACTCGATTTATTTCGTGGATTGTCTTCAACTGAGTACATACTAAGCAACAAAATCAATTATATTTTACAAAATGCTACCTGAACATACTTTCTACAAAGGTTTCAAGCTACAGATAATTTCAAAGATGATGTAAGTAGACAATTATTTCGTGTTAAAAGAGTTACTATTTATATAGTAATTAAACAAAAGGGGGGGACTGGAATTCAGATTTGTCTTGGAAACAACGATGGACTAGAGACAAAAATACAAGATAGAAGAAGAGAGTTAATTTATACATATCATCATGGAGAAAGAGCTCAGGAGAGTGGGGATGAATAGTGAAGTAGAATTATAAAACTAAGTAAAATAATCTAATTTAGTAGGTTTGGAACCTTAGTAATGAGTTCAATTCAGTGAGTGAAAATCAAAATCAAGATTGAGAGGGATTTTATGCAACAGAACAAAACACAAAAGCACACAAACAAAACAATTATGGTCACGAGTAGTTGCTGGTTAGGTTAGGACTAGAGTAGTTAGGGGTTAGTCACACTCTCTTTCTGTATGCATAGGTTGGGTTGAAGTCTTTTGATGGCAATGGCTTCTACGGACCGAAGCAACCATGCTTTCCTTTGTGTATTGATTATTATTTTGAAAGCCTGACCGATTTCCACTGTATGTCCTGTATCGATTAGGTGTCTGGCGATTGCGCTTGGGAGCACTTTGGTGCTGTCTCTAGTCCATCCTTGTTTCCAAGAGAAATCTGAATTTCACCACCCCCATTTTGTCTAATTACTATATAAATAGTTACTCTTTTAATACGAAATAATTGTCTACTTACATCATCTTTAAAATTATGTTGCCTATACTTTCTATCTATAGCTTGAAATCATTGTAAGAAAAGAAAGTGTGTTCAGACAGCATTTTGTAACATATAATTGACTTATTATTTAGGATGTGCACAGTTGAAGAGAATCCACGTAATAAAACGAGCTCGTATTGTCCTGCAAATATGTTCATTCTTTCTTCATTCATGTTGATAAAAGGGACCGGCTTCATGAAGAAAATTTTTGTTTTCAACGAATTCATCAACGAGGTTGTACATTGGTGTATTGATTGTTAATGTGTGGGAATGTTCCTGAAATATTTCCAGTAAAGGGTTGAGTGAATAAGATTGCGAATAGCTTTTAAAATGTAATAATAACGAAATAAACACGATTTCCGATAAAAAAAGCAACAACATAGTAGTGCAAATAGCGATTCAGAAAATGTAAGTATAAGAGAATTAACCAGGAAGAAAAGTGTAATAGGATAATCAGTATTAATAATAATAATAATAATAATAATTTGCTTTATTCCAAAACAGTACTTGTGATACAGAATGGAATTCTCAGCATTTTTTTTACTACAGTATTGCATCCAGTTAGTACATTATCAATAAATAGAATTCTACATAGATTAAGGAAATCTCAGTTCATTATGACAACAACATATTGGCATGTCGGTAGCAAAGCCAAAGTTGATCAGTGTTTGAAGGTGTTAGAAAAGTAGGTGCTATCATATTTACTGGCGTAAGCGGAAGAAAGAAACAAAGCTGCACATAACGGAAAAAGAGAGAGAGGGAAAAGGAAAAGAAAGAAAATTTTGTACCTACTAATGATTTGAGCTGGAAAGACGAGGTCCAGTTCTACTACTGACTATTTAATGAATTATAAGTGTCACGCCTAATGCTTTCTTTATCACACAGAACACGAGCTAAGTAGGGTATGGTTGAGTTTTTGTACTTGCTGGTGCGAGCATATAGTTTTCTATATAGGCTTCTGGTTTTGCCTGATGAGATGCAAGGGGAGAGGAGTATTAAGGGAATTGACTCTTTATATAATGGTCACAGTGGAGACAGAGCTTAGACGCATTTCTTTTGGATACATAGTCTGGGCTTGAACTTTTAAATCACTAGTGCCTTACAGACATTATCCACGGTATTTAATATTCCTACTTAGTTTCATTTTCAGTGCCTTTTATGATATAAGGAATCATTGGAACGAATCAATTCATGTAAAATCACCTTTACGACTGCAAGTGAAATTCACAATTTGACATTTCAGTCAGTCGAAAACTAAGACGACACAGCTATGAAGGGCTGCTTAGTTCTTCACAGTGATTTTCTTATTGTTATCTATTCATTTGCGCCGGTAGTGTAACGGTATCATGCAACCCTCCCACGGTTGTAACCCCTGCTGACGCACACCCGATATCTATGGTCGGCCTGCAAAATTCGGGCTACCGATATCCATGCTGAAAATTCCATACTTGTATCAAAAATACGGTGTGGAATCAAGCTTTAATCAAAAATAAAAAAATAAATATAAATTCATAAAGCGTATAATTAAGTCTTTATTTTTATGTGCACCCCTCCTACTCCCGCTTTGTTTTTTTTGCATCCTCAAGGTGAATCGTATGAATGCTCATGCAAGTACAACAAATCGTGAAAAATCAAAGAATAAAGCTTTCCAAATGATCAAGCACAAAGTTCGCCGTAAAGTAAAACGTAGTTTCCAAGAGAAACAAGTTGCACTAAGAGAACATTTAAAACGATTAATGAAACGTTCACGATGAAACACAACAAAACACAACAACATGTGAACAATAATCAACTTGGTTTGTATCTTTTGTTGTTGTTGATTGGATTGATTGTTTTTTTCGTTTATTTTCTTTGCTATTTCAATGTATGTTTTGGATGGGTGTGTAGTGTTCACGCCTGCGTATGACCTGTAACCATCTTATGCTCTATGCACAATTGATGCTTGCTTCTTGACTGAGTGTGTGACGTAATAAATCAATAGATTTATGAAAACTGGCTGTTTTTTTCAAAGCAACAGTTTTTGTATATAGAAAAAAGAACTATTTTGCTTTGTCATTGGTAATTTAACGATATTTTTTCAAATTTCATGTGTGTGTGTGTGTGGATGTGAGGAAGAGTTTGCCTGATTTATGTCCCCCTCCTGTACACCTTTTCATTGCTTATATATGTAACATATATAAATTTACTATTACACGCCGCCTAAGTATTTGTGTATAATATATCAGAGGGGCGAATAATTCTTTTACACACGCACACATTAACTTATTATTACTATTAATATAAGTTGACGAATTTTGATAAATAAAATGCCTATCAATGGATAATTATGTCTTTTCCTATCACAATCTATTTCATCAACCTTTCGAGTATGTATTGGAATCATCATAGACGGAGAGTTCACAGACCTACAAATTGTATTGAGTTGGGAGGTGTTAGGATGGATAACCATCTTTGTCGGCCATGGAGTTATGATTTATGTATGCACTGGCATGATAATCTGATTGGACAGGTCTTGATTCGTTTATTTATGGCTTAAGTTCCTGAGGTATTTTTTCTAAATATAAGATATCATATCTGATAAACGTTGTTGCTGCGTTGTTGTAGTCAGTCGTCGTGAGAGATGTTTTCAAGTGATCCTGGAGAAGCACATTGTAAACACGTTAGATGACCCTACAAGTCTGTAGCACTATATCATAACATATTCCATTCAGTGGAAATAGTCCTAAATTCTAGTACAGTCAGGTATCGCTCCGTCTTAAGAATTCGTTTTCTTGTAATAAGCAAAATATGTGTGCTGTTATATTAGTTTTGTTTCTTTGGGTTCCGAGTGGAACATAGGGCCTCAATAGCACATCTACATTTGTCCTGTCCACTGAGGTCCTCTTTAAGTGGGTCCATGTTTGCCCATATCCTCTCAACTCTTCTTACGGTCGCCCCCATGTAATCCTCGGACCAGCACCCAACTCGTCGTTCCCCGTTCGGACCCAACGGTCTTCTCAGCGTGTGTCCGATCCATTTCCTCTTACTTTGATATATTTGTTGAGCAATGGCTTCTTGACTAGTTCGTCCCCAGAGTTCTTTGTCGATGATTCTTTCTGGCCGAAGGTAGCTGTGTTGAAGCAGCCTGTTGCAAATGCTTATTGTGATGCTCAGTGTAAGTCTCTAACCGACTGACTTAAAATTTGTGTTGAAAATCCTAATTTTGTTCCTTTTGTTGTGTTCAGCAGTGGATTTCTAAACAGATATCAGAACGATGAAGTTCTGTTTCACCTTTCTGATTCTAGTTTCGATATCGTTATATGGTAGATGGTGACTAGCAGTGGAATCCAGGGTGCGCATTTCGTCCTATTTATGACTCGTCAGCTGGACGTATCTGCATTCCTCAGTGAGTGATGATTTTCCCACCGAGGCTCGAACCCAGTGCCTATAGTTTCAAACGGCAGAGCGTTATCCACTAGACCATTTGGGCCACGAGAGCCACTGCCTCTTGTGCAAAGGGTCATATAAATTATTTAATTCAATTTTAGATTTTCCCGTCGATTGATTGGACCGAAGTGCTCGGTCTCGGGTTGACATGTCGGCTCCTTGTGGAGATGCTTCGACGATGTTTGGGCATGTAATGAGAAGTTTTAGGTGGATGGTGAATCGCAGTGTAAGCGAGGATGCGCATTTCGTCGTATGGGTACTGGGTTCGAGCCTCGGTGGGAATACCACTCACTGGGAAATGCAGGTACATCCAGGTGACAAGTCCCAAATAGGATGAAATACGCATTCTCGATTCCACTGCTAGTCACCATCCACCAGTTAACTTCTGATTAGATGCCCAGATATCGTCAAAGCATCTGCACAAGAA
This sequence comes from Trichobilharzia szidati, assembly GCA_944472155.2. Lineage (NCBI taxonomy): Eukaryota > Metazoa > Platyhelminthes > Trematoda > Strigeidida > Schistosomatidae > Trichobilharzia > Trichobilharzia szidati. The sequence continues at coordinate 24,542,384 of OX235273.1, forward strand.
GCCGACATGATAACCGGAGACAGAGCACTTCGGTCCAATTAATCGATGGAAAAATCTAAAATTTAATTAAATTGCTATCGTTATCCTTGCTGTCGCCTGTAGTTGAAACAATGCTGCCTAAATAAGTGAAAGAAGTGCCATCTTTCAAATTTCTTCCGTTGATAGTGTGATTGGTTGTTGTTGTTGTCAGTTGGCTATTTTTATCGTCTCTCATCTTCTCTGTCTTTGCTGTCAGTCTCTTCCAGTTTATCGGTTATCACCTGTAACTCTACGCTTTTTGTGACACTGGTCATAAATCATCCATGCGCGAAATCCAGATCTCGCCTAGTTTAATGGCTCGCCAGTCTTAAGCCCCGGGAAAGAGGAGGGGTTGGGCATGGGGCTAGTCACCATACCCCGAAAAACCAATCCAATCGTACTACTGAAACAATAATCTGGGATATTGTAGTTAGTAGTTTTGCTGTATGTTGTTGACTGGAGATTAATTTTCAGCAACTTAGAGGAATGTGTTTCATGGAGTTCATAGGTGGTGATTGTAAGTCTGACAGTATAGGAATTTTCAATTCATTTTCAAACAAACACACGCCATTGAGTATCAGAATTATTATTACATTATTATTGTTTCTTTTAATTCCTAGAGGAACATAGGGCTTCAGCCGCGTGTCTCCATTGCGTTCGGTTCGCTGCTAGAGTCTTCACCTGGCTCCAAGTCTGCCCACACGTTTTCATCTCCTCTTCACATGACCTCCTCCAAGTCACACTCACACTGACGACCAACTCGCCGCTTCCCTTTCAGGTTCCACTCGAGCAATGGCTTGTCTAGTGATGTCACTTGATGGTTTCCTCAGAGTATGGCCAATCCATCTCCATTTCTTCCTGCCTATTTGTTTCACAATCGGTTCCTGGTTGGTTCGCTCCCAGAGATCCCTGTTGCTGATCTTTTCTGACCAGCCATCTGATCTTGATTACTGAGCGAAGACAGCTGTTAATGAAGGTCTGTAGTTTGTTTGAGATGCTCTTTATGACGCACAGTGCAAGTCTCTGATCCGTATAGTGAGTAGCACTGACTTCACATTGGAGTCGAAAATCCGGATCTTATTTTTGATTCTGAGTGTTGTTGACCTCCACACAGACTTGAGAGTAGTGAAAGCTTGTCTTTCTTTTCGGATCCTCGCTCCTTTGATATCCTCGTCAGTTCCGCCTGTAGTTGAAACGATGCTTCCCAGGTAGGTAAAAGAGGTTGTTTCTTTCAGATTCCTCTCATTTATGCTGATTGTTGTCTGTTGTTTTTGCTGCTGTTGGTGTTGGCCAGGAATCTTCATCACCTCTGTTTTCTCTATGTTCACCTGAAGTCCTATCTTTGATGGTTCGTATATTGCCAACTTGTTGCTTTTCATTTGCATATCTTCCAGTTTGTGGGAAATCAGACATATGTCATCATCGGCGAAGTCCAGATCCTCCAAGTCTCTTTTTTGTGTGAGTCCATTTTATGCCTGTTTCCTCATTGCCCGCTGTTTGTCGCATTATCCAGTCTACTGCAATCAGGAAAATCATTGGCGATAGTAGGCAGCTAGCCTTGTCTTACTCCTGTCCTCACTTCGAAGGATTCCGTAAGTTTCCCGTTGTGGATTATTAGTAATAAAAGAAAAGAACATTTGAGTCAGCAGAGATCTCTTGTTTCGTAACCTCACTGTACAGTTAGTTACTTAGGGGGTTATCTACACAATATTAATCAACAACGGAGGTAAGTGGTTAATGTCAGTTAGCAAAGAAATAAATCAAAGTGTATGAGTAATGACAATGTTTAGAAAATCGTGGATAATCCTACGTAATCGATGGGTGTGGTTGACAACTAATCAGTTAAGTGGCGACTAATCATTTGGAATTGATTGATAAGAAACAAGAGGACACAGAATTGAGAATGGGTTGAAAATATCAATGGAACTGAAAAATGCAAAGGTCTATAAAGAGTTTATTGTACACCTATTCAGCATAACAAAAATTGACATTAAGGCCATGGTAGTTAAGAGAGCTGGATAAAACGTCTTTGAATGCAAAATTCTTGTGTTTCTTCGTGGTTTTTTAAAATTTCGGCTGCATGAGGAAGATGTAGGCGAAATTCTTTCGAATGGCTTGATAGTGCTCTGAAAGAAGTCTGTGCTGATGCTGCATGATCCGAAGTAATGATGTTCTCCAGCATTCAGCCCTCGACCGTCCTGCGTTTTGCTATTGGACAACCATGCTGGTAGGCGTACACTGTATATATAACCCTTCCCCCTTAAGTAATTGTACAGCTTTGAATTGCAGTTACCAAGAAAAGAGATCTCTTTTCCGACTTACTTGTTCTTAATTACCTAAAATGGGAATTTTTATACCTCAAATTAAAAAAAGGTAGATGCTGTAGATAAGAGATAACCTAGGCGGCCTATTTAAACTATAACGACAAAAGGCAAAGGCCATGCAACAGATCGTTTACTGAGAAAATCAACAGATATTTATAGATTTTTAAGTACATTACTATTCGTTATTATTAGTAGAGAAACAGCATCTTCTGGTTGGTTGTTTCCTCACTGAAAGTTATTCTGTTATCTCTTGTGGCCGTTTTTTTGAAGGTGAGACCATTTATCTGCGAATCGTATTTGCACATGCAAAGTCTGCTGTGATTGGTTGTTGAGTTCCTCAGGGTTAGGCTTTGCTATTGTTTTATCTCGTGAACCCGATTCGGTACGTAAACATTGACGTAAATTGGTGTCTACAATTTCGGCTAGCAAACAGATCTCACCACAAAACCACCAGAGAAACTGCATCTACTTTTTTCTCTTCCTTGTTGTTTCAATCTTTCAAATATGTTCTTTGGTTTGCAACTTCATCTGACGCAAATTTTTAATTGGCTGCTAACCTACTTATGTGTATTTCATGAAGAAATTGAAGGAAATGTCATAGAGGTGTGAGTCTTGTTTCAGACAGAACGACGTTGCGTGATACGATATATTGTTGATGAATATTTACTAGAGGAGCCAGGTGAAAACGTTGGCAGAGAACCGAACTCGTTGGAGACGTGCTGCTGAGGCCCTATGTTCCTCTAGGAACAACTGGAAATAATAATTTACTAGAAGATTATAAATGAGGAGGCAATTTGCAGGAAGCCTTAGACCTAGGTTTCGTGATAGTTGTCACTCACCAGTCGGCAAGGTGTATCTTCAACCTGGAAGGAACTGATATTCCCTCTCAGATTCGAACCCGTGTCACTCAGTGCTACAATACGAGACGCCACCACTGAGCTATTCATGTTCAATTTCCAATCAAAATATCGAATACAGTCCTACAGGAGGTTAATTGCGAGACGAAATAGCTCAGTGGTGACGTCTCTTATTGCAGCACTGGGTGACACGGGTTCGAACCTGAAAAGGGACATGAGTTCCTTCAGGATTGCAGATACGTCTTGCTGACTGGTGAGTACCAAATAGCACGAAACCTAAGTCAAGCAAGGCTTCCTGCCTGTTGCCTCCAACTATCCGATAATGACAATTCTGAGTGCATCTTGATGGTGATCTGCCTAACACGGTGACTATATTGCAAACTTGACTGATAGAATGCAATATAACAAAAATATTCATTCAGACATCTTTAAAACACAAAATAATCGAGCAAAGAATATGCTTTTCGATAAATTCCTATTCTGCATCTACAATTATATATACAACTTTATATACATAGAATATTCTAGAATAGTAGTCTGACAGTATTAGGGTTTTTTAAGTAATATCGATTTGTAAAGTATGATCACAATGGAATTACAGTTCATTAAAGATGCTTAAATTATAATAATAACAAAGATATAGTAGCGAATAGAATATCAACTAAAATTAGGGAAATTCCGGAATATTCAAACCTGGATGGCCAAAGTAAGGACAATATCTGAAACAACTAACTTCTTTTGGATGCATAAATTAGGCTTTTTAATATGGATCCCCACAGCCTCAGCAATATTTAGTAGTCGGACTCTTAAGGTGAAATTGAGATTCCTAGGTACGTGGTAAATGACCCTGAAAGCATGGCTAACGTCAATCTTGTGTTCTGTCTCCACAAGGTGAGACAGAATAGCGCTGCGAATAGATTTTGTTTGTCCTTTGATTAACCAGGCAGGGTGATGTTCGAAAATTCGACGAGAAACATGCCTAATTGTAAGGCCTATGTAACTGGCTCCGCAGGAGTAGTTAAGTTGGTAGATACACATGGAAGAGGCGAAATTAGGCAGTTTGTCTTTTATCTCGAACGCAGAAGAGGAGTGGTTTTAAAGATACAGCGCAATTCAGCAGCAGGGAATGCTTTTTTACCGCATTTCTAAGGCGCTGTGTTAGTATCTCACTGGTGTTGTCCCCAAGGAACTGAATTCGTAAGAATAAGGCCTTTTTAGAAACTGTTGTTACCTTGGGCTGCTTCGATTTTAGATTCATATTCTTATCAATGAATTTTTCTGGATAACCATTCTCACTTGGTGACCGTTTAATATTGTTAAGTTCCTCGTCAAGACATTCGCCCGAGCAAATCTCTCTTGCTCTGTGGACCAAGCACTTTATCAGATGGCGTTTGTATTTCAAGGGCACAAAGCTGAGAAAATGTGTGTACTGGCCCGTTGATCTAGGTTTTCTATAAACACTTCTTCTTATTGTGCCGTCCTCCTTTCTGGTCATGAGGACGTCTAGAAATGAAATAGTAGAGTCTTTTTCTTTCTCAATGGTAAAATTTATTGCAGGATGAACCTCGTTAAATTTATCTAGGAATGCCAACATCGATGTTTCGTCTTATGATTTCTTCGCTTACAAAATCCACTGTTTCCATAAGTCGTATATTGGTGAATTAGGAAGATACATCAAATGATATCATGAATTTATTATCAACATTTAAATCTCTTATCCTTTCAACAAATCCAAAAGTATCCTTTACACTGTGTTTCACCAACTCGGTATGAAGGGCTGTAAGAGTTCAACTAACCATTCGGCTACAGGATGGTATGGTGAATTTAGCAGTCTGCACTAAACAAAGGACTAGACACATTACGCTAGTTGTGAACTAGTTTCCAATCAGAGTAAATATCTTTCAAGAAAATACATTGAGAATTCTGTACAATATGTAAACATAATTTCCAGTAGAATGCTAATATTATTAATATTAATAATATTATTCGAACATTTCAGGTGAGGACCACTAAAGATTGTCATTAATAAGGTGCGTATGTATTACCACTCTGTGTCGACGATGCATTTCACATTGTTGATAGGAAGGTGCTTATAAATTAAACTACCTACGAAATTTTAGAACTCCCACACATACTCTCTTGTCTTATTGTCACTTGTGAAGGTAAATATGACAACATACTATACTTTTTCAGCCTTCTTCTGAATTGTTTCCGGAACAGGTTCATGGTTCATTATATAAATCACACTTATTGTGTAAGAAGTCAGATGATACTACCCGATTGGCCATTTACTGAAATAGGTGTAGTGGGATTGGAACTCATGACCTATTGGCTGAAAACACTGAATGTTTAAGCCAGTCAACATCCTATAAAGGACTCTTGTGAAATGTTGAAATCCCGTGATGTTCACTGGTAAATTCACGTTTTATGAACATAGGTTTCTTTGAAATTGTCACCCTAATGGATACTGATTCCCATACTGAAGGTTCTGAATGACATCAAGCTTCCTCCATACTTTTAAGAAAAGAAGTAGTTTCTGAGCGACGTTCGAAACTTTCCATAAAATTACCTTTTAATTTGTCAGGTATGCAAATAAAAAGGTGGTGTAGTGATCAGTCGATGTTGTCTTTGATATTTACTATATCGTGCTTTGTCGATGGAGTGATAGATGTCTCGTCGACCACACATGCAGTTCACGTTTCGATTCCCTGTCAACTTACTCCTCAGCCTCGCCTAGTCAGTAGTAAGCCCGGGCAGAGAGGGAAACTTTGGTGTGAGACTAACAACAATCCACCTCATAAAAATAAAACCATTGCTGCTGGCTTTGGGTAACCAACAACTTTTGAAACTTTAACCAACAACGCCAGGCATCTCCTCAACACGGGTCATTAGGTGGACGTCGAAAAGTCGTTCAAAATTATCAGTAGGCAAAAGAACTCAATTCTCCTTAAGTTTGCTGAAGCCATCTCCATCAAGCGCCTGAAACTTGATTTATGCGTCCAGAAAGAAGCGGTTATCAGTCTTTCATTGCCTTGCCTGGTAAGTGGATATTTTTCATCTCTCTTTCATCCGAAGGCGAAATGCTGAAAAGTTTCCATTGTGTATGATTATTATTGTTCGGAATAGTGTTTAATATTACATATATATATATTATTAGTTTATGCATATATTGATCGATTGACTTTTGTTTAAAATGAACTCTGTGCAAGTATGTCAAAATTGTTTTTGTAGATATATTTAATGATGTCTTTGCTCTGTAAGCAGCTGACGAGAAGGTAACGAAATAAAAGATGGTACCATTTTATTCTGCTAAAACTGTAGTTCTTGCTTTGTTCAAATAATAGGTTTATCACTTGCCCTAATATGAAACGAAAATAAGACAGTCTCAAGAGTTCATCTAATCAGCAGTCCGGTTTTATTCTTCCAGGAAAATATTCCACTAATGTAAAACAGTTCCCAGTCGACCTATAACTTTCACAGATGTCCTATGAAGTGATATCTAATCATTAGGAAAGTTATGTTTTTTTATCCACATAGATTATTCGTGAATACATATTTCATTTGGTCTTTACCGGCTTCCCAATCATATTGAGTTTATCTAAGGCTTTTCCGTTTTTTTTATCAAAATGCCTTTTAAATCACACTTCTAGATTGTGTACTTATGACAGATGTAATCTCGTCACCTGATGAAGACACCAACAATTCTGCTTATGAAATGAAGTTCCCAAATTGTACCTGCATTTTCATCATGTTGGCTACGTCAAGACTGCCGCAAAATCTACATTATTTATTATTATTGTTTCCTTTAATTCCTAGAGGAACATGGGGCTTCAGCCGTGAGTTCGGCTCTCTGCTAGAGTCTTCAACTGGCTTCAAGTCTGCCCACACGTTTTCATCTCCTCTTCACATGACCTCCAAGTCACTCTTGGACGACCAACTCGCCGCTTCCCTTTCGGTTTCCACTCGAACAATGGCTTGTCTAGTGATGTCACTTGATGGTTTCCTCAGAGTATGTCCAATCCATCTCCATTTCTTCCTGCCTATTTGTTTCACAATAAGTTCCTGCTGGGTTCGTTCGCTCCCAGAGGTCCCTGTTGCTGATCTTTTCTGGCCTTCTGATCTTGAGTATTGAGCGAAGGCAGCTGTTAATGAAGGTCTGTAGTTTGTTTGAGGTGCTCTTTATGACGCGCAGTGCAAGTCTCTGATCCGTATGGAGTAGCACTGACTGACTTCACATTGGAGTTGAAAATCCGGATGTTATTTTTGATGTTGAGTGCTGTTGACTTCCACACAGACTTAAGAGTAGTGGAAGCTTGCCTTGCTTTTCCGATTCTTGCTTTGATATCCTCGTCATTTCCGTCCGTCTGTAGTTGAAACGATGCTTCCGAGGTAGGCAAAGGAGGTAGTTTCTTTCAGATTCCTCTCATTTATGCTGATTGTTGTCTGTTGTTTTTGCTGCTGTTGGTGTTGCCCAGGAATCTTCATCACCTCTGTTTTCTCTATGTTCACCTGAAGTCCTATCTTCTCTGGATGCTTCTTCTGCCAACTTGTTGCTTTTCGCTCTCATATCTTCCAGTTTGTGGGAAATCAGACATATGTCATCATCGGCGAAGTCCAGATCCCCCAAGTTCTTTTTTGTGTGAGTCCATTTTATGCCTGTTTCCTCATTGCCCGCTGTTTGTCGCATTATCCAGTCTACTGCAATCAGGAATATCATTGGCGATAGTAGGCAGCTAGCCTTGTCTTACTCCTGTCCTCACTTCGAAGGATTCCGTAAGTTTCCTGTTGTGGATTACTTGGCATGCAGCATTGTCGTATAGCTGTTGGATGATATGTATAATTGTCGGTGGCACCCCATAGTAGCGAAGTAGTTGCCAAAGCACCTCTCGATCGACACTGTCGAAGGCCTTTACAAAGTCGATGAAGTTGAGATAGAGAGGTGACTGCCATTCCAAGTTTTGTTCAATGATGATCCGTAATGTGGCAATCGGATATTGTTATTCGGCTATATAACTCAAATTTGTATATTCCAAATTTATCCCTTCCTTTTTATAGCTTTCCTCCTCCCTAATTCTTATTTTTAGGCATGATCCGCAAATGATGTCAGTTAAGCAAGCCATAAAATACCCCGGAGTACTGAACAATTGTTTCGTCCTTTTTCGGGACTCTTCATCAGTGTACACGCATGACGCCACTGGATATCGAACCTGGGGGCTTTCACATTGCGAGACAAGTTAGTTGAACATTTAGCCACTGGGAAAGAGTTTAGGTTCTATGTTCAACCCTTGGTAGTGTGAAGAGTCCCAAAGGAGGATGAAACTTCTGTTCAGTACTCCTTGGTTTTCAATAGTTCACTAAATGAAATCGGTACAAGATCAACAAATTTCAGCAAACCAAGGAACGCTTGAGGATTTTCACTTTATCTGGTGAATGAATATTTGAAATAATTACACAACAGCTGACTTCCTTTTATGGCTTTATTCGTGTTCCACCTTGTCTGATTTCATTTCTGTTAACATTGTCAACAAATGGTTGTGTTTAACAAAACACCTGAATGTTGTTTTTTCTTCAAAATTATTGTACACTTAGTTGAATAACAAACAGACTGTTTTACCTTAATTTACAAGTTATTACTTCTATATAATTATTTTATTTTTGTTTTATTGTGTTTGACGCCATATTTGTTCTTTTAATTATTAACACTACATGTGTAGTAAATTTAAACTAATAATTAGTGTGTGGGTGTATTTGTGTCTTAGGGATTTTTTGGCTTAGTTTTATTCTGTGATACGTGTTAACTTAGTCAATTCTGTATTGTAAATGTGATTGTCTGGTTATCCAGAATCTGGGCTCGCATAGCTGCAGTATTCGATTTCATACCAGTGTTGTATATGTATAAAGTTTATTACTATGATTGGACATTAATTAGTGTCAGATTGAAATCTGTCACTTCAGTTTGCAAGGTGGCCACCACTCTTGGTAGCTCACCAGAACTCAGAAATGTTGTTAATAGATGGTTGGAGGCAATAGACAGGCAGGAGGCCCTGCTTGACCTAGGTTTCGTGCTTTCCGGCACTCGTCAGCAAGACGTATCTGCAATCTTGAAGGAGTTGATGTACCTTCTGTGATTTGAACCGGTGTTACCCAGTTCTACAGTCACGGACATGTGTTCCTTCAAGACTGCAGGTACCCCTTACTGATAAGTGGCAACAAGCACGGAACATGGATGGGTTCAAGATTTCCTACTGATTGCCTTCAACCAGATAATAAAGACTATCAATTGCCATTTTTATATGTCATAATCAATTCTGAAATTATTATCTTTTTTGAAATTGTTGGGTTAGCTGAAGTTCCTCTTCGTGGATTTTTAACTTGTCATTACTATTATTATCGCTCCCTTGGGTTTCGAGTGGAATATAAGGCTTCGACAGCACATCTCCACTTTGTTCTACTTTCTGCTCTTCTCTTCAGCCGGGCCGACGACTTCCCATAATCTCCCATCTCCTCCTCGCACAATCTTCTCCATGCCATCCTAGGACGCCCAACGCGTCGTTTCCCAATCAGATTTCACTCCAGGGCCTGGCGCCTAGTCCATATCCAATTTCTTCTGCATATTTGTTGAACAACCGGCTCTTGGTTCGTTTGTTGCCAAAGTTTCTTGCTGTCAATTCTTTCTGTGCATCGTATCTTCAGTATGGAGCAAAGGCAGTTGTTGGTAATTCTAACTCATAAGTGATTTTCGGTTGCGTCTGCCACTAAGTTCTTGCGTTCGAAAAACCTTTTTATATCTCCCCTTTTTAACACTGTGTATGCATAATGCACACACCTCCGCCATACTTTTGCAGTCGGCATGAAGAAAAGTGACATTCAAACCCTCAGAGTCACTAAGAGACATCCTATGTCGGTTAAAGGATTCTGTGAAGCCCACTAAAAAGAATAATTCAGCTTATCTATTACCCTGAAACAACTTCGAGGTCAAATACATAGATCAAATCAGTAGGCTAGGGTGAGTGAGATTAGTGGAACACATGGAGCACAAAAATTCAGAGAAAACTAGACTAGTAGACCATGATAAGAAATTTTGCAAACGTCCAGCTGTAGCACAACATGCTGTTACATATAATCACACTATAGGATGGGATTGTGCGTCGGTGGCATAGCGGTTAGGACGCTCGCCGACCATGCACATGGTCCGGGGTTCGATCCCTGGCCGATACACTCCTTTACTTCGCTAAGCCAGAAATAATGCTGGTGAAGAGGGAAGGTTGGGCATGAGGCTGGCAACCCCATCCTGTAAAATAAACACTGCTACAGAAACTTCAAGTCACTAGCTTGAAGCCCTATGTTCCACTTGGAACGTGAAGGAAAAAAAATAGGATGGGATAAAGTGGCAGCGTGAGGACCTAATGTAACTGGATGGAGGATGAGACTAATATCTGAAACAAATCAGCCGAGAACATATGCAGATGAAATGATTCAATATCTATCCCCAACATCTGAAGAAGTGAACCACCCCCACAACAAGTGAGAGAGAAGGATGGGGACTATAAAAACCAAGTTTCGAAGTTGTTCATAGTTTCTATTGTTATGACAACGAACAATAAATTCTGTTTGAAACTTTGTTATCTATTAAATAGTACTGTTCCACGAATGGATTCATTGCACATCTCCGCTAACTGTAGCGTCGTAGTCCGTTTGCTATGGCGGTTTAATGACACATACAACTTTTATGTTTTCTAAATGAAATTCCTTATTAAAAAGGTTTTTCTGATGTACATGTTAATGGCGGCGTTTGAAATCTCACTGAGTCGCGTGATGATAATTTCCAGCTGCTATATGCCCCAATTGTCATTTTATATGGCTTAATTCTCCATTATTCTGGTTCCTGGCCGCATATGGACTGATAAATCATCTAACTGATCGTGCCTGTAAAAATGGTATGCATTTCTTGTAAACACCCGTTTATAAGAAAATATAAATTATTAATATTATTATTAGTCTGCATTGAGTACAATTCACTTCTGGTGTTACTTAAGATGAAAATGCTGACAAAACTATACAAATACATCACTTATTTTAAATTAATACCCAATTTGGATATAAATCAAGAATAAGATTCGACGCTGTACACACTAAAGTTATATAAGGGAAATAACTTCAAGCTTTATTTTTCCCCTAGTATTTGTAATCCATCCAGCACATACTTGGGCTCTTTTTGTTAATGCGAAGACAATATTTCTATATTTGTTGATGTGCTCCACCGAATGACTAGTTATCACATTGTTCCCACAAGCTAACGGCAAAAAAGACAGCAACCATGTAATTTCACCATAAACCAAATTTATGTAATTTAAATAATACTTATCAATGCCTGCACAACTGGTGTGTCCTACATAAATAGACATAAATATATCTTATATTACATGGAGAATTTCATCATGAGCTGACATCAGTTAGAGAACCACTGGAAAACTAGCTGGGAGTAATGGACAACTGTTTCGTCCTAGTTTGGGACTCTTCATCACTACGTACCCACCGGGATTTCAACCCAGGACCTTGTGGTTACAAGGCGAGCTCGTAACCATTGAGCCACTGAGACCGGATTCAATGGCCATCTCATGAATTCTAACTTCTGCCAATGCACGACATAGTGCGACCATTTCGCAATGTCTTCTTCGATGAGTTACTGCCTCATCTTCAACCTGCTGTACCCTATTGGTCACAGCTTCCCACTAGAACCCCAGGTTAACTGCCTGAATAGGGCCAGTCACAAGTGAGCAATCGTGGTGGGTGCGTACTGATGAAGAGCCCCAAACTAGGACGAAACAGCTGTCCAGTACTCCCAGCTAATTTTCCAGTGGTTCTCTAACTGATGTCAGCTGATGATGGAATCCTCCATGCAATCAAACAAAATCCCTACAAAACCAATACTTGAAAATATATTACATTAATTTATTATTATTATTATTAAATATGCTTACTAATCGTATATGTAATTTATCATATTGATGGTGCCCGTAAACATATTATTATTATTAAATCTAGCCTGATGCTGATATCTGAGCAATATGATGGATTAAAGGAGGTGATAATTTCAAAATTTGAACGTAGATTATTGAATTTTCATGAAATATGGTTGGAATATTTTAGTGTGTGTATTGAAGCAGCTTAATACCCACCTAATAAAACAGATGGCGCCACTTCAAAAAAATATAGGATATGTCGTATAATCACTGCTGTTCCACTTTGTGTGATATGTCCAAAAAGTACATTAGTATGAAATTTCCTTGTCCTTTGGGATGCCATCTTCAGCTTTTTTTCCTTCACATTCCCAGTGGAACACAGAGGGCTTCAAGCTAGTGGCTTGAAGTTTCTGTAGCAGTGGTGTTTATTTTTACAGGATGCGGTTGTTAACCTCATACCCAACCTTTCAACCTCTTTATCAGCATTATTTCTGGCTTAGCGAGGTAAAGGAGTGCGTCAGTGTCCGGGGATCGAAACCCGGACCATGCGCATGGTCGGCGAGTGTCCTAACCGCTGTGTTACCGACGCCACCATCTTCAGTGCTAACATTTATCAACTATTGAAGAATCTTAATCACTTAATCTAGAAGTCAAATAAATAATCATTCATCATAGATGTACTAATGGACTTAACCCTAACTCACTTCAGAGACTCAGGGATTGACTTTTTGTCACCAGGGAATAATCTCGTTGACTTAGAATTTGCAGATGATATAGTCCTTCTAGGCGAGGACGCTGACAAAATGCAGAGTCTTCTGAACACCTTGAGCTGCAATCTATGAATGTTTGGCATATAATTCGCTGCCGCCAAATGCAAGATGATGTTACAGGATTGGACTACACCGATTCCTAGATTAGAAATAGGAAGTGAAGTGGTAGAGCACGTTGACCACTTGACTAACTTGGGAAGTACCATCAGCCCCAACGGGTTGATCTCTGACAAAATCTCAGCACGGATACAGAGGGCTAGTTTCGTATATGCCAGTTTACGCCGTCTCTGGCGTAGACGTGATATTCCGCTGGCTGGCTGTCGACCAAAGGGCGTGTGTACTGCTCAGCAGTCCGCTCCATCCTCCTTTATGGCTGTAAGCGAGACCTGGCCATTGAGAACAGAAGACATGAAAAGATTAGCTGTCTTTGATCATAGGTGTCTGCGTTCTATCTCCCGTGTGAAGTGGTATAATAAGGTGAGCAATATTGAGGTTAGGCTTCGGTCGAGTGCTAGGTAAGGCGGGGAAATCAGTCGACGGGACTGTAAAATTACATCGACTGAGATGGTTAGGACATGTGTTACGTATGCCTAGTCATCGCCTTCCTCGACGGGCAATGTTAGCTGATATATCATCAGACTGGAAAAGAGCTAGCGGCGGTCAAACCAAAACATGGCACCAGTTAAGTGAAATCCACAACAGTTAGTTTAAGCCAGCTAGCCACGTAGGAAGGTGTAGACTTCCTGGTTGGGGTCCTCGGGACGGTAAAATTCAATGGTTGGAAACAATTGGTGACATGGCTCAAAATCGTTCTCAGTGGCTGGCGCAGATGCATCCACTCCTTGTGACTCATGATTTCCAACGAAACTGTTTTGTTCTTCGTTATTACTATTTCTTTGTCTCACACCTCTGTTTACTGTCTCTAATATGCATTTCTCCTACTTTTTTCTCTTGCTTTGTGTGCTACATGGAGGGAGTGTGGCGACTTGAACTGCTGCGCATATGTGCAAAGTTCTATGTCGAAAACAGACAGACAGACAAATAAATATCCGGTCAACGAAAATCAATCAGTGTCAATATAGGTGAATAAAATATACAATAAGAGAAAAACATTGGCTCAATGAAAAGACGATTGATTATTTAGTTTATGAAGAATTCCTAAAGTGCTCCCTTTTATTACAGAGTTAACTCTGAAGAGAGAGTTTGTCCAAGACAGCAGTAATATTTTTTGCAGTTGAACCATCCAACATACAAAGAACACAACAACACGAAATTCATTTATCTAAGCCAAAAGAAATCCGTTTATTACCAACTAACGCGTATATATGGCCACATGTACATAGGGAGGACACATAAATCTCTTCACTTCAGAACTACAGAACACATTCCTAATTTGCCTGCAGGAACAGGTAAAATCATCTGAGTCAATGAATCCTGGACACTGATGTTCAATGTCATCTATGTCTCAGCCACATCACAGAGATGGGTCATAAAGTTAAGTTCGGTGATGTTATGTAACCCATATATATATATCATTTACTTAGATCCTTTGAAGCTCTTACCTCATTTTTCTACTGTTGTCGGTGATTGTGATCCCTTAATATTTCGACCTAAATAAGAACAAAACGTCCAGTAAAGAGTCTCTTCTCGGCAAATACATTCACTCAGCTGTACAATCACATTTATATATAATTATTTGGTGTGTGTTTACACTGGAATTGTCAAACAAAAATTAAAATCATATAAGTGTAATTTTCTGAGAACTGTTCACTAAGTTCGTAACCTCCTGTCACTAACTGACATCTTATAAAATTTGCAAGTATGTTGCAACTTTTCTGTGCATAAACTTATTAATAGTTTTTGTTGTCTGTAAGCAGCTGATGAGAAGCCAACGAAACGAACCATGATGGGACCATATTATTCTGCACAAACCACTGTTGCTCTTGCTTTATTCAAATTCATAAAGGGGAATAAATGCATGAAGTTCATGAGAAATCTCTTTATTTCCTTTTTGTTGCCATTATTTATAATAGGATCTAATATGGTATAATGTGGTATATTTATTCTTTCTATATAAAAGAGAAGAGGGGAACATTGGTTTGATGATATTAGATGGTTGGAGTAAATCGGCAGGAAGCCTCACTTGATCTAGGTTTCGTGCTAGTTGGCACTTGCCAGTCAACAAGGCGTATCTGCAACCAGCTAGAGGGAACTTATCTCCCTCGTCATTCAGTTCTGCGGTCAGGGACGTTACCACTAAACCATTCGGGCTCGCGATTGACCTCCTCTGGGTCAAGGGACATAGATTCGAATCTCAGAAGGTATATGAGTTCCCTCAAGCCTGGTTGCAGATACGCCTTGTTGACTAGTGTTTGTCAACTAGCACGAAACCTAGATCGAGTAAGGCTTCCTGTGGCCGATTGCCGCCAACCAACCATCTAATATCATCAAATCAATGTTCACCGTGAAAGCCAGCTACCTAAAATGGTGACCACATTGCAAAACCTGACTGCACCAAACAAAGGACTAGCCAGACACATCACACCAACTAGTTACCAATCAAAGTGTTCAATCAAAGAAGAGGAGAACAATTTATTTATTTATTTTTTTATTGAATTTATGTCTAATTTTCTTCACATCTGAGAAAGAAAGGTCACTCTGTTATTTAGATAAAGAATGATAATCATAATAATAATAATAGTAATAATAATAATATCATTGATTATAATATTTTATAATCTTTTCAATAATAATAAGCTGAAATTGTCAGGATAATTTTTGCTTACTAAACCACCATGTGATTGAATGATGGTGACGTAATAATACAGGATATTTTTTTTTGTATGGACCATCTTGACAACAGGCAGCATCAATGGATATATTTATTATATGGGACAAGATGAATAAGTTTTACAAGTAAATTATTTCCAGACATAAAAAGTGGGGAATTAAAGTCAAGTCAAAAAGGATAGAAAATAATTAGAGAATTAAAAAAACAAACAAAATAAATACGAAAAGCAGCAACTGTAACAGCACAGTGAATATATATTAATCTACTCATCCGATGAAATGATGATGGAGGCGAGGAAAATGGGCGAAAACAAAAACAAGGACGAAAATAGTGAATGAAACCGCGCGCGCACACGCTCATAAGCTATTAAATAATAATTTTTTTCTAAAAAAACATTCAATCAAGAGGAAAAACGGAATAAACAGACGGTATACAAAATGGAATCGATGAGACGGTAGGACAGGTAGTCAGTGTGAGCGTATTAGTGAGTAGACTATTTTCAGTCCCGTGGTGCATGTTACATGTTACCGTGCCCTCACACAGGCACACACACACATACGTACGTACGCCTGCATAATAGTGATGATTTAACAAAGTGATGTGTGTTAAGGAAATCGACATCTTTGTTGACTGATTATGAGCAGTAATCAGTTTGAAAATTTACGAAAAAAAGGGAAAAGAAATGATGATATCAGCAGAGATTTATTGGAAGTAAATACACACAAAAAGGAGAAAAAGTGAAACCAGCGAAGGGAGGAAATGAAAACTCTAGTGCTTATTGTTACTATTTATTCTCAATATCACATGTAATGCATATTACTCAGAGAGATAGATGTTTTTACTGTTTGAATGCTTCTCAGTCGTTTGATAGAGGGTATGCACATTTGTTTATTCGTTTTTTAAGGATGTTTTTCATTTTCAAATTTACAAATGAGGCAGTTAGGTAGTTAGTTAGTTAGTGGAAAAAGTGACTGGATGAGTGACTGATGGATTCATTGATTCATTTATTGATCAATTGATTGATTGAGTAAATTGGTGAATGGGAAAGAAAGTGCCGATGGGAAGAAATCATTGATTGTTAAGCCTAATAAGATAACTCCAGTCTTAATTCATCTTGTATACTTTCCCACAGGTCTTGATCCACTTTAATTTCTGTTTCAAATATCTACATAAAAATAAATAAAGAAAGGAAAAAAATTCAATTTTTAAACTTTGGAAAGTATATATATACATACTTTCTTTAACACTTGCTGGTAAAACACAAAATAATTGAGCAAAGAATATCGTTTTCGATAATTTCCTCTTCTGGCTCTACAATTACATATATGTTTATATTTATTTTGATTATAGCTTGACTCAACACTGTATTTTGGGTACGAGTATGCAATTTTCAGCCTGTGATATCGGTAGGCCAAATTTTGCAAACCGACCATTGATATCAGGTGTGCATCGGCAGGGGATCGAATCCCGGAACATGTTTTTGGTCGACGAGAGTCCTAACTGCTGTGCCACCGACGCATATACATAGAATATTCTAGAATAGTAGTCAGTAACAATATTGGTGTTTTTTAAATAATATCGATTTGTAAAGTAAGATCAATGGAATTACAGTTCATTAAAGATGCTTAAATAATAATAATAATAAAGATATAATAGCAAATAGAATATCAACTAAAATTAGGGAAATTTCCACAAAAATTGAGGATCATTCAAACCTGGATGGCTAAGGTAAGGACAATTTCTGAACTAGCTTATTTTGGACACGTAAATTAGGCTTCTTAATGTGGATTCCCACAGCTTCAGCAATATTTAGTAGTCGAACTCTTACGGCGAAGCTAAGATTTGTTGGTAAGCGGTAAATGACTTTGAAAGCTGCCTCCCTCATTAACATCAATCTTGAGTTATGTGTCCACAAGATGTGACAGAATAACAATACGAATAGATTTCGTTTGTCCTTTACTTAACCAACATCGCAGGGCGATGTCGGAAAATCCAACGAGAAACACGCCTAATTGTACGGCTTAGGTAATTGGCTCCACAGGAGCAGTCAAATTGGTAGATACACATGGAAGAAGCGAATTTAGGCAGTCTATCTTTTACTCCTGAAGGCAAAAGAGGAGTGGTTTTGAAGATACAGCGTAATTCAGAAGCAGGAAATGCTCTTTTTACCACATTTCTAAGCCATTGTGTTAGTACCTCGTTGATGTTATCTCCGAGGAACTGAATTTGTCAGAATAAGGCCTTTTTAGGAACTGTTGGTATCTTGGGTTGCTTTGATTTTAGATTCATATATTTTTTTTCTGGATAGCTGTTTTCACTCAGCAACTCGGATGAATGTCTTCATGAGGAACTTAATTATTAAGTTCCTCATGAAGACATTCATCCGAGTAGATTGCTCTTGCTCTGTGAACCAAGCACTTTATCAGATGGCGTTTGTATTTTAAGGGCACGAAGCTGAAAAAAAGTGAGTACACTAATAGTCAGTTGATGTAGGTTTTCTATATATACACTTCTTCTTGTGCCATCCTCTATTCTGGTCATAAGGACGTTTAGAAATGAAATACTAGAGTCTTTTTCTATTTTCAATAGTAAAATTTATTGCAGGATGAACCTAGTTAAATTTGCCCAGGATGTTCTTTGCTTCCTCCTTATTTTTTCATAATCAAAAATGTATCATCCATATACCGACAATCGAACTGAAGTTCATCATTAACATCTTCCAAAGGCCCATTTTCTAGTTTCGCAAGGAAAATGTCGGCTTGAATCGGTCCTAGTGGTGACCTCATTACCACACTATCACTTTGTGTCTGCATAGTTCCTTATTAAATAAAAAGTGGACATTTATTGTGCATTTCAAGAGAAACTCTTTTACAAAACATATATATGTACACGTATGTATATAATTAGATGGATAATTTATCAACTTACTTGTGAAAGTACAAACCAATTTAAAAATTCAATTAAATGTTCTGCAACACGTTGTCTAAGAAATTGTGATGTTGTTGTCGTTGGTGTCATTGTTAAACTTCTCTCTTGACTATGTAAACTGCCTTCATCGTCATTATTGTTATTACTATTATTATTATTATCATAAGTAATTTTTAATGTTCTACTATGCATATCAATCTTATTATCACCACTAGATTGTTGTCGGTTTGGAGAGACTGTTGAAGGTGATTCAGGTAAATCATTCGATGTATTCTCATTACTATTATATAAGCTGGTTGAATGGTTATTAATGTTATTATCAGTACTAGTAATGTTATTGTCCCCTGATAATTTACCATTGCTTTCATCATTAAAATCTCTGCCTAGCTTGCCTAAAATTGTATGCGTTAGATCACATTTTAAATTTGGCGGTATACTTTCTAGTAGACGTCGTCGACAGGTTTCTAGTTCAGCTCTCAGGGATTGTGCCTCTTTGATTTGTGTAATCAATTGTCTTTGTTGTTCCAATAGTTGGATCTGAAAGAGGAGAAGAATGAAAAGATTTTTTTGAGAAAGGCGTTATGTATAGATTTGAAGATTCGAGAAAGATTCAATGATCAATCTCCTACCCCCTCCCCCTCTTGTGATTAAATGTATTACATTTTAGAACTGTAACTCTGTCCTATCCTATTGTTTGATTGTGTGTCAGTGTATGTATTGGGATTGCTGAATTCTTCTCTAAACTATTCGCTTTCCTGGGGTCTGTCTGTCTGTCTGGATTCAACATAGAACTTGGCACCGAAGTGCAGCAGTTCGAGTTGCCAAGCTCTAAATAGCACACAAAGGTAGACAAGATGAATGAAGAGAATCAAAGGAATTTTGACAAGTATAAGAGTGAAACAGAATGAGTAATGGTAGAAAGGAAAATGAAAGATTACAGAGACTGAATACATCTGCGTAAGCCATTGACAACGATTTTGAGCCATGTCACCTATTGTCTCAAGCCATTGATTCTTAGAGTCCCGAGGGCTGGCCCCAACCCGGAAGTCTGCATCTCCCTCCCTACCTGACTCAGTTTAACTGTCAAGGATTTCATGGATTGATGAGGCCATGTTTTTGTTTGGCCACCACTTACTCTTTTCCAACTTGCACCTATATCAGCTAGTAATGCCCGTCGAGGGAGGAGATGGTTAGGCATGCGCAGCACGTCACCTAGCCATCTCAATCTACGTAACTTTATAGCCTCTTCGAGTGATTTTCCCTCTTTGCCCAACACTCTACGCCTAACGTCAACATTACATACCTTAATTATACCACCTAACGCGAGAAAGAGATCGTAAACATCTATGCCCAAAGACAGACCGACCGAAAGCTTCTACCTTGACGTGGTGGTTGAGCTTGAACACTGCAATGACCCAACAAGCTATACTGGCTGAGACTTATGTCGCTTTTCTGGGGTCAGTCATTCTGCACTTTAGCAAATTCCTATATCCAAATAGCATAAATGATCCTAATCTACTAGAATGACCTGTTTAGTTGACTCGACTGAATTACCTACGTATTAATGTTTTCATAGCTATACATTATTGTATAATATACGACTAGGTATTTGAGTAAAAATGCATCTATTCTAAAGAAAGGAATTGCCGTTGCACAAACGCTGTTATTGTAATTATTTTCTTCTATTAGATCAACTCATGAGTCGGTGGGTCAGTGATTGAATGCTCACCAAACACCCACTTGGTTTGAGGCTTAATTCGTGGACAAGCTCAGCAGAGAGGATGGATTGGGTGTGAGACCAATAACTCAACCCCCATAAAATTAAGTACTAACATACCTGAAAATCTCTACGAATACAGACTTTTAAGGTTTATCGTACATTTATATGTACAAGACATTTTCCAATTATTTTATTGTCTTGCTGGTTGAGTATTATGCATATATGAAAACGATTTCATTAGATACTTCATCTGGATTCGTTGAATTATTGGTGTAAGCGAAAGTAATCATTGCAATGATCTCTGTTTTCACTGAGGGTGTGATTAAATTAGACGGTTGTAGTAATGATAAGCGAGTCATTTACAGTTCACACATTGATGACGTAACCTTCATCTCTTAAGTATGGTTTACTAGGTCAGTACGGATACAAGAAGTTTGTTGGACATTTGCCAACCTTATTCATCTTTGGCTGTCTATCAAAGGACGTATGAACTGCTCATCAGTTCGCGTTGTCATTCCTTATAGCTGTGTGAAGTGGACAGTGAAATTAGAAGAGCTGAAGAGGCTGTCTTTGACTAGAGATGTTTGAAACATTAGGTGTAGGATGTTAGGTAGGATGTGAAGCTAAATCGACTGAGATGGCTGAGACATGTGTACAGCATGCTAAGTCCACTGTCTTCCTCATCAAGCACTGTTAGCTGACACAGGATTGGGTGTAGTTAAACAAAACCATGAAATTGATTCCATGAACTCTATTATTGTTGGTGTGAACCAGCCATATGGGAAGGTTTAGACTTCCCTGGCTGGAGTCTTTGGGACGCCAAGAACTAATGGCTTGGGAGACTGCTTTGAATGGTTCTCAGTAACACAGATGCATTCAATGATCATTATTCCCTAGATCCACTAAATCCTGCACTTTCTATATACTTATACTTCTTCCTGTACATTTTTGTTCATGGTAGGCTCTATGAACGTTTTCTCAGTCTGTGTGCTTTTTGAAGTGTGGCAACTGGAACCGCTGGACTTCTGTGGAAAGTTTTGCTTCAGTCAATCAGGTTCACATGGGAAGGAATCCAGTGTGAGCGGTGATGAATGATTCCATAGTATTAAAATTAGTCTAGTAATACGGGTATAGCTCGACTGGAACCAGATAAGTTCACTTTCAAAGTCGTGTTATATTTATTACAAATTAACGAATATATCTGTTGATTTAACCATTTTTATGCAGACACTTATGTATTCAGAACGACTTGGCAAGCCCGTTGTCGTCTTCTTAAGGGTTGTTTAAAGTGGTCAGGTAAAGCAGTCGTAAAGTCAATCAGGAGCTCCCCATTAAGACACCTAACGGATACAGACTACAAGCTTGATAAGAATTCAGTCTTTATAATTCTATACAAGGTGCTACCTCAATTCCCTAAGTTTGTTCGCCTTCGATTGCTAAGCATAACTGAGTCAGTTTCCATAAAAATATTTTCAACTCAATCTCTACGTTCAGAAAAAAGTTGTCTAGTTCCTCTCCTTCCCATGGCCTTCCCCTCTAATGTAGAATAGTCTACCTCTGCAAGTGACACACTAATGTCCATGACTAATACTTTATTATGCAACTGTAAAGCCTGATTAGATTTTGCGGAAAATACGTTTTTGCCTAAATCCTGTTCTACAGTCTGTTTGGTTGTCAGCTTGACTGTTTATTTCTATTACTATTCATTCCCTTTCTCCCCAGTCAGACATACGGATTAGGACCACAAGCTTTTACTTTCTCTTCACATGGTCTTCAAAATGTCATCCTCAGACCCACGTCCACCCTATCTCTTCTAATTTGTCTTCTATCTGAGGTTCTGGTCTGTGATATCACTTGAAGATCTCTTCCATTTCCTCCTGCATATTGCTCGGGCTAGGCAAACGTTGTTGACTAGTTCGCTGCTTGTCAGAGTTCCTTGTTACTTATTCTCCTTTTTGTGGTTGGCCATCTGGTCTTCACTATCGAGCAAAGTGGGTAGTTTTTGATGAAATTCTGCAGTAGCCTGTTGGAAACGCTTTAGATGACACTTTTTTAGGTATCACTTCAATGCTTAAACTATTCCACATCTGTGTAAAGCAAGAATATTTTGCCTAAAACCATATACTACTGATTTACTGAGATGAGTAGTTGCAGACCAGTCATATCAACCAGTAGTACTTGCTAACCAGATCCAGGTGATCTAAACACCGGACGGCTGTTTCGCTCATTTAAGGTCGAACTCATCAACGGTGAACTAGGTTTGACTCAGCTCGATCTGGTTGGCAAACACTACTAGTTAATCATGAACTGACATCGGTTAGAGGAGTGTTGAAAGACCTGTGAGTACTGGACAGATATTTCGTTCTAGTTTAGGACTCTTCATCAGCATGCGCCCACTGGAGTTCGAACCCAAGGCCTTCCAGTTATAAGCAGAGCTCGTAGACCACTAAGCCACTGGGACCCTACCCAATGGCCAGTGCATGAGCTCCAACTTCTGCCAATTCACGATATTAGCGTGACTGGCACTAGCGAATATCTTTGGCGGCGAGTGTTTGTCGTCACACCCTACCTACTGTACCCCATGCACTCGCCAGAAGGTCTTCAGCTGGAAGCCAAGGCAATGTGTGCTTAATGCTGAAGAGTCCCAAACCAGGACGAAACAGTTGTCCAGTACTTCCAGGTTTCCCTAACTGATGATCACATATTGTGATCTGAACAGTTTTGGTTTCTAAATGAAACTGTGGTAAGAAATTGCAACCCCCTCACCCCTCTGCCTTCAAACTGTTTAGACTGAAAAATGCGAACCAATTTGGAAAAATATTTTGTTTTTGTTTTTTTTATTTTAAAAAATTTGCAAACTTACTTTTTCATTTTTATTGCTTCCATTTGTTTTATCAAATTCATGGAAAATTTCATGTGGTAAAGATGATGAAAGAACAGGCGAAGGAACACTTAGACCAGTAATATTAGTAACCGATGAAAATAAAGGCGATTGATTCACCTCCTGATTGCACAACAGCATTACACTGTCTTGATATGTATGCTTACTACAATGATACAATTGTGCATCCAGTGTTGCTAGACGTCGTGCTAACTGACACAGTAATTGTATAACAGCTATTGTATTATTATGCCAACGGTCGAAACGATTTACAATTGTACCACGATTTGGTTCAGTTGAATTTAATGAATTCCAACTATTCATCAGACCGTCGGAATAACCACTGTCCATGTTTAATTCACTTAATCGATAGCGTAGCTAGGGAAAAATGGAATGAAAAAGAACAATAAAGAAACAAAGCGGAGAAAAAAGATTTAAAGAGCTGAGTAGTATCAAGTTTTATCGTTCGGTTTCTGATGTAGTTGTGTTCTCTGAGCTAGATGGTTTATTTATGAAGCTTTCATTGCCCTACATCTACTAGGCAACATCTTCAGCGCATACTTCAATTTGTTGAAGTGAGCTTTTAGATTTCTCCATGAGTTTATTAGTCATCTCTCCTCGTGGGTGACCTTGAACGTGATTGATTGTTTTCGTGTGTTTTCACACCCTCTAGGCTACTTGTATTGGTACTGATTGTTTCCTTGACCTGAACTGAACTTTGATTGACGATTTTACTGGAATACCAGGCAGGCTTCTAAGAATTTTCTAGCATTCTTGGTGTTTCCACTGTCTAATATTTGAACGTTGTCTCAGTCGAATTGATGTCCATGATTGTCTGAATGCATTGATATGAGGGAGTAAATGTCATGTCTTTTGACGGCTAGTTTACGTTTATGGATACGAAGACGAAGAGGACATCCATTTTGACGAATGTAGTGTTTTTCGCAGTCGTTGTAAGTTATTTTGTAGATGATATTGGCTTTATCTTCTTTCTCTGTTGAGTCGTTTGGTTGACATAGAGCCAGCTGAGTGAAGTGGCGTTAATTCCCAAAGGTTTGAAGGGTCTTGCAGTAACTTCTGAAATGTCTTTTATATTTTGTAGTTGAGTTTTCTTTGTGCTATCCTTGGGGCCTTTGATTTGGTAGGTTGGGTTGGGGGTAGATGTTTTTCGATGAAATTAAGCGGGTATCCATTCTTTTGGAAGATGTCCATGAGATATCTTTCTTCAATTTTCCTTATGGTGGAAGTACTGCAATGAGTCCCGGCACTACTGAATAGTGTTCGTACACAACTCCTTTTGTGTGTTATTGGATTATTGCTGCTCAAATTGAGTATCACTGCATGCAGACAATCACGGACATCAAGTCGACTGAGACATCGTTCAAATATTAGACAGTGGAAACACCAAGAATGCTAGAAAATTCTTAGAAGCCTGCCTGATATTCCAGTGAATCGTCAATCAAAGTTCACTTCAGGGCAAGGAAACAATCAGTACCAATACAAGTAGCCTAGAGGGTGTGAAAACACACGAAAACAATCAATCACGTTCAAGGTCACCCACCAGGAGAGATGACTGATAAACTCATCGCCTAGTAGGGCAATGAGAGCTTCGCAAATAAACCAGCTTAGCTCAGAGAACACAACTCTATCAAAATCATCCACCTGAGCTGCAAATCTTCTCCATTATATTTGGTTTTTATGTGTTTCTGAAGTGAACAGTCACTGAGGATTAAAAATTTGGCTAATCTACAGAATAGCCACCATGGAGTACGAACACCCGAAATATCTTGAATACATATCGCATTCATTGGGTCACAGGACCTGGCGTTATTACAGCGGCGATATGAACATGAAATGCATGAAATGATGTACAAATTTCTTTGAAATTTCGTTTTTATGTAAAGTTTGAACAATAGGTCGATGACACGCTAGGGTTATGGTTAGAATTAGGGTTAAGGTTGAGGTAAGCATTACGGTTAGGGTGTTTTGTTATAATTATCTGTATTTTTTCTTGTAAATATGTAGAAAAAGGAGGAGAGCGTTTCATTGTTCATATTGATGAAACCAGAGTGGCTTCATTGCAAATACCCGCTAATTTTAGCGTCGTAGTCCGTTGCTATGGTAGTTTAATGACACACATCTTTTATGTTTTCTAAATGAAATTTCTCATTAAAAATGTTTTTCTGCGACACTATTCTCTTGAACTGCGTCACATTGGCAGCAATTTTATAAGGAAATCTAGCTTGATACTGATATCTGAGCAATGTGATGGATTAAGGGAGGCAATAATTTCAAAAGTTGAACGTATATTATTAAATTTTCATGAAATCACACTGGTACACTTTGGTCTTTTTGTTGAAACTCCCTAATCCCGATCAGATAAATGTAGCGCCACTTCAAAAAACGGATGTGTCGTATAAACTATCCATGAAACCGTTTTGATAGCTATAAAAACTGAAATTTGACACTCCTCACAGTAACCGGGATGTATTTTTCAGTGACATCAGGGTAAAATATAGTCTTTAATGTGTGAATTTGTCTCATAAATAAACGACTTTTTGATGTAGATAACATGGCAGGTTCTGTAATCCAACGAATTGTATGCGTTCAAGGTTGTTGGTGCGTTCGCACTCTGTGTGGTCGCTATTCTTGATATTCGTTACAAATTATTATCTTACCTGGTCCATCTGTTTAATTAGCAACCTCATTAGTAAAATTCTCAATGAAATCACGCAGCCAGAAGGCTACTTAATATGATATATACGTCAATTTGTTTTTAGAGATAGAGGACTTTTGCCTAATCTGGCTTTCGCGTTTGTTGATCAGTTTCACTAAATCCTATGCAGAGTTGATGGAGGAATGTGAATACTGCACACTTAATGTCATTGATTAAACCAGAGGAGGTGGATACTTCACCTCGGGTTGCGTTTCAATCTTATTTCAGATGTAACTACTACTTAATCTATCACTCTTACCAAATGTTAACTGTCTGTTTGCTGTTCTAGTTTAGTATGGCCAGCGCGCCGGTGGCATAGCGGTTAGGACGCTCGCCGACCATATACATGGTCCGGGGTTCGATCCTCGGCCGGCGTACTCAATTACCTCGCCAAGCCAGAAATAATGCTAGTGAAGAGGAAAGGTTGGGCATTAGGCTAACAACCCCACTCTGTAAAATAAACACTGCTACAGAAATTTCAAGCCACTAGCTTGAAGCCCCATGTTCCACTGGGGAATGTGAAGGAAAAAAATGGCTAAATACGGCAAATATTGGGAAGCGAGAAGGGAACAATAGTTCGGGCAGACAAGAAAACTGTAGGAGGTCTGCACTCTGTCGATGATTTATGCCTAATATCACAAAAACTCCAAGATTTATCAGTGGAAACCTACAAGTTGGCAGAAGAGGCAAGTGGCAAAGACAGGAACTGAGGTGAACATAGAGAAAACAGAGGTGATAATGATCCCTGAGCAACCACAAAAAACATTAAATGCCATCAGCAGAGGAAATTAGAAGGAAATTACTCCTTCCAATTATCTAGGCAGCGTCATTCCAGCTGCCTGTGGTGGTGCAGATGAGGATTTCAGAGACATGATTCGGATTTTCAAAAACTGATGTTAAGTCAGTCAGTACTTTTATGTGGTTCAGAGACCTGGCGCACGTATTATCGAAGGCATACCCAACAAGCTGTAGACTTTCATCAATAGCTGCCTTCTTTGGCTACCTACTGAACATCAGATAGCAGAGAAGATTAGCAACAAGAAACTCTGACAATTAATTAACAAAGAGTCTATCATCCAACCAACAAATATACTTTAAGAAATGGATTCGGATTGGATTTACGTTGAGGAGATGGTCGAGTGAAATTACGTCACATGCTGTTGGGGGGGGGGGAAACCCAAGTGGGAAACAATGAGTCGGGTATGGAGCCGAATGGTGACATGGAGGATATCATTTGAAGAGGAAATGAAAGCTTATGGACAATCGTACAACCAGAGAAAAAGGAGTGCAGAGAACAAGGTGAGATGAAGATGTACTGCTGAAGTTACACGTTCCCCTCGGAATGAGATAAGAAAATATGCATGGCCTGTTTATGTGATGACATCAGACTAACGATTACCTATTACTAATTCACATGAAAGTTGGACAAAAACCAATTCCGGATTGAAGGGTCTTGTTACTAAGTAGTTAAAGCATGGGCGTGTATTATGAAGGCCACTGATTAACTTCTTCCACGAAAAATCTCTTCGTTACACTATCAATAAATTCCCCAATACATTACAGCTATATCATTCTGGAATGTCAATATTATTGATAATATTCTCAATAAAACTAAACAAACCTAAAAGATATTGCAGGTCAGCCTAAAAACTATTTTCCTTTCACAATTTAAACGTAAAATATGAAGACTTTTGTGTTCTTCTTAAAAAAGTGCTTAAGGTTCCACTCCAGCACTAACTAAATCACAAAATACTGTTATTGTTCATTATTCCGTTGGGTTCCGAGTGGAACACAGACCTTCGAAAGCACACCTTCATTTCACCCCATCCTCTGAAGTCTTCCCCAAATGACTTCACGTTTGCCTACAAGCTTTCATCCTTGTTTCAAAAAATTACTTTCATGTCACCCTCAGACTGACGCTCAACTTGTGTTTTCCTATTCAAGCCACACTCTGTGGCCTGTCTCATGATTTCCCTCAGTGGGTAATAGGTTCTAGGTTTGTTAGTTCCCAGTATTCCTTGTTGCTAATGTTCATTATCAGGTGAAGGTAGATATTGATAAAAGTTGTGGAAACGCTTTTTGTAAAGGGTGCGACGAAAGAAGCAATATCGTTCACCTACTGACCTGGGAAGCATCGTTTCAACTACAGGAAGGCAGGCGGAACTGATGAGGATATCAAAGCGAGTATCGGGAAAGCAAGGCAAGCTTTCACTACTCTCACAGTCTGTGTGGAGGTAACAACAACAGTATCAAAAATAAGATCCGGATTTTCAACTCCACTGTGAAGTCAGTGCTACTATACGGATCAGAGACTTGGTGCATCATTAAGAGCACCTCAAACAATCTACAGACCTTCATCAACAGCTGTCTTCGCTCAATACTCAAGATCAGATGGCCAGAAAAGATCAGCAACAGGGATCTCTGGGAGCGAACCAACCAGAAACCAATTGTGCAACAAATATGCAGGAAGAAATGGAGGTGGATTGGCCATACTCTGAGAAAACAAACCATGAAGTGACATCACACGCCAAGCCATTGCTCGAGTGGAACGCGAACGGGAAGCGGCGAGTTGGTCATCAGTGCGAGGGTGAAATGGAGGAGGTCATGTGGAGAGGAGATGAAAGCATGTGGGCAGACGTGGAGCCAGGTGAAAACGTTGGGACAGGTGAGAACCGAACAGAATGGAGACGTGTGGCTGAAGCCCTATGTTTCTCTAGGAACTAAAAGAAACAACAAATGGTGCGACGAGTCTCTGAGGCATATGGGAATACTAATCTGACATTAGTTTTGAAATTCCAAATCGTGTTCCTCATGTTGAGTGAAGTTGATTCCCACAGTGATTTCAGATTAATGAATGTCTCTGCTAGTTAGATTGTTGTTAGTGGCACTCTTTTTATTCAGTTTTCTCTCACAAAACGAAATCTTATTCAAGGTATATATATATATATGCAGTGTATTTCAGAAAGTGTTACAAGCATAAACTTACAAGTTTCTCTTCAATAGAATTTCTAGCAACATGTTGATTAGCTGATGCCAAATTATGCCGTTTATTCGCTATACGAATAGCTAAACATCGTGCTAAACGTCGTAGTACAGTAATTACATTTGGCTTGTTTATCTCCTCAGTAAGTGTATTACTTTTGCTAGCATTATTGTTATTACTGCTTCCATTTGTGTATTTCATATCGTTCAAGCTTAATGAATTCCCTAGTATTGGTGTTGATACTTCATCCATTGTATCCGGATCAATGCCTGATTCACGACCGTCTTCTTTCACTGGAGACTCGTCTTTACGTTGTTGATTAACGGAGTGATTTGTAGTCTCATTCAAATTTCTAAAAAAAGAGAAGATAAAAGTTAGTTAAGCGAATTGGGAGAACTTCTCAATGATTTATTTCACTGTCGATAAATAATTGATAAGAAAGATTTACTGAAAAAGGTGAATACAGTGATTATTATTTCAAGGTGGGAATAAATCTCAATAAAAGTCTGCTGTGTCATATGTTGCATAGAAAATCAAGTACGCTGAGAAATTCACAGAACTAATTTCATCAAAATGTTTTCATTAAAAATGGCCATGGCGATTACTTTTTAAATATTATGGGCATATATAACTGTAGAAAACTGTAAAGAATTTAGTAGAGAGGATATTATTTGCTCAGTAAGTCATCTTGTCATCATAGTATTCCCCAGGTTTTTGAGGTGAACAGAATGAGAATTTAATTGGTGGATGGTGACTAGCAGTGGAATCCGGGACAACGCGCATTTCGTCCTGTTTGGGGCTCGTCATCTGGATGTACCTGCATTCCACAGTGAGTGATGATGTTCCCACCGAGGCTGACGAGTCCCCAATAGGACGAAATGCTCATCCTGGATTCCACTGCTAGTCACCACCTACCAATTAAATTCTAATTACATGCCCAGACATGATTGAAGCATCTGCACAAGAAGCCGAAATGTCAACCTAAGACCGAGCACCTCGGTCCAATCAATCGACGGGAAAATCTAAAAATTCAATTGAACAGAATGAGTGTTAATAATTTAATAATTCTCACTGGAACGTATTGAGAACACAATATTCAGTGCAGAGAATCTTTTCAACAAGTTTTTTATGAGGCTGTATAATCGTAAATATATTGTTCATCCATTTATTCCCCTTTTTAAATTGAAACAAAGAGAAAGGAAGTGTTTGTGCAGAATAATATGACGCCATCAATTATTTTATTGGATTCACCTCACCTACCTATAAGCTTAAAGTCGATCATATTAGATGATTGGAGGCAATCGGCAGGAAGCCTTTCTTCACCTAGGTTTCGTGCTAGTTGGCATTAACCAGTCAGCAAGGCGTATCTGCAACCAGCTTGAGAGAACTCATGACACTTTTGAGATTCGAACCCGTGTCACGCCATAACTGCTACAGTCAGACGCTCGCGATTCACCCCTGTAGGACTGTATTGGATACTTTTGATTAGCCATTAGTTTGTTTTTTTATTTTTTTATTTTTTTTCCTTCAGTTCCCCACTGGAACATAGGGCTTCAAGCTAGTGGCTTGAAGTTTCTGTAGCAGTGCTTATTTTACAGGATGGGGTTGCTAGCCTCATGCCTAACCTTTACTCTTCACTAGCATTATTTCTGGCTTAGGGAGGTAAAGCAGTGCGTCGGCCGAGGATCGAACCCCGAACCATGTGCATGGTCGGCGAGCGTCCTAACCGCTATGCCACCGACGCACCATTAGTTTGTAACCAGTGTAATATTTCTAGTCCTATCTTTGGTGCAGATAGAATTCTATCAGTCAAGTTTGCAATGTTGATCATGTAAATTTACACATAACTTTGTCATACTTGCGAGGATCAACATGACTTTTTTGTTAACAGAGACACACATGTTAATAAACAATGTTCTGAATATCCCCGTATATAATTTATGAAGGAGGTCAAGTCTCAAGCAAAATACAAACACACAAATTTGTGCGTCAGTGGCACAGCGGTAGAGTGTTCGCCAACCACATCACACGTGGTCCGGGATCCGATCCCTGGCAACTGACGCACTCCTTTACCTCACTAAGCCAGTAATAAGACTGGTAAAGAGGTTGGAAGGTTGGGCATGGGGCTAGTAACCCCAACCTGTAAAAATAAATACCACTGCTACGGAAACTTCAAGCCTCTAGCTTGAATCCCTCTATGTTCCACTGGGAACATAAAGGAATAAAAAAAACACATTGAAAATTGAGTTGCACAGTCAAGACAAGAGCAGAAAAGTTAATGATGATGAGTAATAGTGTGGTGTGAGTTTAACTCAAGTCGTAGAAACAAAGAGGAGCTGAATGTCACTAAAGCAATAAATGCGGAGGTTGAGCAGGTAAAAGCAAACGATGATGTAATCAAGTGAGACGAAGAGATTAGACACTGAGTCACCAAGGCTGAATCTTTCTGAACTAATAAGTCAAGGTGATCTTTTCAAGGATGACGAAATTCTGTGTATATTTGTATAATTGACTTTCAGGCTGGATGCAGCTGAGGTGGATCCAACGAAATAAATGATGGCCTCATATTATTCTGCACAAGCACTTCTTTTTGCTTCGTTTAAAGTGTGCGTCGGTGGCACAGTGGTTAGGACTCCCGCCGACCATGCACATGGTCCGAGGTTCGAGCCCCTGCCGGCGCACACCCGATATCTATGGTCGGCCTGAATTTGGGCTACCGATATCCATGCTGAAAATGCCATACTTGTACTGAAAATACGGTGTGGCATCAAGCTGTAACCAAAATAAATAAAAAATAAATAAAAAATAAAAATAATGGTTTGTTAAGAAATTTTCATCTGTAAGGGAATTTAAGCAGAGGTTTTGATGTGGTTGTGTTCTCTGAGCTGTAAAGTTGATTTGCGAAGCTTTCATCACCCTACTGGGTGACATCTTCAGTGCATACTTCAATTTGAAGTGAGCTTTTAGATTTCTCCACGAGTTTATTAATCATCTCTCCTGGCAACCTTGGACGTGATTGGTTGTTATTGTCTGTTTTCACACCTTCTAGGTTACTTATATTGGAAGTGATTGTTTCTTTGACTTGAACTTTGACCCTTTGTGTGTGTGTGAGGTTTCTTTCTTATCGGTTGATAAATTTTGTCAATCTCGATGTGTCTATTGATTGATGATTCACCGGAATGCCAAGCTTCTAAAAATTCTCTAGCATTCTTGTTGTTTCCTCTGTCTAATATTTGAACGTTGTCCCAGTCGAATTGATGTCCTTGGTTGTCTGTATGTAGTGATATGAGGGAGTGGATATCATGTCTTTTGACAACTAGCTTATGTTCGTGGATACGAAGACGAAGAGGACGTCCATTTTGGCCAATGTAGTGTTTTTCGCAGTTGATACAATCTATTTTGTAGATGATGTTGGGTTTATCTTCCTTCGCTATTGAGTCTTTTGGTTGACATATAATTGAGTGAAGTAACTTTGTTGGTTTGTGTACGACGTCAATTCCTAAAGGCTTGAAGAGTTTTGTAGAGATTTCTGAGATGTTCTTTATATATGGTAAGGCGATTTTCTTTATGCTTTCCTTGGGGGCTTTTGGTTTGATAGGTTGGCTTGGGGGTATATGTCTTTTGATGAAATTCCGTGGATATCCATTATTTTGGAAGACGTCCATGAGATATTTTTCTTCAATTTTCCTTAAGGTGGGATTGCTGCAATGAGTCCTGGCTCTCTTGAATAGTGTTTGTATGCAATTCCTCTTGTGTGCTATTGGATTGTTGCTGTTGTAATTCAGGATTTGGTCTGTGTGAGTTGATTTTCTATAGACTTGAGTTTCTAATTCCCCTGTGGTTGTTCGCTTGACTAAGACGTCCAAAAATGGGATTTGGTTTCCTGATTCCTCTTCTCTTGTGAATTTGATGTCGTTGTTAGTACTTAGAATAATAATTGTAAGATCAATTTAATTCCCATCCTTGAATCAAGTCAACCTGTCTCGGATCAGCCTAGGGTTGTTGCAACCCAATTAACCATGCCTAACGTGTCTATCTCCCCTTGTTTAATGAACTGTGTGTATTTTTACATCGATCCGTTTAGTCAGACAGTTGAACTCATGACCCAACAGAGTATTTTTGTGAACTGTTATTTTGCTGACCCATGTCTTACTTTGCACTATTCTGTCGAGTTTATCTTATTTATTGATCTTCATCTGTATCAGCCTACCTGGTTAAGTAGCCAATTAAATTCTATTTTTGTGCCTATGCTCTGTCTATCTCTCATTTGGGTTCATTCTTCTACCGACTGCTTACCTGAACGATCGTGTCTGATTCCGGCTAGTTCGCAATTTTGGTTTTAACGTTATTCCGCTCTGATAGCGGTATCTTGCTTTATGTTAAGCGTTGTGCTTTGTACTCTTGAAACCGTTAAGGTTTGTTGTATATATATATATATATATAATTATATAAATTATAGGATATAAAATTATAGGATTAGTAGGTGAAGCAATCTTCACGAATAGAGATTGATTTCAGGAGAATCAAGTGAGTTACGAGCTATCGACTGCTAAACCGTCGAGAAAGGTGAACCAGTAACCCTAAATATTTCACAGCACATCTTAAATCTAAATTCAAAGAATTCACAATTTGTCGATACATTCAGTCTTATCCGGTAGGATCAACTGTAAATCGTCAGTCCTGGCGCTTTTCTGACAAACTGTCATCACTTTACTCTTGATACTTTATCAATTGATTTTTCTCTTATTTGCTAATACTCTGTGCTGTAGTTAACGACACCTCCGTTTGCATTCTCGTTAGAAATATAATGCGAGATTGAAAACTTTCGAGGTACTCAAGTTACATAATATTTGAAATCATTTACTAAGCTGCGTTGTCTAACGGCCATCTCGTTCATCGTTAAATATCACTTAATGATTTAGAAAAAAGTATATAATTTTTTTTATTCCCAGTCAGATATCATCAACATTTAATGCATTAGCAATAATGAGATTTTTCAACTGTCCAACTGTAAACTCACTGGATCACATAAATTCATATCTCTTGTTTAATCTCAGTGAATATTAACTAGACTACCGGGAATATGTATGTTACATTTAATGCTTTCAAAGCATATTTAGCTCAGAAAATCAACCTGGCGAGAAACACCTCTGCTCTGAGTTTTCATCGTCGATCAACTTGCTTTACAGGAAGATTTAAACTTGTTAAATGATTGGTGTAAGCACTGGGCCTTGGAGATTAACTTAAGCAAGAGTGTAGTTATGCATGTATCTCATAGTCACGTGCACAATTACTCAATGAATGGCATTACTCTCCCAGTGGTCACTGAGTAAAAGGACTTGGAAGTGGTTGTGCAGCATGACTTGAAAATGGCAACAAACTGTAGAGCTGCAGCCACTAAGGGTTTTCGAATATTATGGGCCATAAGCAAGGCTTTTGCGAACTTTGACGCTGAAATATTTCGTATATTATATCCGACTTATATCAGACCTCATTTGGAATATGGGATCCAGGCAGCGAGCCCGTGTTTCAAATACGAAATAGACTTATTAGAAAGGGTGCAAAGAGTAGGAACTAAGCTAATAAATGGTTTCTCAACCCTCTCATATGAGGAGAGGTTAAGTCGGCTGGGTTTATTTCCACTGTCATACAGACGACTTAGGGGTGACCTAATACTGGCATACCGTATCCTAAGAAATGATTTTGGAGCTAATTTATTTCTTCCTTCTAGCACCAACCAATTGCGAGGACATCACCTCAAGGTTCAAAAAACACGGTCGAATCGTCTGCGTCTGGTGATCCGTTTTTCGCATCGAATTGTGAACCATTGGAACTCCCTACTGGAACACGTCGTATCAGCGCCATCCGTTGATTCATTCAAGGTGAGATTGGACCTCCTGTGTGCAACAAATCGAAAGGATTAACACAGGCATATAGCCTACTATCCTAAATAAATTGTAAACTGTAAACTGTATTTCCTCAATCAATCTGGGATTTACAAGTATAATAAATAGGAATATTGAAAGGCATTGAATCGAATTTGCTGTATGCAAAGTATTTAATCAATGCCTTGCAAGTTTGTCTTAGCAGACAGTCAGAATTTTAGTGGTCCTAACTAGTGGTCCTTCTCTGAGGTGAGTCAAATGGGTTTATATCACTGATGAATTTGACTCTAGATGAGCCAAATGCCTTTCTAGGGATTAGATCATTAAGATTTGTCCAGTGAAACACTACTGATTGACGCGATACCCAGTTACTCATACTAAGTAGTCAGTGGTATATCGTGTTGAAGCATATTACTTTTGAGGTGAGCCTGCCTCAAGCTATTTACAAATCATGTATGTACTCCATATAATCACAAGAAAAGTTCTGCTTCCGCAGAATTCCTTCTTAGTGTTGAAACCTTGAACTGTTGGTATATAGAAAAGGAATTGATTTCTGGGGTTCAATGTTGTCGTTGTAAAATAATCTTATAGAATAAGCAAACTGATTCAACAAAAGTTTCTCATAGTCTAAATTGGCCTAAATCCACTTTACCCTTTCATAGACCGAAGGCTTTTGTTCTTTATGACATAATGATAGTAACCAGTTATCCGTATTTACAAGTGGGATAGCATGATGTTTCTTTATCAATAACAAAAGGAAATCCGTCCTACAAGTGAATCTGAGTTTTTTTGATCCTAAAAGTTTTGAAAGAGTATTTTCAGCATAAAGAACAAGATTTTTTTGTTTCAAATTTTCTCCCATTGATTGATTCAAGACAACAGAGGCCGGACATTTCGGTTGCACAAGAGGTGGCTCTCATGGCCCAGCTAGTCAAATGGATAACAATTGGACGTTTGAAACGATCGATACTAGGTGTGAGTTTCAATGTGAACGCCATTACTCACTGAGGAAGGCAGATACGCCCAACAGCTAATGACTTCCAGATGGGACAAAACGCTCATTCGCTGAATTCCACTGCTAGTCACCATCCACCAAACTTTGCAAAAGCGTCCAACATGTCAACAGAGGTCAAACATTTCTGTCCAATCAATCAACAGGAAAATCAGGACTAACTTAAATAAATGATGATGTCATTAGGCTGTTGGTGACTAGCAGAGGAATCCAAAATGCGCACCTGCAGTCTCCAGTGAGGGATGTTGTCCCTATTGCGACTAGAAACTAGCACCCAGCGCTTTCAAAACGCCAATGGCTACCGCCATGTTGGAGTGGGGGAGTTTCTCTGAATTTACTATTCTCTTTATAAATAGCAATGTATAATGGATACATTCAATTAGGCTACACATTTCAAAGTCAATCCTTACTGTCATGAATTGAATTTCTCTATTAAGTAAATGTCTTTCTTCAAGCTATTGTATGAGGTGTTTACGCCGTCTCTGGCGTAGACGTGATATCCGACTATCGACCAAAGGGCGTGTGTACTGCTCATCAGTCCGCTCCGTCCTCCTTTATGGCTGTGAGAACTGGCCATTGAGAGTGGAATACATGGAAAGATTAGCTGTGTTCGATCATAGGTGCCTGCGTTCTATCTCCCGTGTGAAGTGGTAGAATAGGGTGAGAAATACTGAGGTTAGGCGTCGAGTGCTAGGTAGTTGGGAGGGGAAATCAATCGTCGGGGCTGTGAAATTACATCGACTGAGATGGTTAGGACATGTGCTACGTATGCCTAGCCATGGACCGCCTTCCTCGTCGGGCAATGTTAGCTGATATACGGTCAGGCTGGAAAAGAGCCAGCGGTGGTCAAACCAAAACACGGCTCATCAGTCAGTGAAATCTACAACATTTAGTTTAAGTCAGCTAGCCACGAAAGGAGGTGTAGACTTCCTGGTTGGGGTCCCCAGGGCGGTAAAAACCAGTGGCTGGAAACAGTTGGTGACATGGCTCAAAATCGTTCTCAATGGCTGCAGTTGCATCCACTCCTTGTGACTTATGATTTCCAATGAAACTGATTTGTTCTTCGTTATTACTATTCCTTTGTCTCACACCTCTGTTTACTGTCTCTGATATGCATTTCTCCTACTTTCTTCTTTTGCTTTCTGTGCTACATGGAGTGTGGCGACTTGAACTGATGAGGTGTATAGTTAAACGAAAAGAAGGAAGGAAATGACTAATTACTTGATGTGGAATAACACAGAATTAGGTCATTCCAGATATTCATACCGTACTCCAATATGAGGAGTGAAAGTCAGCGTAAAAATATGTGAGTGTTCCAGGTTAAATTCTGTTTTTTATTCCCTTGCGTTCCAAGTGGAGCATAGGGCTTTAAGCTAGAGTATTAGTTCTGAATAGTTGATTCCAACGTTTTTGGAGGTGTGATCGGCGAGAATCTAACGCTGTGGTGCTGACGTACTGCAGCGGTTTTGTTTTCCACTGGGCGGGGCTGCTAGCCTCACGCCCAACCTTCCCTCATTACCAGCCTTATTAGCTACCAGCTTAGTGAGGTTTATGATTGCGTCAGTAGCTGGGCATTGAACCACTGACCATATGTATGGTTAAGGAGCGTTCAGTCTCTGCACCACTGACACCTTTGTTCCAGGTTGAACAGAGGGAATTTACAGGGGGAAAGAAGTGTTAGAGATAAGTAAAAGAATAAGGATCTTAAGACAGAATTAAACAAATCCAGAAACTATCAAATATCTGCTTAATGAAGCAGTTCCATCGCTAATCAATCAATCAATAAGTGACTATGTATCGATTTATCCTGGCATTATAACTAGCCTGCTTTCTAATGCAGTCTATTTATCATTTATCACTTAGTACGACAGATTTTTGTTTCAGTCATATTATAACAGCTATCCTAATTACCTGAAGTAAATGTAAACAAAGTGAACACCAGCATGTATTAAATACATTTAAAATAGATGGAAATAAGTTCTGGTGAATCAATGCACTTGGTTTTTGTTTATTACTTGTAGTCAGTTCGATATCTGAATTTCATATTTCCATTGGGATGACTGCAGTACTGCAGTCATTATTAGTGTCTTTTTCTCTAGCATACAATAAACTATGCCAATTTAAGTGGAGAATAAACATAAATACTATTCAGTCTGTTGTTCTAAATGTAAATAAGTTTTGAATTAGCAGGAGTTAGAATTCATGGGCCAGTGGATTCCATCCAAGTAAGTGACCGATCAACAAACATGGATGTATACTGATGAAGAGTTTTAAACAAGGACGAAAAAGCTACCAGAGGTAGAATACTCCTCAGTAACTCATGTTCTCTAGATTCTATTCTCTGATGACACACCACTGTGCTAAGGTTAGCGGTTAGTTAGCCTGATAAAGAGGGTAAGTTACGGGTGGGACGGAAAAGCCATTGCTACTTAAGTTTCAAAGTGTCAAGCTTAAACTGCGAAAGGCAAAGGAATGATTAAAATGGGTGTCATTATTCCTGAAATGATGCCATGAAATGAGGCCATTTATTTCTCTATGATACCGAACAATAGTCACAGATTTCATATATTAGTAACTTGCACATACGACTGTGTGGTAGTCGTTTTTAAGGAAGTACACTTGAAGTATTTTAAAGTCCTGGTCTGCTGGGATTCTGCTAATTTTAAGTTTCATTACGAAGTGATCTGTAACCCGATAGTCACTGGGTTTGATACCCAGCGGTGTTATGGGCGCCTACTGTTGAAGAGTTCTAAATAATAACAAAACAGTTGTCCAGTACCTCCTTGGTTTTCAGTGAAGCAAGCCAGTGAAAACGGCGAATCCCTGTAAACCAGCATTTTAAGATTTATGAAGAGTTTGTTAATTGAAGAAATTTCATGTGAGACGACATAAGTGAAGGAACTTACTGCCACTTGTTGATAAGTGTAAGCGCTGGTTTGAAGTGTTCAGTGATATAACCGAACTAAACTAGAAACTGATTGTCTCTGTAGTCTGATCCGTGGATGCAGATATACACAGACTGATCATTTAAGTCTTAATCTACCAATCAAAATTCTAT
This sequence comes from Trichobilharzia szidati, assembly GCA_944472155.2. Lineage (NCBI taxonomy): Eukaryota > Metazoa > Platyhelminthes > Trematoda > Strigeidida > Schistosomatidae > Trichobilharzia > Trichobilharzia szidati. Next base: position 24,581,290 of record OX235273.1, read on the forward strand.
CGATAATATTCGCATAAAGCTATATACTACTGGTTGATTGTAATGAGTAGTAGTATACCACTCACATCAATCAGTAATGCCTACTATCCAGGTCACAGAAGTGATCTAAACACCGGACTGCCGTTTGGCTCTTTTTTGGCCGGTCTCATCAGTGGCATGCATGGATTGACTCAACTCAGAGATCCGAATCAATTCCAAGATTCTAGCTAGCTACTTGGGTGAACTATTAGTTCCGTGAGTGAAATTCTCAATTTGCAAATCAATTCACTTCAGTCTGGTTATCAGTCACTCATGAGTACTATCCAACTACTGATTTCAGTCAATAAGTAGTATACAGTTTCAAGCATTTAAGTTCACTTTCTTGATTACAACTTATGGTTTGAAACAGATTATCTTTGCTCCTTTTTATTCCTTCACGTTCCCAGTGGAACATGAAGTTTCGGTAGCAGTGGTATTGATTTTTACAGGATGGGGTTGCTAGCCTCATGCGCAACCTTTCCTCTTTACCAGCTTCTTATTACAGGCTTATCGAGGTAGGATAGGGCGTCAGGGGCCGCGGATCGAACCCCAGACCATGTGCTTGGTCGGCGAGCGTCCTAACTGTTGTGCCACCGACTCACTCATCTTTATTTAGACCTGAATAATTTCGTTTTCTTAGGCACACTGTGCTGTAAGATTTCACCTCCTTGAACTGTTTAAGTTACAAGTTAAATTGCGAATTGTGAATTTGATTTGATTTTATCAACAAGCACCTTATACATATATATATTACTTGGATGAGGTAATTCAAATTTAACTTTATTCGATAACCAAACAAATTAGAATATTTAGCTGAGCAAAAGAAAGTCTTGAAGTAAAAGAGGCTACAATGTATACACATTACTGATATACTCAGAAATGGGTTTCACAGCTGTTTATTTGAGAAACTCATTATTTAGTTTAAAAACCTTCACATTTTAATAATTATAACAAAAGGTATTCGCCAAGTATAAGTTCAACCATCTATCATCTGAAAGAGTCAGGATGATTTGATATATAGCACTCAATGCAGCTTGGGACATTATTCGAGTGTATGTATAGACAGGATGAGCATGCAGACAAACTGACATGATAGTATTCATAAGTGAAATAATCCTTTTTAACTTGTTGAGGTTTTGGGGTGTGAATGTAGATTACAAGGGACTCAGAAACAAAATTAAACAGGATTCGTCAACAAATATGGAAGATGTGAAGTCTTAAACACATCAAACAAATCATAGTGACGAAACAAGCCTGTCTTCATTCAACTAGATTTTAAAGATGAGAATATTGCAGCAGTAGTCAACAGAAGACTGAGTGCGTCACTAACCAAAGCCTATCCTGTAGCTAAGTTGGTTTCCGTCTATCGGACAGCATACTTCTTGATGTAGTCAGAAGACGGCAAATACCTTTTTCATATTAAATCCAACCGTACACACAAATTTACATTTATCTGCGAGAGCAATTACATTGGGAGAACACAAAGAAGAAGGGCACACTTCCAATTTTCTGAACATGTACTGAAAAGCCTACTTCTCAAGGGAACAAACTTTTATAATAGCGCTATTACCTGACATCTCCTAGATACGGTGATGAGGTGGAAATCGCGAAATCCTTTAAAATTAGCAATAGACAAAACAGCTCAAGTCTCCTGAAGTTTATCAAAGCAATTTCTATCAAACAACTGAAACCAGATTTGTGTTCAGAAAGAAGCAGTTATCAGTCTTTCCTTTCCGTGGTTGGTGGCTGGATTTCTTTATTCTCGCTTTCGTTTGATTACGTCACCTTTGGCTTTAACCTCATCCCATGCCTTTGAAATAGTGTAATTGTGCTTGTCTCTTGTTCCCATGATTTGAGTTGAATTCAGTACATTGCTACCAAATTTATTAGTCACCCATCATCTTACGCACCTCTCGTCTATATTGCGTAACTTCTTTACTATTGCATGCATACATTTACTTTGTTTAAACTTGAACTGCCTGTGTAAAAACTATATAAGGGTAATTTTCTGAGCACTGTTCACTAAGTCCAGAAACTTCTATCAAGTTAAATCGTGTGAAATTTGCAAAAATGTTGGCTGCAAGCAGCTGACGAGTAGCCAACGAAATAAACAATGATAGTACCATATTATTCTGCACAAGCCACTGTTGTTCTTGCTTGATTCAAAAACGCAATCTAAGAAGTCATACTGAACTAGATCCATGGGCGAGTTTTTGTTTCGAACCCATAGCTCCGGCTTTTCGATGTTTATGGCAAGGGCTTCAACAGTAGTACAAAGAATTTGGAAACACACTGCCTTTGATAGATTTCTGCTTGCTTTTTAGTTGACTCTGAATGGTGAGTTAGTTGAGATGCCATAACAGGTGCTGAAAAGATGTTCAGTTATGGTGCTTCTAACTGAACCATTGCCTCCTCTTTGCAGCCATGCTGCAAAAACTATCTTCTAATCCTGTGTTATTTTCTTTCTATGCCCATTGTAGTCTATATTCACACTCTCAAACTTGCATATCACGTTGAAAATTATTATCAGCTTTAATCGCCCTCTTTCTTTATTTTGTGGAATTAAATAATAATTGTAGCCTTGTAAATGCGGTTGTATAGCTGCTTTTCAGGATGAAATCACCGAGAAGACCGTTTGTCTTTGCTAAACGTTTTCTCCTTTCCTCTCTAGTGTCATGATGAGTATTTTCCACAATTGTTGGTACAGATGAAATTTCACTTTCATTGAAATTTTTTTTATTCCTTTACGTTCCCAGTGGAACATAGAGGGCTTCAAGCTAGAGGCTTGAAGTTTCGGTAGCAGTGGTATTTATTTTTATGCGGTGGGGTTGCTAACCTCCTCCCCAACTTTCCAACCTCTTAACCAGTCATATTACTGGCTTAGCGCCCTAAAGGAGCGCGTCAGTGGTCGGGAATCGAACCCCGGACCACGTGTGGCGTAGTTGGCGAGCATTCTAACACTGTGCCACCGACGCAATTTCATTGTAATAAGGTCAGTGAAATGAAAAGTTATCCGATTCCATTCAACTCTTTCATTGTCACATCTTTAGAATACACCAATTGTTCTTTTAGAGATATTGTAGCATTTTGAAGCATCTTTAACTAATGATGTTCTAATGTACTACTAAGTGCTAATAAACTTTTATTCTAAGTGAATTATATTTCAACAAATGTCATTCAAATACCTCAGTTCACATCAATTCAACTGAGAAATCATCCAGCATAAATATAAATGAACAGATTTATAAGAAACAGAAATTTTGTCATGTGAATGAACTTGATTTCTTCAACACATCTCATTTCACATAGAACTTTGTTATTTTTTTATTTTTTTTTTTGAAAAAGAAGGGCATCACCACTTGATGCATACTTTCTTCTTCAATATAAATGTCTAAATGTGTCATTTATTTAAAGTACAAACTTTTATTTTTAAAATTGTGTCAAATAAATTTAACTAAAGTGTTTATAAATTTTTAAAATTCACTAGTGGAAAGTTAGGTAGGCTGGTAGTCAGTTGTAGTAGCAGATTGGTGGGTATAGTAGTATTAGTATTTTTATAAAATTGTGAAAGTCCATCATCTGACCTATCTATCTATATGCATATAAGTGTATCACGTGTAACTGGACATGATACGTGTGACGGACGAGTTAAATAAACATATACAGAGATCAAGAAATATACTTTGTTTTTTATTTCAACCGTTCTGTCATCATCATCAACCTTCCCTCCAAAAAATATAAATATATTATAACAAATAATATTTTTCTCTTGTGGGAAATGAAAGTTTGATTTCAGTTACATTCATCTAGGCAATTTCGTTGTTGTTTCTAGTTTGTGGATGGTGACTAGCAGTGAAATCCAGGATAACGCGCATTTCGTCCTATATGGGACTCGTCATTTGGATGTACCTGCATTTCCCAGTGAATGATGATGTTCCCACCGAGGCTCGAACCCAGTGCCCTTAGTTTCAAACGCCAAAGTGTTACCCACTAGACCAATTGGGCCACGAGAGCCACCTCTTGTGCGACGGGACGAAATGTGCATCCTGGATTCCACTGCTAGTTACCATCCACAAATTAAATCCTAATTAAATGCCCAGACATAGTCGAAGCATCTGCACAAGAAGCCGACATGTCAACCTGAGACCGAACACTTCGATCCAATCAATCGACGGGAAAATCTCAAATTCAATCAAATTGTTGTTTCTGCATGAGATTGTTCTTGGATGCTATAGTTGCCTATCTTAGGTTAACCAATAGTTTTATTCAAATGCGTGTTAAACTGAACTCACTCTAAATGTTAGATGGTTGGTTAATTTTTGTCTGAAGTGTGGACAAGACTTGTGTGGATTGATTCGTGTAATATCGACGACACTGTTTTAAGAAATAAGCAGAATATTAGATGGTTGGAGGCAGTCGGTAGGAAGCCTTACTTGACCAATGTTCCGTGCCAGTTGGCACTCACCAGTCAGTCAACAAGGCGTATCTGCATCCAGCTTCAAGGAACTCATGTCCCTTCTGAGATTCGAACCCGCGTCACTCAGTGACTGCTGCAGTCAGAAACTCTACCAGTGGGCTATTCGGGCTGGCTCGCGATTGACCTCCTGTAGGACTGTAGTGGATACTTTGATTGGACACACTAGTAGTTAGTGTGATGTGTCTAGTCCTTTCTTTGATACGGACTGAATTCTATTAGTCAGGTTTACAATGTGACTACCAACCATCTAATATCAATAAATTAATGTGCACCGTAATGGCAAGCTACCTAGAGTAGTGACCACATTTGAAACCTGACTGATAGAATTCAGTCTGCACCAGACAAAGGACTAGACACATCACACAAGTTACTAGTGTCCAATTAAAAATAAGGAGAATCTTTCCGATACTGGTATCTGTTTCTCTTCGAATATTTGTTGGGCGTCTCGTTATTGCGTAAGCAAGCTGAGACTTTTAGGCAAAACTCAATCTTTTCTCTTGAAATTTATTACCTCATGTATTTTTTCTCCATTGTTCTTTACTCTTCACTTTGTGATCAAGACTTGAGACTGATGAAATCAATAAGACCTAATACTGAAGAATTAATTTAATGCTCACCAGTAACTGATAACAGAATGAAGTTGCCTGGAGTTCCAGGGGGAAATCGTGATCACCTAGTCAACCTGGTTGTATGTGAGGATGAATATTCACCGATGACACTGATCGAGCGTTGCGCTACATGTCATGAATCGACAGAATTTAGGATCAATGGGCCGTAGGACTTCATCCCGGTGGTTGAATGGTCAAGGAGCTCACCTTGTAATCTAAGGACCCCGGGTTAGATCCCTAGTGGTAGTGTCATGTGTGTCTACTGACGAAGAGTGCCATACTAGGACGAAATAATGCTTCAGTATTCTCTGGTTTTCAGGGGTTCTCTAACTGAAGTCAATATATTATGAAATTTGGAGGTGGATGGTTGTTTCCGTGGACTTTTTCTCTCAGTATGGATTATTTTTTGACCTGAATTGAATCTTAGTCAACTGTACTAGCTCCAGGTTATTCGACACCCATGTGATTACAATCTATGAAACCTAGTGAATTCCTTTTAGTTTTGTAATAACCGTTGGTCACTACAGTTTTTCGATACAAAGAATTTGTTCATTTTACAAAGTCAAGTGTGTATCATTTATCGAAAATGGGTTTGATTTGAATATGATTTTCTTTTTCACCAACTAACACCTTCTAAAACGTTACTGAATGAGTGTGTTAAGGTGTTTGGCTCCATGGGATACCTTTAGAAGCTTCACAAAAAGGGTGATGTAAGTTTAGGTTTTCTCAAGTAAGAAACCAGGGTTACTCTAAACTATAGTGATCTAAAACGAAACTACCTAAGCAACGGATGTAATGGCCCTGATCAACCAATCAGATGAGACCGTAGTAAATGCGCGGGATTTAAAAAAACGCTTTTTCATATCATTTACATATACTGGATAACCTTTTCGTGTGTGCCCCAATAAAACCTCCTAATTCCTTATTAGAATCTTCAGTGATAGTCCAAACCTATTGCTGTACATAAATTCATCCAGATAACTGTGTATCATGTATACCCATCTACTATTCTACAGCACCCATGAACCTAAAAAAGGAACAACATATCTTCTCGGACAGATTTTATGTGACAACAGCGTGGATGTCTGTACAGATATCGATGTACAGTGGATGTATACCTCTGTAAAGACATTATTCGTCTACATCCACAGGCTTCCTGTAGGCCTGTTATCCCAACAGTACTCAAATACTGCCTCTTGATGGGATTTACAACTTAATTCGTGTACTGCATCTATAATTCCATGGTTTAACTATGGGCTCATCTGACTGGTTGACCAAGGTCATTACATCCGTTTATATGGTAGTTTCGTTCTGACTCACTATAGTTTAGAGCTGCAGAAACCAAAACAGAATTTTAGCCGTAATATATGATAGCTCTGTTATCTATAGCTAATTTTTCTTAATCTTAAAATAAGTATGCTTCCCAGTATCACACATTTTGTACTCCTACTCTTTACGAAGGCTAACCTCTCATTGGTTGACATTAGTTTTAACTTTTTAGTCAATTCATTGCTGTCGAGGTCATTTAAAAATTAATATATTCAGCAACCTTTCGACGTAATAAAGAATAACTGGTCTTCAGTTCCCAGTTGGTCGTGTGCATCGTCTGTTGCGCAAGGGTGACAACTCTGAACGCCTCGGTGCTGGGGCCCCCGTCTACTTGTCAGCTGTCCTCGAATATCTGGCAGCTGAAGTGCTTGAGTTGGCTAGTAATGCCGAGCTTGACAACAAGAAGAACTGTATCATCCCTCGTCACCTGCAATTGGCCATCCGCAACAATAAAACTTCTCGGTGGTGTTAACATCGTCCACAAGGACGACGAAAGCTCCGCAATTAAACCAACCAGCTCAGAGAACATAACTAATTGCAAACCTTTTGACGTGCCCTTAATTGTTGTTTGGGGATGTAACTGCTCTCCAGTCAGCTGTCCATTTTGTCTCTTGTTGTCGCTAATGCGAATATTGTAATAAGAGTAGTTTCTGCTGAGTACTAGTTAACGGTCAGATTGTGGTGTGTGTTTTGCTGACAAGGTTTTGTAAGTAGTATATATATATGTAAATTTATAACATTTGGAAGAATACTGAACAGCAGACTGATGGATTTACTGTTGAAGAGATGAAATGAACGACTTTTGTGAAACAACATAGAAAATACCAAAGTAAGGAAGACAAAAGGAGTGCAATACGGAGAACATGCGGAAATTGTGATTTTCATGTCAGGTAGATGTATTTTAGTTATATACGTACATCTGTTACGAATAGTAATGTGCTGTTACATTATCGGTGACCATTGAGGCAAATCATAATTATAAGATTTATCAGTATTTGGTCTAATTTTATCTCAAGTTTTAAATTTCATTACAAAACAACACATCAGTTAGAGAGGTCATTTAAAACCAGGAAGTCGAGGACAACTGTTTCGTCCCAGTTTGGGACTCTTCGTCAGGGCGAATCCATTACCTGTCCAGGGATGGAACCCTGACACTTGCACAGGAATTCAGTGACTCGTGAATTATAACTCTGTCGACTCTTGATATAGTGCTACACTCACCAGTACCTTCAGTAAGCATCCACTTCTCCTTGACATAGTGGATCCCACTGGTCGCCGCTTCTCACTAAAGGTTAAGGACATCCATTCGGCAGCAACCATCAGTGAGCTGGTGATTCATATTCAGATTGTTGGATTTGTGAGGATTTGAATTAGTTTAACTTCAGTTATTCGTTTCCGTTATGAACCAACATAAAAAATTTAATAAACTGAAACAACGTATATCACTGTGACTTAATGACTCAAAGTTGAATTTATTTTCACAATGCCCCTTGCCCCACCGCTTGGGATCAAATTCAGAACCTTCAGGCAAACCTTGACCATTTAACCAATAGTGTAGAATCCAATGGCAGGCCCATCAAATTTAGCCTCTGTCAATTCGCTATATATAGCGCCACCACCGACTAATGTCGTCTGTGAGTATCTGTCCTCACATTCAGCCTGATGGACCTCATCAGTCACTACCTCCCACCAGTATTTTGGGGAACTTCATCCTAAATTCAGTCACTAGTGAGCGTTAGATTGAATTTCAAGTGTTGATTTTCCGGGATTTGAAGTTGTTTAATCACAAAAACCATAAAAATGATTTTGACTGCGAGCCTGCTAAACAATCCACTTTACTTTCTCTCTAAGAGGTTAGACATTTCTCCGCATGTCTGATGAGCTCATGCGTTGGTAGCACAGAGGTAAGGACGCTCGTCGACCATGCACATGGTTCAGGGTTCGATCCCCTGTCGACGCACACCTGATATCAATGGTCGGCCTGCTAAATTTGAGCTACCGATATCACATGCTGAAAATTCCATACTTTTATCAAAAATACTTTCTGGAGTCAAGCTATAATAAAATTAAAATTAAAAAAATTAAAATTTAACCAAAAATCCACACTTATAGTTATAAGTAAATATTTTAAAAATAATACTATTAAAAATAAACAATAAAACCTACTTTCGAGTTCTAACATCAACAATTTTATTCGGAAATGATTTATTACTGAATTCAGTAGTGCATAAATTTGTTTCATGATTATTTTGAGCTGGTTTCTTAGGCTGTACTAATTCAAGAGCTTCACGTAAACGATATTCCAAACCACCACAGTAGATATCATTATCATCAGAATTAAAGTTATTATTATTATTACTTTTATTATTGTTCGGTTTAATTGAATTCCGATTAATCAGCTTAACATCCATTGCTAAAAGTATTAAACCAATGGAATTTTGTCTTTCTCTAGGCAGCTGTTCAATTAAACGCAGCAACTTTTTATCATAATAATGCTCTTTAGCATCTTTCACTCTCCATGCCACTGTAGGCATGCTCATCTGAGATGGTGTCAGCGTTCTGGTGTGCTGCTGTTGATGTTCATTTAAATTTGGTAACGATGGTAGATTACGATGTCTGCTAGTACATGTACTGCCGGCTTTTCCACTTGAACCACTGGTGAACCAATTTGTTCCTGGTGATGTTCTTCCATTACAGGATGATGATGGACATGTATTATTAGTATTATTATTTTGACATAAATAATTATTACCACCATTTGTTGTAAAATCAGATAGTGAAGAACATGCTGAGCAAAGATCAGTCAAGGAATTATTCATATCTTGTTGATAAGTTGCTTGTTTAAATGATTGTCTTTGATGACTTGATAAACTAAATGATAATGGTGAAAGAGGTTGAGAATTATTAGTATTATTATTACTGTTATTAATTATATGATTACAACTATTATTGTTATTGTTATTAGAGTTAATGTTAGACAAACAGGAGGTATTGTGATGACTATTGTAATTATGATTATGATTATGATTAGTGGATAAGTGTAGATTGCCGTCTGTAGGACTGTGTCGTAAATTCATTAAATCAATCGGTCTCTGGTAATTTCCCCCATAGACTGGAGCATTTTTGCGTTTATTTGCAATATATGAATCAGGATGGAAACTGTTGAACAGGGAGAGAGAGAAGAAGAATTCAGATAAAGTAAAAAACATCCTAGTAGTTCAATCTTTTAATATAATAATAATAACAGTAATACCTTTACCCTTAAACAGCTTCTATGCAATGTACAAAGCTTTGATGTGGTTATTGTTGCAGCTGTAATTCAGTATTTGATCTGTGTGAGTTGATTTTCTATAGACTTGAGTTTCTAATTCCCCCGTGGTTGTTCGTTTGACTAAGACATCCAAAAATGGGATTTTTTTCTCGGATTCCTCTTCTCTTGTGAATTCGATGTCGTTGAAGACGTTGTTTATTAAGTTGTGAGTTTTATCTAACTCGTTTCTTTTGATTATTAAAAATGTGTCGTCTACATAACGTATTCAAATATTGGGTTTGATCTTTGGTAGGATTATGTTTTCGAGCCTTTGCATTAGGAATTGACGTCGCACACAAACCAACAAAATCACTTCACTCAGTTCTGTGTCAACTAAAAGACTCAACAGCGAAAGAAGATAAAACCAACATCCTCTACAAAATAAGTTGCAACGACTGCGGAAAACACTACATTGGCCAAAGTGGACGTCCTCTTCGTCTTCGTATCCACGAACATAAGCTAGCCGTCAAAAGACATGAATCATTCCCTCATATCACTACATACAGACAAACACGGACATCAATTCGACTGGGACAACGTTCAAATATTAGACAGAGGAAACAACAAGAATTCTAGAGAATTTTTAGAAGCTTGGCATTCCAGTGAATCATCAATTAATAGACACATCGAGATTGGCAAAATTTATCAACCAACAAGAAAGAAACCTCACACACAAAGGGTCAAAGTTCAAGTCAAAAAAACAATCAGTTCCCACACAAGTAGCCTAGAAGGTGTGAAAACATACAAAAACAACCAATCAAGTCCAAGGTCACCAGGAGAGATGATTAATAAACTCGTGGAGAAATCTAAAAGCTCACTTCAACAAATTGAAGTATGCGCTGAAGATGTCACCTAGTAGGGTGATGAAAGCTTCACAAATCAACTTTACAGCTCAGAGAACACAACCACATCAAAATCATCCACCTGAGCTACAAATCTTCTCTATCATATCTAATGTACAAAGTTTTCAGCACAGTTCATTGTCTAGTATTTTCTCTTCCTTCACGATCATTAGTTATAACAGAGTAACTGTGATACAGTGTGCTGTCTCACCTGAAGCGCAAACCAATCATTTATGATCTTTCTTCTATGTCTGCTTCGAGAAATGCACGACATTTTGTTGAAACGTAATTATAAAAAAAAGTACCGGCAGTGAATTTTAAGAGCCAACAAAGTTGCTGAATAATAAAAGATTGTTGGCAGTTTGTAATGAAAATCTCAGGAACAGTTATCTTAAGTACTGGGTGATACGTGACCGCCAATGATTATGCTTTTTCCTCAAGTTTAAAAGAGAAACTTACTAATCAATAGGTTATAAACATTTTAAAATATTCGCGAAACTAAATGGTACAATTAGAGGTCATATTTTAATGGATTAAAACAAAGTGGATATGAGAAATGCTCAAGGGTGTAATGATAGAGGTTTTTGGCCAGCCCAAATTTTAAGCAAGCTGCTATGATGCAATTCAGATGTATTCTTGAGTTAATCATATTCAGAAAGGTTATTCAAGTACTACTGTAACAACAGAAGGCAAGACACGGAAGCCAAGGTATATTTTTCATTAATCAAACCGCTGTTTATATATCTACAGTTTATATTCGTTAACCAATCAATCACTGAGAGTATGATTTTGGTTTACATCAAACAACATGAAATAGGATGTTGAAATATACATAGTATTCTGTTGCTAATGCCGAATTGAACTGTGGGAACATGTGAGAATAACATTCCGTTAGCACATATTGTCTGTATCACACCATCGCACCACCAGTAGGTTAAAGCGTTGGATTATACCATAATAATTATCATTGTGTGTAAACTACTGAAATTATACTTTATTTGATACCATTTGTTATTATTATTTCATTTTGAGATAAATTCTTAGTGCACAGCAGATTAATGACTGATGAAAACTCCGGTCTGAAATGCACAATATATCTCCCCCTGCTGTTATACCATTCAGTCATAATAAGTATCCGATTACTTAATTTTTTCTATTCAGACTGACAGTTTACGTCTTTTCTAAGCATAAATCAATGCTTGAATAGATGTTACTTTCTGGCGGCCTTCTTAAAGCGTTGGGCTACCTTAATTTCCATTTAGGACAAAGTTCAACAATAGCGTCCCAGGAGTGCGAACGCACGAGTGACCTTCAGTTGACCAATCATAAAAATGAGGAATGTTTGCTCAAAAAATGATGTATATTGACAAGAAAATGCTTGAAAACGCATTGAACAGGTTATCTTTCTCTGACATGGCTTAAAAATACGTCCCAGTTCTAATGAGGAGTATCAGTTGCTAAGTTAGACTAGTTTCTGTACATGTATTCACTGAGATGACTACAGATAAACTGTTTTTGTGAATCGTTTATCTCTCTCATCCTGCTTGCAGTCTTCCAAAAAAGCCCTCGGTTGAATTATTATGGTTTCCAGCAAGAGGATAGAGGTCTACTTACCAGGAAAACGTGGATAATAAAACAAATTAAAATAAATGACATCAACTATAAATCTATCCCTAATCGTAACCATAAGCTTAACCCTAATGGTAATTATAACCGTGATCCTAACCCTAACCACAATACCTACCCTAATCCTAACGAGCTATTAACACATTGTCCAAACAGTACTTAAAAACATGATCTGGGGGAAAAATTCTCTCCTAAGTTGGTGAATAGCGTTGATATTTCAGCTATGATAATGACAGATGGCGTTAGCCAACGGCTAGCATGCGTTCAAGGTCATTGGAGTGTTCACACTCCTGGGACGCTATTGTTGAACTTCGCCTTCAAGAGAATGTCTAATTCAACTGTACTGCTGTTCATTTCAAGAGGAAAATGAAGGAGGACTGAGCCTTGTTTCAGTAAGGATAACCATGTATTGCCGATGAATATTTGCTTGAAGATCTTATACGAGAAAATAAATATTTTACAAGAAATTATGCAGAGAATTCTATGTTGTGTCTAGGCATAATTTCCAGAATAAAGCTCATATTATTATTATTACACGCTTAAATGTTGTAAAGATATGAAGGCAAAGTTAGAATACAGCAACCATTCCGATTAGCCCTAGTATTAACCCTGAGCAATTAATCACAATTAGGGATAGACCATGGTCATGCTTTGAGATTCATTCATGTTTCCGATTTTGTTCTATAATCTATCCTGAAATCGAAATCCTCTCCAAAGGTCAGTTATTCTGTCAAGCTTACCAGTACCCTACATATGTATGTTTCATTGAATCTAACAAATGTATTATTCACTCAGTACAGGAAGCTACCCGAAGTTCCAATGGGAAGTCATAACCAGTGGGGTCCACTAAGTTAGGTGAGAGAACAGTTACTCGCCAATGAAACTGGCTAGCGGTTGCGCTATTTATATCGCGAATCGGTAGAAACTGACATTCATGATCTAGCCATCGGATCGGGTCCCAGCAGCTCTCCCTGTAATCGCAAAGTCTCGGATTCGTACGGTGGTGTGTGAGTACTGCTGAAGAGCCCAAAACTAGGGTGAAACAGCTGTCCAGTACTCCCTTTCTGGTTTTCCAATGGTCTTTTAACTGATTTCAGCTCACGGTTTAACCTGTAGCCAATCAAATTCCTGCAAAGCAACACAAGATGTGTCCAAAACCAGTTGAACGATTCAAGAACAGAAGACATGATGTGACGGTTTTGTTTTACTACCTGTTATCGAAGGTTATATACTGAGATGGTTGGTGTAGTTTAACTTCACCAATATTGGTAATCAGTGTTGTGCATGTAATTCAACCTATCTCTCACTCTCAGACGAAGATCACAGCATTATACTTTTCCAACAGGAGAAGAACCACAAGAGGAGTTTTGGGGATTTTTGAGATCTACACATATCTGTGAATATTCTTCTTGTATTCATACTTAAATATCATCAGAAACACATCAGTCAGGCAGTTATTCTACCTGTCTATTGGATAACTTTATTATTTTTCTCTTTCTAAGCCAACTATTTGTCTACATTTAGGTAAATAAACAATGTCAAAAAATCTCTTCCATCTGTCGGTTATATTATTAAGGCGATACAGTGTCATCTCTTTAAAATAATCGTATTTTCTTCTGCAAAAACATAACGTGTCATCTCCCGTTTTGTTTTTTCTGTCTTATATATTTTCTAAAACGTAAAGGTGACATGATTTATCTTCCAGTTGTAACCATCTGTTGCTGATACACCATACATTTATATCTTAAAATAATTAGCCTATATGTGCTTTTTTTTCAAAAGTACAGATTTCAGGTGGTTGCGTAAGCCTGCCACACACTGATTTACCCGTTTTTTGTTTCTTCCCCAAGCTCTCGTGCGTTTATGTAAGTGTAAAGAAGGCAAGACAAACGGTGTTTTTAGTCTTTCAGCCAACCTTCAAATTATTTAATAACAATAATAATAATTTACTTTATTCCAAAAACAGTACTTATAATACAGAATGGAATTCCCAGCATTTGTCACCATATTGCATCCGATTTATACATAAAATTAAAAATTAAAACAAAAATTAATCGGAGGAATTTGTCCACATTTACGACATGATTATTAGATATAATAATAATAATAATAACAGTGAGTTTGTTTCAAACGGTATTGTCGATTCGGTTTGGAAACTTTTGCATGTTATAGATTATTGAGTCTAATGTTCTGTTGATATGGTATAGTGAGTGGAAATACAAAATGAACAGTTATAATACAGCTTAAATTATATCCACACTTATGAAAAAAAATAAACAAAACGAGAAAATTGAGAGGATTATAAATATAAGAAATACAATAACAATAAAGAATGATGCTTTAAGGGTGAAGGAAATGGTTTATTTAGTGGTGCTAAGAAGATTAGTTAGTTCATGTCTGACACTATTTTCATCACATAAAGTACGTGCTAAGTATGGTTGTAGTGGAATTTTTATACTTAGACGTACGTGCATAAATTCTTCTGAACAGACTTCTTGTATTAAGTGAGGAGACACAAGGTTGGAGCTGCAGAAAGAGTGGGTGCTCAGAGTCTGACACAATACCTTTAGCAAATTTGTTGCACGACATCAAGTGCCTATCTGTGACAATGTCAACGATATGGCCCAATGGGATACCACTCCTTCTACTGACAGTCTTAAGAGTTCTACGAAGTATGACATAGTCTTTTTTAAGCAATCCAGCAAAGAATAAGGGTGAACAGTAAAGAAGAATAGGTAAAATACACGAGTTGATAAACTGTAAGAGGAGTGGTTGAGTTATGCCTGAGTGCCTTAACTTCTTAATGTAAGAAGTCAGACGAAATATTCTTTTAGAAATCGCTAAGACATGAGAGGGCCAGGATAGGTCAGAAGAGAGAATTAATCCAAGATACTTAACTTCAGACTTGCTTTCTATATCAGCATCATCGATTTCGCAAGGGTCGTAGGAACCAACGGCTTCATTTAACTTTCGTTTACATCGGAAACTGAAATTAACAGTCTGACATTTAATTCACTTTGAACTTTTCCGTTGACTGATTCGATCGAAGTGCTCAACCACCGTTTACATGTAGGCTCCTTGTGTGGATGCATCGACATCGTCTGAGGATTTAACTTGAAATAATTTGGTAGATGGTGAACAGCAGTGGAATCCAGCGTGTGCATTGCATCCTATCTGGAAGTCATTATCTGTTGAAAGTGTCTGCATTCCACAGTGAGTGATGGTATTCACACTGACCCTGGAACCCAATACCCATTGTTTTAAGGTTCAAATCGTTATGAATTAGACCATCTGAACCTTGAGAGCCACTTCACTATGGATAGAATTATTGGGGTACTGGGTTCGAGCTTCAGTATGGATAACGTCACTCACTGGAGAAAGCAGTAATATCGAGCTGACGCGTTTCAAAATAGGACGAAATGTTCATTCACCGGATTCTACTGCAAGTCCCCATCCACCAAATTACTTCAACCTGAAAATGTTGGAATTCGTTTATTATTGCTCCGTTAAACCTTCGAGCCACTTACGGAACCCTTCAAAGTGAGGACAAGAGTAAGACAAGGCTAGCTGCCTACTATCGCCAATGATTTTCTTGATGGTATTAGACTGGATAATAAGACAAACAGCGGCGAATGAGGAAACAGGCATAAAATGGACTCACACAAAAAGCTTGGAGGATCTAGACTTCGCCGATGATATATATCTGATTTCCCACAAATGGAAAATATGCAAGCGAAAAGCAACAAGTTGGCAGAAGAAGCATCAAAGATAACAAAGACTTTAGGTGAACGTAGAGAAAACAGAGGTGATGAAGATTTCTGGGCAAAACCACCAACAGCAACAACAACAACAGAAAACAATCAGCATAAATAGAAGGAACCTGAAAGAAACAACCTCTTTTACCTACCTGGGAAGCATCGTTTCAACTACATGTGGAACTGACGAGGATATCAAAGCAAGAATCGGAAAAGCAAGACAAGCTTTCACTACTCTCAAGTCTGTGTGGAGGTCAACAACACTCAGCATCAAAAATAAGATCCGGATTTTCAACCCCAATGTGAAGTCAGTGCTACTCTATACGGATCAGAGACTTGCACTGCGCGTCATAAAGAGCATCTCAAAAAAACTACAGACCTTCATCAACAGCTGTCTGCTCAATACTACTCAAGATCAGATGACAGGCCAGAAAGGATCAGCAACAGGGATCTCTGGGAGCGAACCAACCAGGAACCGATTGTGAAACAAATAGTCAGGAAGAAATGGAGGTGGATTGGCCATACTCTGAGGAAACCATCAAGTGACATCACTAGACAAGCCATTGAGTGGAACTCGAAAGGGAAGCGGCGAGTTGGTCGTCAGTGCAAGGGTGACTTGGAGGAGGTCATGTGAAGAGGAGATGAAAACGTGTGGGCAGACTTGGAGCCAGGTGAAGACTCTAGCAGAGAACCGAACGCAATGGAGACGCACGGCTGAAGCCCTATGTTCCTCTAGGAATTAAAGGATATAATAATAATAAACCTTCGAGCCATCTGGAAGAATAAAGAGGGGACATTTCGACAGTTAGCACCTACAATTCAGCTAACATTCTACAATCATGGAGGAACATATACTGGAAGTGTTGTGTTTTTATGTAAATTTGGATATCAGTAAGCACATGATTAAAGCAGTAATTAGTACGATAAAAAGTGTTATCTGATAGGCTAATCATATGAGTGTAACTAATCTCATAAGTCTATTCCCTCGTGCTAGTGTTGACTGGATTTTGTCAGTTCTACACAGTGCGTTTAATCATTAAACATCAGTTCAAAGTGCACTGCAATGGAGAATTGCCTCGCCTAGCTTGGCAAGTGAATTGCAGTTATCACCAATGCTGATAACAACATGCATGATATTGACTACACTCTAGTGAGTAATCTATTTATCCAGTCATAATAGTCTTATAGGAGGTTCACTGTCAGCTTGAGTAGCTAAAATGTTAACGTCACCAACTTGAGTACTTAGTGAGGTGGGTTAACTCCGTCGAAGAATGCTGATAAGCATGAAACTAAGGTTTCAAGGCTTCCTACCAATTGCCTCCAACTGTCTGGATGACTCGGTTTAAAAATCCAACATTCTATCACATACTTAGCAGTTTTATACTCATTTAAAGCTAATGTATGCATGGAAACGTCAAATGACTTTCAAGATATTGATTTAACTAGAGAATTTCATTTTGTTTTGGGTTCGTAATATACTACTTATCTCAAATAGCTAGTGAAAATGAAAGTAACAAAGAAAGTCGAGGTGTAAGTGATTAAGCAGTCAGGTAAGTAAATAATGAAGTAAGTACCTATTGTAGAAGTGCAGTGACGACAACAACAACAACAAAAAATACGTAAAACAGTTTGATTTTTTGTGTCAAAAACAGGAAAAGAAAGACAGTAACCAGCATTCTCATCTAAAAACAACTGTACTTCAATATTTAACACAGTAACCATGCATAGAGGTAGTAAGTACAGGAAAAAGACTTTTGTGTCTATAAAACGTTTGTTTTGAAACAAGCAAACTTCTGTCTAGCATCAATTATTTTGTAGTGGATTAGACAAAGAGACTGTGGCGTATGATTTACAAAGGAGGAGAATACAGACTTTTGTCTGTAAAACTATCATCTAAATATTTACTATTTATCTTGTTTGTGTGATGCTGTAATAAATAATAATAACAGTAATAGTAATAATGAATATTATGATGTGAAGGATAAACCAAATTTTTGATTTTCAACTTAATTTGCAGGTTACACCGTTTGTGGAGGTGAAGTTTCACCTGACTGACTGACTGACTGGTTTTAACATAGAACTTTGCACCGATGTGCAGCAGTTCGAGTCACCACACTTCTGTCAGCATACAAAGCCAGAGAAGAAGAAGAAAGTAAAAAGAAACACAAAATAGAGACGGTAAACAGAGATATGAGGCAGAAAGAATAGTAATAACGAAGAACAATATAGTTTTATTGGAAATCATAAGTCACAAGGAGTGGACGCATCTGCGCCAGCCATTGAGAACGATTTCGAGCCATATCACCAATTGTCTCTAGCCTCCATTGGTGTGTACCGTCCCGATGACCCCAACCAGGAAGTCTACACCTTCCTACGTGGCTGGCTGGCTGGCTGGCTTAAACTGACTGTTGTGGGTTTTATTGAATGATGAAGCCATGTTTTGATTTGACCACCATTGGCTCTTTTCCAACATTACCCTATGTCAGCTAACATTATCCGTCTAGGAATGCGATGACTAGGCATACGTAACACATGTCCTAACGATCTCAGTCGATAAAATTTCACAGTCTCGTTGACTTATTTCCCCCCTTACCTAGCAATCGACCGATGCCTAACCTTAATATTGCTTACCCTATTATACAATTTCACACGAGAGCTAGAACACAGGCACCTATGATCAAAGACAGCTAGCCAGGCTTTTCATGCCTTCAACTTTCAGCGGCGAGGTTTCACCACCATAAAGGAAGACGGAACGGACTGCTGAGCAGTACAGACATCCTTTGGTCGATAGCCAGATATCACCGCAGTCTCCTTTGGAATCGAAAGTTATTTAGATTAACAAGTTTGAGCTGCTTTTCGCCCAAAACTGGTAATCAAGAATGCAGGCAAACCACTATACCACTGACATCAACTGCTGATGCTTGCTAGCCAGTTCGAAGCGGTAGAAAATTGCTTATCTTGGTCAATCAGTGGTAATTACTTCATGCATTTATTCCTCTTAGTGAATTCAAATCAAGCAATAATAACAGTGGCTTGTGCAGAATAATATAGTACCATCATTGTTTATTTCGTTGGCTTCTCATCAGCTGCTGCTTACAGCCTAAATAAATTATTATTAAGTTTATGTACAGAAATGCTTTCGCATACTTGCAAATTTAACATGATGTCACTTAGTGATAGGAAGTTCCGAACTTGATGTAGAATGATCAGGAAATTACGCTTATATAGTTTTTGCACATGGAGTTTAAGTTTAAACAAAGTAAATGTATGCATACAATGGTGAAGGAGTTACTTAATAGAGATGAGAGATGAGTAAGATGATGAGTAAATAATGAATTGGGTAACAATGTACTGAGTTCAACTCAAATCATAGACCCAAGAGACAAGCACAATTACACTATATCAAAGGAGGAGATGAGGCTAAAGCCGAACATTTCTTAATCGAATGAAAGAGAGAGTAAAGAAATCCAGCCACCGACTAGAGCAAGGAAAGACTGATAACCACTTCTTTCTGAACATACACATAAATCTGGTTTCAGTTAGGCAAACTTGAGGAGACTTGGGCTGTTTTGTCTATTAATAATTTTAAAGGATTTCGCGATTTCCACTTACCTTATGAGATGTCTGGTAATAGCGCTATTATAAAAGTTTGCTCCTTTGAGAAGTAGGCTTTTCAGTGCATGTTCAAAAAATTGGAGATGTGACCTTCTTCCTTCTGTTCTCCCAATGTAATTGCTCTCGTAGATACATGTAAATTTGTATACACAGTTGGAGTTAACATAAAAAGGGTATGTGTCGACTTCTGATTGCACCAAAGAGCATGTTGTTCGATAGACGGGAACCAACGCAACTTAGCTGAAGCATAGGCTTTGGCTAGTGAAGTACTCAATCTTCTGTTGACTACTGCTGCAATACTTCCACCTTTAGAGCCGAGTTGAATGAAGACAGGCTTTTTTCCACACTGTGATTTGTTTGATGTGTTTAAGCCTTCACATCTTCCATAGTAATTAGTTTTATGCTTTATTTATTCTGATATCAAGCAGATCAAAGATTGTGATCTGGACAACTTCGATTTCCAAAAGAAACCGTAATAATTGCAAACTGATTTACAAATTCAAAACGTGACTTATGGCAATACCACTTCGTTTAAATTTGCATTCTCTAAATACTTATCGTACTTTCTTCTCTTCTTTCATGATCAGTGTGCTAAATTTCTCTGTTCTATGGTAAGTTAAGTTTTCTAAAGTTTCGTGTTGATGTACATATTCGTTATGCATCGATGGTTCAGCTGTAGAATACTCGCCAAATACACCTCACACGGTCCAGGGTTCAGTCTTCGTCCGTTGTGCTCCTAAACCTACTCAGATTATTCAACGATGCACATACAAATATTGAATTTACTATGGAACATGAAAATGATGGAAAGTTCCATTTCCTTGAGATTGCCATGCAACGCCTAGAAGACGGTAGTCTCCAGAGTTCAATTTACCGAAAGCTGACATGCAACGGACAATACTTACATTTTAATAGTTTTTTTCCTAAATAGCTATAAACGAGCACTAGTCAAGACTCTGTACTATAGAGCGAGGAGAAAATGCTCTGCAGAGAAACTATAGGAAGAATTTATGATTCTCGAAAAGATGTTGAAAAACAACGGTTATCCTCAAAGATTCATTAACATATATGGAAGTTGTGAAGGCTCAAATATCAAACAAATCACAGTGAAGAAAAAGCCTGTCCTCATTCGACTCGATTTTAAAGGTGAAAACATTGCAGCAATGCTCAACAGAAGACTGAGGATGTCACTAGCCAGAGCCTATCCTGCAGTTAGCTAAGTTGATCTATCGTGCAAAATGCTCTTTGGTGCAGTCAAAAGTCGACAGGCACCATTCTCATGTTTACAAATTTACATTGAGAGAACAGAAAGAAGGAGGGCACACACCCAATTTTCTGAGCATGTGCTGAAAAGCCTACATCTCAAGGGAACAAACTCTTCGAATAGCGCTATAATCAGACATCTCCTCGATACGGGTCATGAGGTAGGTGGAAATCGCGAAATCGTTTAAAATTATCAATAGACAAAGGAGCTGCTGTAAGCAGCTGATGAGGAGCCAACGAAATAAATGCACAAACCACTGCTGTTCTTGCTTTATTCAAACCTTGCTTAACCGGTAGTAAGCCACATAAACAGGAAAGATTGGCAGTGGGACTAGCAATCCTACCCAATGAAAAGAAAGAATGACACGCCTGCTATTGAAACTCTAATGCTCATAGCTTGAAGGCATATGTACCACTTGAAACGAAAAGGTATAAAATGGACAATAATAATGTTTGTTAGTAATCTTTGTCTAACTTCTTGCTGTGATGTTTGCCCTTTCTTGTTTTACTTATAAATTCCACGAAAGTTTTCAGAATTACATTAAAATCACTGATAAATAGTTTTCACAATGCGTGTGAAACAAATTTCCCAAGACGGTAAGCAGTACATTTTTCCTTTTCAGGCAAGTGAATAATTGACCGTTTTTATCTGATTAGCGGTAATAAAACTCCTTATCTACACATTCTTTTCCCAAGGTTTTTAACAGTGTGCGATGGGAAGAATATATATTTAAAGAATTCCATTTTACTGAGTTTTGAATGAGAAAAAACAAGTTTCAAAATCCTCTAGGCATTAAGACTGGTTTAATTTCAAAAAAAGTTTATGTTCAAACATTCATTGTATGCACTATTGTGAAGTTGTAGTCATTGGAAAAGCTTCAGATCAGATCTTCTAGTTCATAAAAGTATTTATATCTCTTGGCTGTTTGCTTTTGTTTGTTTCTGTAATGACCGTCATTTAGGATGCATTACTCTAGATTATTCACATCGCACATACACACACACAATGTAACTGCGTTCTTCACCATTATGCCTTTCCCCTTAGCTTCAAAATTTTACACACTTATAGTTATTATTATTATTGTATCCTTTAATTCCCACAGGAACATAGGGCTTCAGCCGTGCGTCTCCATTGCGTTCTGTTCTCTGCTAGAGTCTTCACCTGGCTCCAACTCTGCCCACACGTTTTCATCTCCTCTTCACATGACCTCCTCCAAGTCACCCTTGGACGACCAACTCGCCGCCTCCCTTTCGGTTTCCACTCTAGGGCTTGTCTAGTGATGTCACTTGATGGTTTCCTCAGAGTATGGCCAGCCAATCCATCTCCATTTCTTCCTGCCTATTTGTTTCACAATCGGTTCCTGGTTGGTTCATTCCCAAAGATTCCTGTTGCTGATCTTTTCTGGCCATCTGATCTTGAGTTTCGAGCGAAGACAACTGTTAATGAAGGTCTGTAGTTTATTTGAGATGCTCTTTATGACGCGCAGTGCAAGTCTCTGATCAGTATAGGCACTTATAGTTAGATGGTTAGTTATTCCAGGCATTTTATCATTCCTATGCAACAATGACCGACTGAGTTCCTATGCAGAACTTTTCACAGAAATGCAGCACTTCAGGCTGTCACACTCCATGCAGCATACAAATGACTGACAAAAAAGAAGGAGAGTAAAAAGCACTACAATAAGCAGAAATGTCAGGGAGAAAGAATAATAACGATGTGGGAAAACCTGAGCGTTTAGTAGATATGGGAGATTAAAGAGAGTGAATGCATCAGTGCGATTTAGAGCGATTTTCAAACATGTCACAAATAGTCTCCAGCCATTGGTTCTTAGTATCATGAGGAACTCAACCAAGCATTCTACACTTTCTTACGTGGCCGGTTAATATCGACAGCCAAAATGACTTCATGGATTGATGCAAGGTTTCGGGTTGACCACCCCTTACTCTTTTCCAACCTAATTTTATGTCTGAGAACGTTGTTCGTTGAGGAATTCGGTGGCATGGCATGTAAAATACGTATCCTAGGCATTTCATTGATTGATTTTCAAACGGAGCAATTACTTCAGTTTATGAAGTAAATTATACCAGAGTGTTCTCTCCAAAGAATTGATTGATTTAACGCTTTACCAACCAAGAGTTACTATCAGCTGAAAGACTATGTTTCTTGGAGTTCACATTGTTAAGTACTAGTTAACTATCTCAGATAGTTTGTAAAAAAGGTAAATTTTTTTCACCATATTAGTGACTTACTACTTAAGATTTGTCATTTAAATACTTTAAAAAATGTATCATTTCAAAATGGATACTTATTTTAGCAGCAGAAAAAAAACTAGAAATCTATTCTCAATTTGAAAAACTTTCAGTCTAAAAATACTGAAAGAGAGTTAGATACTTAAGCTTAACTAAGTTTACACAACATAAAATCAGATAAGTGAGTGAGCTGGAGTCTTATTTAACTGATGGTATCTGATGGTATTTGAAACCACCAGGGGCTTGTTATGCCGTCTGAGAATCACCAGCTGTGTGTATTTGCATTGAAGCCAATGATGGTCTTATTCAGGTAGGTAGTTACCTGAGGTTCTAGTGGGAAGTTGTGACCAATAGGGTGCAGCAGGTCGGGTGTGAGAACAAATACTCACCACAGATGACATTGGCTAGTGCCAGTCGCGCTATGTCTTGCGTGTATTGGCAGAAGTTAGAATTCATGGACTGGTGATTGGACCGGGTCCCAGTGGCTTAATGGTCTACGAGCTCACTGGCCTTGTAACCAGAAGGTCCTTGGTCCAAACCCTGGTGTTGGGTGCGTTCTGTTGAAGAGTCCCAAAGTGGGACGAAGGAAACAGCTGTCCAGTACTCTCAGCTAGTTTTCTAACGGTTCTCTAACCGATATCAGCTCATGATAAAATCTTGTAACCAATCAATCAAATCACTGCAAACCAATACTTGAATAACAATCATCTCTTCAAAAGCTTGTCTGCTTTCATCCTGATTACTGAACCACGAGAACCACCTGTTCTGCAAAGGATATTTTCTATTGCTTAATAAAACATCACATTTCCAGGTGTTTGCTTTCAGCTGGTGGGTTTCAAATGTGTATGAAAAACGCATCCTGGATTTTACTGGTTATCTAATTCAATTACAATCAGATTCATTACCACAGCGTCCGTATTAAGAGCTGATATTTTGTAAGTAAGCAGGATGCTGACGCTGTGAAATCAGACATCACTAAGCTAAAAGTTTCAATGGATAATTTAACCAGGGTCGCCGAATTTAAATTCTGAGATCAAACAGGTCTGCTTTGCATCATCCTTCCAAAGCAGATAATTGTTATTTTCACAAATTGATGTTAGTTCAGCGAAGTAAGGTAATGTAACAAGCGATGGACAGTCTGTTTGTTTTTGTCTGTATGATGATTTGTTGGCGCAAACTTTAAAACGTCTTAAATTTTCACAAAGCCACAAGGTTAGTCAATAATTGATTTATAAAAGTTCCCCACTATCCAATAATACATTCAACACACTTTCTTGAGAAGAGAAATTAGTTATGTCAAAAGTATCACGAAATGATCTTGGTTAGAGAACCACTAAAAACCACAGAGTACTGGACAGCTGTTTCTTCCTGGTTTGAGACTCTTCAACACCACGCACCATTGATTCTAACACCTAGGATCAAGTGTATTACTCTTAGGCTACAATTCAATCTTGTAGAGGAGTTCAAAGGCCTGTGAATCCAAACTTCAGTCAACTCGCGGTGTATAACAGTTCCATCGACGAGTATTTGTTCTCACACCCAACCTTGTGGATCCTACTGGTCACCACCTACTGCAAGAACTTCAGGTAACGTCATATTGAATATTAGGCTTCCTTTCAAGTGTTTGAATTCAAAACTAATTAAGAACTATATATATATTTGTATCGCAAATTCACAGAAGTTAGAATTCACTGGCCATCACATTCCATCCAAATGGTATACAAGCTTGCTTTGTAAGCTGAAGTTAATGGTTTCAATCTTTGCTGGAGTTCTAAACAAAGACGAAACAAGTGTCCAGTACTCTGTGGTTTTCAGAGGTTCTTTAAATGACGTCAGTTCTTGATCAGTCTTGAAATCAATTAAATCCATGCAAACAACTGTGAGACATTAGTTAGTTGGAGTAATTTGAGTTGAGTGAATAGCATCCAAACAGCTTTACATATTAATTGTTGAAATGTATCGAATTTCTGATAAATTCTAATGAATTACAATAGAAATCGTACGGATAAATAGGTCATGTCTTATCAGTAGATCACACAGCAGAAAATATCCAGTATAAGTAACCCCATTTTAAAAATGTAAAACATTCTTAGGATTTTATAACCTAACCAACGAAATCGAAGGTATTTTCTCCGGCTGCATTCTCATAGTTTTCTACAATTACTTCAAGTATGGTCAAGAAGCAAGCGACTTCATTTAGAGAACCACTGAAAACAAGGTACAACTGGACAGTCGTTTCGTCCTTATTTGAGACTCTTCAATATTATGAACTCATAACACCCCTGAAAACACTTCGATTATGTTTGTATAAAAATAACTACTGCATAGTCATATATGTGAGTTTGTTTTAATTACAGAGGTCATACCAATGTATGAAGTTCATGAATTTTGTTCTGTATCAAAGAGGAATAAATCGCCTCATTTCATGGAATAAAATCAGGAACAATGACGCGGATTTCAGTCATTACGTTGAGTTTCCAGTTGAATTTAGAGTTTCAATAAAAATGGTGTTATTCCTTTTTTATGAGGTGGGGGTTGGTAGGCCCACATCATATCTTCCCTCTTTACAGGGCTTATTACCACCCAAGTCACGTTTAAGAGAGTACATCAGTGCGGAATTGAACCCACTACCATGTGTATGGTTGGCTAAAGAAATCTACTGTTGGTTGAACGACTGACGTAAAAACAAGGGATTTATTTTTAAAGTTTCAGACATTTCAGCACATAATAATCTGCTTTCATGCTTCCCCATGAAAGATAACCTACCACTCTATTTACTTATTGTTAATTTGTGTTCCCCAGATTTTTAAAATGTTTTCAAATGAACTAATGTATTTTAGCAGTGTATCGCTAAGCCTTGATCCCTGTGTGTTTATCGGTGCCTTTTATCCCTCTCTCTTTTGCAGCACATATATACACATTTATAATAATTTATAATTAAGCAACAGATACCGTGTCTGTTTTCTTGTTTCTTGACCAACAAAGTAATTTAGTCACGCAATACACACTTGATAAATGTTATTTTCAGTATAATCTATTTACAAGTGGCATGCATTATTATTATTACTGTCATTTGAATTGTTGTTAAATATTAGAAGTATTCTATGCACTTTTATCTTTATGTTTTTATTGCGGTAGAAATCTTATACTTTTTCCCTAACGTAGGTAAATTTCATAATTATTTTTTCTAAAAAAATGTGACCACCTTCAGTGAAATAAAGCGCTGTACACAGTGAATGACATTTTTTCCTCATAAATCTCTGTTGCATTTTCAAAATTTATGTTTAGTGGAGTTATCGCGCTTTCCTTTTCTTTGTTTGAAACTAATACCAGTTGAACAATTGCAAGTGAAAGATTATTATCAGTAGGTTTTTTGAAGGTTTACAACGTGTCGAATAGCAGGAGGGTTTCATCATGAGCTGAAATCAGTTGGAGAACCATTGGAATTGTCATGTTTTGATTTTTTTTGATTTTTGATTACAGCTTGATTCCACACCGTATTTCTTGGTACAGGTATGGAATTTTCAGCATGTGATATCGGTAGCCCAAATTTTGCAGGCTGACCATAGATATCAGTTGTGCGTCGGCAGGGAATCGAACCCCGGACCATGTGCATGGTCGGCGAGAATCCTGACCACTGTGCCACCGACTCACATATCATGAATTGGCAGAAGTTAGAATTCATGGACTGGCGTTTGCATCAGTTCCCAGTGATCTGCGAGCTCACCATGTAACCAGAAGGTCCTGGGTTCGAATCCCGCAATTCGGGTGCGTACTGATGAAGAGACTCAAGCTGGGACGTAGGAAACAGCTGTCCAGTACTCCCTGTTGGTTTTCAATGGTTCCCTAAATGATGTCAACTCATAATGAAATCGTCCAATCAATCAAATACAATCTCTACAAAATCAATACTTGAAAATATCGAATAGTAATTAACACATGGATGTAATGTACTGCACAATAGTTTCACCGATTCACATTGACATACTTTGAAGAAACACATAGAATTGGAAAAGGAAAATAGGCAGGTGTAAAAGAAAGAAGAAAAGATGCATGCCATAACATACTTCTGGTTGGTTGGCCTTGAGTACTTGAACACCACTCACATCAACCAGTGTAGGTCTTCCTGGCCAAATCATTGAAGTGATCTAAACACAGAACGTCTGTTTCACTCATTTGGGTGTCTAAGCTTATCAGCAGTGTACTTGGTTTTCGTAAATTCAGAGAGTTCTGTTAGAACAAACGTCTCAAATTCTGGCTAGCTAATCGAGCGAACTGGTAGAGAATAAGTTGATGTTTTTAACTGTCGAAGGAAAACCAAAAGTAAATGCATCTGTATCACAGTGAATGATTCATAGCCATGCCGCCGAAGATCCTTTGCAGGACACTGACTTATAAAGACTTTCTTTTGATGAACTGATCAAAAGTAAACAACTTTCTGAATTGATGTCAGTGTTTCCTTTGTGACTACCATTGATTTTTTTCCAAATACTAGGCTGTTTCAACTAACATTGCTTGTTTAAGGAAGCCATTGACTAGGACACATTACACATTTTTAGCCTCCTTAAATGAATGGGCTTTAAATTCAGATAAAGATTAAACAATTAATCGTAAGATCATGCAGTCATGAAGTGTTTATTACTACAATCCAGTATACAAAGACACGTATAGACTTTAAAATTCATTTCAATGAACAAGGCTTCTAATAAATCCAAGATTATTTCAGTATTTTTCAACACTGTTTCATGTCTGTGAGGCTTTGGATCTTTTGATAGAATGTCTACACTCAAAAGTAGTGTTGACTTTATTTCAAAGAGTATATTGGAAACAGTCTGGAATTTTCAGCATATAATCTTCTTTTCGCATTACGTAGTAACATTTATGTAATTAATGTCAATGAAAATATAAATATAAAATGATTATTATTGTTGTTTTTTAGTTCGTAGAGGTACATAGGGCTTCAGCCACACGTCTCTATTGCGTTCACTTCTCACCTGTCCCAACGTTTCCACCTGCCTCCACATCTGCCCACATGCTTTCATTTCCTCTTCAAATGAACTCCTAAATGTCATCCTCACAATGACGACCAACTCGCCACTACCTATTCAGGTTCCATTCGAGCTATTACCTGGCGTGTTATGTCACTAGGTGGTTTGTTTTCCCAGAGTATGGTCAATCCATCTCAATTTCTTCCTGCTTATTTGTTGCACAGTTGGTTCCTGCTGGGTTGGCTCGCTCTCAGAGATTCCTTCCTGTTGCTGATCTTTTCTGGCCAGCCATCTGATCTTGAGTAGCATTGAGCGAAGATAGTTGTTGATGAAGGTCTATAGTTTGTTCGAAGTGCCCTTCATGACGCCCCAAGTCTCTGATCCATAAAGTAGCACTGACTTTAGACTGAAGTTGAAAATTTGCATCTTATTTTTCATGCTGAGTGCTACTGACCTCCACACAGACTTGAGAGTAATGAGAGCTTGTCTTGCTTTCCCAATCTTCTCTTTGATATCCTCATCACTTGCATCCGCCTGTAGTTGAAACGATGTTTCTCAGGTCAGTACGTGAAGGAGGTTGCTTCTCTCACATTTCTCCCATTTATGCTGATTGTTGTCTGTTGTTGCTGTGGCTGTTGCTGTTGGCCAGGAATCTACATCACCACCTCTGTTTTCTCTATGTTCACCTGAAGTCCTATATTCTCTGGATGCTTCTTCTACCAACTTGTTGCTTTTCACTTGCATATGTTCCAGTTTGTGGGAAATCAGACATATGTCATCATCGGTGAAGTCCAGATCCTCCATGTTTTTGTGTGGGTCCATTTTATGCCTGTCTCCTCGCTGGCCACTCTGTGTCTGTCGCATTATCCAGTCTAACGCAATCAGGAAAATCATTGGAGATAGTAGGCAGCCAGCTTGTCTCACTCCCGTCTTCACATCTTCGAAGGATTCCATGAGTTTTCTGTTGTGGATTACTTGGCATTTATAAAATTAGAATTACAAATTAATGGAAATGGCGACAACAGTATATTCATGATAGGCAGAATAAAACAGCAACTTATTTACTGTTTTACAGTATACAGTATTCTATAACATTTTCATCACATAAGGCAAGCGCCAAATGCAATATCGTTGAATTTTTGTATTGATTTGCCTAAGCATGACAACGTTTTTTATTAACTGCTACTAGTCCCATTTGTTCAGAGTCCAATAAGACGATTTCTAAAAAAATTTCGTTGCATGATTTCGAGTGTCTGTCTTAGCCTCACTCCAGTCACCTTTTTGACAGCTTTTAGTACCCTTCTTTACGTAATAAAGTCCTTTTTTTAGGTATTCCAGGAAAGATTAATAGTGAATAAAGAAGACGTAAGGCAGAAATTAAAAGTTAAAAAAATTGTAAGTGTTTAGTCTGTGTGATACTAGATTATTTTAACTTCCTTACATGGGAGATTAGATACAGTATATTTCTAGAAATTGACAGGAATTCGGATAACAAAGAAGGATAAGAGGATAGACGCAATCCAATTTATTTAATATTCTACTTAGTTTCAGGTGCAATGTCCTCTATGATACAAGAATCATGGGAACTAACCAGATCATGTAAATTTCGCTTGTGTTCGAAAGTAAAGTTGACAATCTGACATTTAGAGGAATTCAGCTTAAGAGCGACTGACAAGGACCACTGTCTGATTTCTGACAAAAAATCTATCTATTTCGGAACATTCTTATATATATGTAAAATTTAAGAATGCGAAGATTACGTCATCTTTCAAGACATATCGAAGAATATACTTCATATGAATAGTTGTAATAGCACTGTTTGACTTTCACACTGGAGAATTAATCTAATGCCCAATAGTGACTGACTACGCGAGGAATTTGCCTGAAGTTCTAGTGAGAAGGCGTGACCAGTAGGCTTCATCAGGTTGGGGTAGCCGATAACATCGTCTAGCAGTGGCGCCATATATATTGCCTGTTGATAAAGGTTAGGATTCATCCGCTGGTCAAGGGATTCCACCACAGTGGTTAGCGGTCAACCGCCTCACCTAGTAACCCGGAAGATCTGGGTTCTATCCCAGGTGGGATCAATTTCTGCGTACAACCGTCCAATACACTGTAGTTTTCAGTGGTTTTCTAACTGATCTGTATCCGCAACCTATCCTGATTCAACATATGCATTAAACTGTGCGTCGGTGGCATAGCGGTTAGGACGCTCGCCGACCATGCACATGGTCCGGGGTTCGATCCCCGGCCACTGACGCACTCCTTTACCTCGCTAAACCAGAAATAATGCTGGTGAATAGGGAAAGGTTGGGCATGAGGCTAGCAACCTCATCCTGTAAAATAAACACTGCTACAGAAACTTCAAGCCACTAGGTGGAAGCCCTATGTTCCACTGGGAACGTGAAGGAAAAAAAATAAGAACACTAGTCAATAGAAGATAATATCAACTGATACACGATGGTCCTAAAGTAAACAATGCGAATGTTTATTTAATAGATTTTAAATCGTACCATAAAAACAACCTCTCGTATATTAATAGATCTCACAAAAAGAATATTCATGTGCATTACAGGTTTTCAAGAGTTATTCTGCAATGATTTGATTTAGATCAAGTTTGACTACGGATTGATATCAGTTAGAGAGCCATTGAAAGTCATCAGAGAGTACTGGAGAGCTGTTTCATCCTAGTTTCGGACTCATTGGTAGTACGCACCCACCAATGGTCTATGAGCTTACCTTATAAAGAGGAGGTCCTGGGATCGAACTCAGGTGGGTATGTACTGATGACGAGTTCCGGATGAGGACGAAACGGATGTCCAGTACTCCCTGGTGGCTTTCAATGGTTTTCTAACTGATTTAAATCTGTGGGCAAACTTGAAACACTACAGTTTTCCCAGTCATTGTTGTATTTAACGCTTTACAGCAGATATTGGAGCACATTCAGTTGTAGCTACACTCAACATTCATAGTGAAAGGGTACATGAACAAAAAGAAAGAACTAAGATTAGAAATATAAGGAAACTTTAAGTAGGATTTCTTCCTTTCTTTTACAACATGAAACTAAATTTTATTTCACTCAATTTCCATTCCCGAAAAAACAACAACAACATAAGTTGGGTGATTATTGAAAACCAAGGAGTACTGGATAGGTGTATCTGGTTCTATTTTGGCACTCCTCATCAGTGCGAACCCATAAGAGATCGAAACCCAGGACATTTAGACTACAAGACTGAGCTGGTCCACCATTTAGTCACGTGGGCCAGAAATTCAATGATTCCGGAATTCTATCGGATGAAATGAATCCTAATCCCTAAAACAAAGCCAAACTAAATATCCGTCTCCATTTCATTGATGATTACTAGATGAATGTACTGAAGATATGAAATCGTGATCCTGAGATTCATCATGTATAGACGAAGTGGATACTCATGAAAGGCACTGATGAGGGTTACTGAATTCCAGCCCAGATGGGCGAAGAGTCAACGATTCCTTGGTAGGATTATGAGTTTACGCCGCTGAAGAGTCCCAAACTAGGACGAAACAAATGTCCACTAAACCCTTCTTTTTAAGAATCCCTCTAACTGATACACTGATAACATAACGAAATGTAAGAATTGAAATTCATCTTAATCCCTACAACAAAAAAATCCATAGTCTAAATATACATGTTCTACAAACATAACTGTCAGCCTAGTTTCATCCTTGCTGTATATATATATATGTGTATATATATGACTGACTGTCCCCATCCATGTCTTAATAACACAAAATTTCTAAAGTTTTCGTGCAAAAATCTATACCTATAACTAAGTATGTATATAATACATTTACGCATGAAAAAAATAAAACAGAGGGAAAAGTTGTATGCATTCCCTTTTAAATATTGATTATTTCTCTGAAAGTGTAAGGGAGATACATTTGCCTACTAAGTTGGTTCATCACGTCTATATATATATATATAGCATATATCAGTCAGTCAGTCGGAGGAATGAATCATTGTCGCCGTCACCTTTTTTTTTTTGTTTTAAGGTTAATGATTTACTTTCAACAAAAAAGAATTTTTTCTCTTTTTTGAAAGAATTTCAACTTTTTTGTTGTTGGTGTTGTTGGTTGTTTAGTTTGATTTATCCCCTTTAGGTATGGAAAAAGACGAAAGAGAGCAAGACGGTGAAGAAGATGTAGAAGCGGAGGAAAGCAAAATGAAATTTATTAAGTTAGTGTCAAACTAATTTCCTTTCGATTGGAATGGAAACATAAGAATGGAGGAGTAGTAGAAGTTGTTGTTGTGTATATAATGAAGTTACTTGTTCTTTCATACGCCGTATATTGATTTCAATGTGAAAAATATAGTGTGAATTAGTGTATGAATGAATGAATGAATAAAGTTCTTACTTTTAGACGGCTTAGTTGTCGAATCAAAACCTGGAATCTGTCGTTTTATAAAAAATTGAGAATTGGGTGACTAAAAATCTTGAACACTCCTTGGCAACCCTTATTGGAAATTGGGCTTCAACGTGCTTTCAGCTTTGATGTTTCAGTAGGTGTAATGTTTTATTTTTTACGGTGAGGGATTACTAGCCCTTGTTGCTCAACTTTTCCTCTTCACTGAGCTCACCACCGGCTTCGGAGGACGTGAATCAAACCTTGAACTACTTGTGTGTTTAATTGGTGGATGGTGACTAGCAGTGGAATCGAGGATAACGCGCGTTTCGTCCTATTTGGGACTCGTCAACCCGCATTTCTCAGTGAGTGATGATGTTCCCACAGAGGCTCGAACCCAGTGCCCATAGTTTCAAACGCCAAAGCGTTATCCACTAGACCACTTGGGCCACGAGAGCCACCTATTGTGCAACGGGTCATATTAATTATTTAATTGAATTTTAGATTTTCTCGTCGATTGATTGGACCAAAGTGCTCGGTCTAATTACATGCCCAGACATCGTCAAAGCATCTGCTCAAGAAGCCGACATTTCAACATGAGACCGAGTACTTAGGTCCAATCAATCGACATGAAAATCTAAAATTCAATTAAATATACTTGTGTGTGTGTGTTTGTGTGTGGTTGTCGAGCATTCTACAACAGAACCACAGATACATCAATAGAAAGGGATTACTCAACGTGGTTAAATAAAAAAAATACTGGTGGTTTCATTCGAAGGTGATAACTGTTTAGCTCAGAATGAAGACAATTGAGTGTATCCTCAACTTTTGAAAAAAAACAGATTTGAGAAGATGAATTAAAATACTATATCTGGATAATTTCAACTGTCAGTGCCATATCAAGAAGTAAAAGAAGCATCATTAACTAAAAGTTTACTTCACTTGAAAAAACGTTTAGTTAGGTCAAATTCATCGAAACATCAGGCAGACGATTCACTGAGTTAATTATTATGGTATTATTATTTGTTCCTTGCCTTGCCAGTGGAATGTGAAGCCTCACAACCAAATCTCTATTTCTTTCCCTTTCACCATCATCACTTTCAAATAGGTCCACAAATGCTGACAAACATTCATTTACTCTTCACACAATTCACTCATATCGCGCTTGGACAAATGCTCACTCAGATGCCTGACTTGTGGTGTCACTTTATAGTTTTCACACTGTATGTTCAATCCATCTCCATTTCTTTCTGTATAGTATTTGGGTAGTAAGTTGTTCACTGACTCACTACACTGTCAGACTTCCGTCTTACTTATCCATCCTGGCCTTCCAAACTGGAGGAATACAGCTGTCGCAGAAGTTTGGAACTTTCTGAAACCGCTTTCCATGTTGCGCGCGTCAAGTCTCCGAAACATGAAAAAGTCCTAACTTGACACTGTTATCAAAAACACTTATTTTGTTTTCGGTAAGCTCTGTAGATCTCTACATGCAATGAATGCCTGTCTTGCTTACCCAACTGAGTCGTGTCTAGCCTTGATGTCTTCATCTGCGCCATCATTTGTACTTGAAATGACGCTGCCTAGATTAGGTAAGTGTAAGAACCAACTTTCATTTCATTTCTCTCGTTTACGGTAATTAGTGCTTTCTGCTGATGGAAGGGTATCTTTATCAACTCTGTCTGGTGTATGTTCAAATGAAATCCTTTTGTGGCTGCCACTTGTCGATTTTCGCTTGCGAATCCTCTAGTATTCGTTAAATAACACAAATCATCTGCGGAATCGAGACGTCTTAGGATCTTCTTGTCAGTACGGAGTACACTCATGTCCTTTCCAACACGACTGGGAATATCATCTATGATAATAGACAGACCTCTGGTATCATCATATAGATATGGAGTGAGGTTGATATGCATTTGCGTTGGTCCACTCTGTAGTGTTAAAACGGATTTCAAATTACCTCGTTGTTGACACTGTTGAAAGTCTTTTCACAGTGAATAAAAGTGCCATAGAAATTTGACTGTCTTAAATAATGGAATCAATTCGTTCAGGGAGAAGCTTTTCATCCAGAGAATTTAATCGTCTTTCCACAAATGATTCGGTTTATTGGTTCAGTGGGTAGAAAAGAAGGTGGAAACTGCGCCAGTTTTTATATGGTTCTGATAAGCATAATCCTGAAGAGAATATATTCGTAGCCAAGTACAAAAATGGTTTCATAGGTACTTTCGTCGATGTGACCGCTTCCAAAATTGTTCTGACCGTTAGACTAAGAAATTCGGTATGGTGAATGATCAAGGCATAGATAAGCTCGATAGATGTTCCAAACCGCAAACATAATTTGCTGCGTCTAACACATGTAGTAGCTACCAGTATGAAATTGGAACTGAATTTATTAGTCGAAAGATGTCACGGCATTGTCTGTTTGTAAAAAAAATGGCTGAAAATGTTATGCTGATGAATGAATTTGCTCTGAACTGCCACGGTTGACCGCTTCACTTATTTGGGAAGTTGAATCAGCCAGCCCCAACAGGTTGATCGCTGACGAAATCTCAGCACTGATACAAAAGGCTCATCCCGCGAATGCCAGTTAACGCCGTCTTTGGCTTAGTAGACGTGATATCCGGCTAGCTATCGACCAAAGGGGTGTATGCTGCTCAGAAGTTCGCTGCGTCCTCCTTTATGGCTGTGAGACCTGACCGTTGAGAGTTGAAGACATGAAAAGATTAGCTGTCTTTGATCATAGGTGTTTGCGTTCTGTCTTGAGTGTGAAATGGTATAATAGGGTGAAGAATATTGAGGTTAGACATCGGTCGAGTTCTAGGTAAGTAGGGGAAATCGATCGACGAGGCTGTGAAATTACATAAGCTGAGATAATTAGGACACGTGTTACATATGCATCTCTAGCCATCGCCTTTCTCGACAGTGGGCAATGTTGGCTTATATAGGGCCAGGCTAGAAAAGAGGGAGCTAGTGGTGGTCAAACGAAAACATGGCTTCATCAGTCAATGAAATCCACAACAGTTAGTTTAAGCAAGCCACTTAGGAAGGTGTAGACTTCTGTCTGGTTGGGGTCCTCGGGACGGTAAGAATCAATGAAGGCTGGAGACAATTGGTGATATGGCTCAAAATCGTTCTACATAGATGGGTGCAGAACGATCCACTCCTTGTGACTTATAATTTCCAATGAAACTATATTGTTCTTCGTTACTACCATTCCTTCTGTCTCTTTTCCCTGTCTACTGTCTCTATTTTGTATTTCTTTTTATTTTCATCTCTTGCTTTGTGTGCCACATGGAGTCAGGAGACTCGAACTGCTGCATATCGGTGCAAAGTTATATGTCGAAACCAGCCAGCCAACCAGCTGCAGTTTTGCGATGTATTGCGAAAAGATATCCCATCACATGTCAACAATCGTGACTTCTGTAGATGGAGTAGGTCAGTTGGTTTGAATTAATTACTTGGCTATGTACAAAAATGCCCCTCAATTTAGGATTATCATACAGTTTTTTGTCTATTTAGCCAAAGATTTTAATAAAAATTCAGGAGAAAAAAATGTGAATTTGTTAAACATGCTCATTATTTGACTGACGGCACAAGACAGTAAGAAGGTAAACGGCATGCTGTTAGACTGCCCAATTCATTAGGAAAAGCTCGTCTGTATTCTGGCTCACTCATAGCCATAATTCAGTTGAATGTTTTATACTATCAGCTTACCTAATCTTGCTAAATGTTAGATGAATACTACAGAACAGGTTTGAGCTGACTCTTAGTTTACTTAATGAGTTAACAATGAATTATGCTTACATTTTCACTTAATTAGAAAGTAGAATCGACCACAATATGATGACTGTTGACAAAAGCTCAACGTGGATGTATAAGGCTTGATTCTATTGTATTCATGAAAAGAATGTGTCTACTGCACTGCGTTCCACTTAACGACTGTATCACACTGTCAATTGTTCATGTGACATGTGACAAAGGTAATATGAAATGCTCAAGTTAATCGAAGTGTGACAAGAGTAGATGACGTGACTCATTATAGATAGAATAGTCAGATTGTGAACCATCGATATTTGTTAGTGTTCCAATGATAGAATGCTCGCTAACCACTCACGCGGTTTCGATTCCCCGC
Source organism: Trichobilharzia szidati (assembly GCA_944472155.2). NCBI lineage: Eukaryota > Metazoa > Platyhelminthes > Trematoda > Strigeidida > Schistosomatidae > Trichobilharzia > Trichobilharzia szidati. The sequence goes on from OX235273.1 coordinate 24,617,883, forward strand.
CGACGAACTCCTAAGTGTCTCCTAGTTTACTAGCCGACAGTAAGCTAAGAAATAAAAAAGGTCAGGCATGAGTCTGGCAACTCCACCCCATGAGAAAAAACAAACAATACTACTGATACTGAAACTTCTATGCTGAATTTTATAGCCCAATGTTCTATACGGAATGCTAAGGAATGAGAGAGATCAGAGCTTTCGATTCATCATGTTTTGCTGAATCATTCAAAATGACACGATTATGAGTGAACTAGTTGTGTTAGACATATCTACTACACAATGTATGTGAATAGCCCAGCAGAGTATCTTATCTTAAACCGGCATCCACAGCGTGTGTTGGGCGTGTCATACCCTTCTATACTTGAAAACTAATGTTATCTGAAATAGGATCAGATGAGAAAGTTAAATATGACGTTTTCCTTCATTTTGAATATGCGGCTGTTGTTGTTAGCCGCGGAAGAAAGTGTAGGTTATCTGCCGTAGCTGATCAGTATGACAAAAATTTGCGGCTAGTCATTTTTGGTGGCATTATTCAAAATCATCTAGATAATGTCCAAGTATTTGTAAATTGTCATATTCAAATTTCTAGACATTTTCATCAATGAACCATGATTTCTCTTCTCTTGTATTAGTATCATGTTTGATCGTAATAGTGTGGTTTCTGTATATGTTCTGCTTTTTATATAACACTTTAAATTGTATAGGATTCAATCAATTCACCCGACCGACACACTGCTTTACCTTGCTAAGCCAGTATTAAGACTGGTAAAATGGGAAGATTGAGCATATGGCTAGCAACCTTATCCCGTGAAAATAAACACCACTGCTACTGAGACTTCAAGCCTCTAACCTGAAGCCCTATGTTCCACTGGGACCATAAAGGAATAAAAAACAAAGATACCTGTGTGGTAAAATCCTTGTTTTCGGAGCGAAACATTAGGCTTCGGCCTTCGACGTTGCAGTAGTACTGATGGTGTTTATACGTTGTGGGGTTTCAACAGCTTCAAGACTAATCTTCTCTCTATTTCTGGAGTCCGCCAACAGCTATTTAACTGGGCAAGGTTAAGCAGTGAGTCAGATAAAAGTCGATCATGAGTCTATAACCTGGTGACTGTCGATCATTCTAAAATATTTGAACCATCGATGCAAGCATAATTTGGATAGCTAGGTTCATGTATCTGTTCGTACACAACTCTTCCATTAAATTAATTTGGAACTGCTTCAAAGCTATGGAGTACCTCAAACCTTCATCACTCGCATTCAACAAGTATATAATGATGCTAAACGCCAAGCGATTCACAACCCTAAGCTCAATAGGGCCTCTGAACTGAAAACAGGAGTAAAACAATGTATAATTTCTGATTATGTTTGACTGGATCGTGCAGAATACTGTAAGATTAGAGAAAACAGGCATATAATGAACCGAAAAGAAGACTCTAGGAGATCTGGATCTCTCGGATGGTTTATGTTTAATATCACACAAACTCGAGGACCTACAAGCAAACACCAACAAGTTGGCAGAAGTGAAGTATAGATGACAGGACTTCAAGTGAACATAAAGAAGACTGAGGTGATGAAAACACCTAATCAACTTCAAAAACAACAACAACAAGACAGTAAGCTTGATCAGCGGAAATTCAAAATCAAAACAAAACTTCATTATTTAATTCAATTTTGGATTTTGCCGTCGATTGATTGGACTGAAGTGCTCGGTCTCAGGTTGACATGTCAGCTGTCTGGGCATGTAATTAGATGTTAACTGGTGGTTGGTGACTAGCAGTGGAATCCAGACGGACGTGCCTGCACAAGAGGTGGCTCTCGTGGCCCAAGTGGTCTAGTGGATAATGCTTTGGAGTTTGAAACTGTGGGCACTGGCTTCGAACCTCGGTGGGAACATCATCACTCACTGAGGAATGCAGGCACATCCAGATGACGAGTCTTAAATAGGACGAAATGCGCGTCCTGGATTCCACTGCTAGTCACCATCCACCACCAGTTAAAACTTCATTACTTTGAAATCGTAGTGTGCAATTCTGTTGCACTCAGCATGAAAAAAGTACAAGATTCAGATTTTTAACAATAATGACAAGTCAGTCAGTACTTCTATATAATTCACCATAGAATAGTTTCATGGTGTTATCAACAGCTGCCTTCTCTCGATACTGAAGATTAGATGGCCAGAAAGCATTAACAACTAGGAAGTCTCTCATCAGATCAACCAGGAACCATATGCCTATCAAATATACATTAGAGGTGGATCTGAAGACTGATGATTGACATCCCCCATCAGACTGATGCTCAGGTGAAACATATATATGAGAAGCTATGAGTTGTGTGTTGGTCCAAGAGTGATATGGACGAGAAAGGGATAATAATAATTTGCTTTATTCCAAAACAGTAATTGTGATACAGGATGGAATTCTCAGCATTTTTACTACAGTATTGCATCCAGTTAGTACATTATCAATAAATAGAATTCTACATAGATTAAGGAAATCTCAGTTCATTATAACAACAACATACTGGCATGTCGGTAGCAAAGCCAAACTAGAACAGTGTTTGAAGGTGTTAGAAAAGTAGGTGCTATCATATTTACTGGCGTAAGCGGAAGAAAGAAACAAAGCAGCACATAACAGAAAAAAGAGAGAGAAAAGGAAAAGAAAGAAAGAAAACGTTGTACCTATAAATGATATGAGTTGGAAAGACGAGGTCCAGTTGTTCTACTGAATATTTAATGAATTATAGGTGTCACGCCTAATGCTTTCTTTATCGCACAGAACACGAGCTAAGTAGGGTATGGTTGAGTTTTTTTACTTGCTGGTGCGAGCATATAGTTTTCTATATAGGCTTCTGGTTTTGCCTGATGAGATGCAGGGGGAGAGTTGTGAATGAAGAGGGTGGTGTGAGTTAGATAAAATGGATTTGGCCCATTTTTCACATGAGTCCATGTGCCTGTCAACCAGAATATTAACAAGCTGGTTAAGTGGCACGTTGCTTACCCTGCTGACAACCTTTAACATCCTGTGTAATATGTTATAGTCTTTCTTCAGTAGCCCGGGAAAAACTAAGGGGGAACAATAGATAATAATAGGCAGAATGCGAGAGTTAACGAATTGTACGAGTAAAGGTTGGGTTATACCAGAATGTTTTAACTTCTTAATGTAGAAGGTAAGACGGAATATTTTCTTAGAAATTGCAAGGATATGAGACCACCAGGAGAGATCAACAGATAGAATGACGCCTAAGTATTTAATTTCCGACTTGGTCTCTATTTCAGTGCCATCTATGTTGCATACCTCGTGAGAGCCAACCAGTTTGTTTAGGTCGGATTTATGCCTAAAGGTGAAATTGACTGTTTGGCATTTGGAGGGGTTTAAGGTAAGACCGTTTTCCTTGGACCACTGACTGATTTCTGACAGAAAGCCATTAAGTTTAGAGCAGTCGCTTTGACATTTGACAGGCAAAGATACAGTCAGGTCGTCAGCATATTTGACAAAATTAATGTCATTTGAAGATGGTAAGTCATGTAGAAAGAAAGAAAAGAGAAGTAGGGAGAGTACAGCAGAGAACACGATGAAATGAATATGTACCACTGAAACCCTATATTTTAATCGGAACCCAAGGGGAATAGTAATAATAATAATAAGACTCTCCAGTTGTGAAAATTCTTATCAAAATAATTTTGTTTTTATATATTTATTTTAAAAAACCGTCATTTTTCTTCATATATTAGTGTACTGTGTATCAGAATCACGTGGACTAGTGTTTGTATATGTGCCGATGCTTTAGTATAAACAGTTTTTCTAGGCAAAACTTAAAGCTTTTTTCTTCTCTAAGTCTATTAAACAATTCAATAATCATTTTTCCATGGAAAACACTCTGTAGTGCGAGAGAGAAACTATTATGTAATCTGTCATAAAAAAACCACTTAAGTAATTACAATGTGTATGAGAAAACGATTATAAATGGGACATTATATGTATAATAATATTGCATATATATATATATTTATATATTCATCTATAGTGAGTAAATGGAACCTAATAGATACCTGAACAATTGTATATCATAAGAAATAGATTGACACACTGTTATGAAGCATTGGAAAAGGGTGTAACACAGTAAACTGTCGATAATCGAACGAGAAAACTGAAACATACTAAGGATTTCTAAAACAATATATTTAAAACTATTGTTATATTTGTAATAATTTGATGTATTGCTTTTATTTAGTTAAACCAGATAAAGCTTGGACAGTGTTGATAGTTAATGATGCAGCGAAAATGCACTACCTATGTAAAGTAACGTTTTTACCTCAATATAAACTACTCCAGGGGACAGTGAGTTGCAGAGTCAAGCAATAACCCGGTATTCATTATATATACATATGTGCGTCGGTGGCACAGTGGTTAGGACCCTCGCCGACCATGCACATGATCCGGGGTTCGATCACCTGCCGACGCACACCCGATATCTATGGTCGGCCTGCAAAATTTGGGCTACCGATATCCAGGCTGAAAATTCCATACTTCTACCAAAAGTACTGTGTGGAATCAAGCTGTAATCAAAAATAAAACCTTGGTGGTGCAGCGGTAGAAGGTCCGCCAACCAATCATGTCAGTCCCCAACCGTGGCACTCTTGAAATCCACTTAACAAGTAGTAAGCCCAGTCGAGAGGGAAAGTTGAACGTGAGGTTAGCAACTTCATTCCGTAAAAAGAAACAACACGACTGCTTCTCAAACAACAAAGTTCAAGCCTGGAGCCCTATATTCTACTTAGAATTCAAAGGAATAAGAAGGAGTTCTAGTGAAAAGCTGTGACCAGTGGGATACAGAAAGTCGGCTGTGAGTACAAATACTGGCCGCCACTGACAATGGCTAGCGCCAGTCGCACTATATCATGAATTGGCGCAAGCTGGAATTCATGGGCTGGTATTAGATCAGGCCCCAGTGGCTTATTGGTCTACGAGCTGTACTTCTAACCAGAAGGCGTTGTGTTGGAACCCTGGTGACTGGTGCGTACTGTGAAGATTCCGAAACTGACACGGAATAGCTGCCCACTACTCCCAGGTTTTCCAGTGGTTCTCTAACTAACGTCAGCTCATAATTAGATTCTGTGACCAGAAGTGAAATCATTATGTGAACATACAGTTGAGTAAATTGGAAGACTAATAATGAGTTCTACTTAGTGAGCTGCAATCGAAAAAAGTTTGACTCAACAAAACAGACCTTAATCTTGAGGTCATACTGAATTTATCTGTCCTATAAATAGTGTGTCTTATTTGGTGATAGTAGACTCCTTTTCGAAAAAGCCTGAAATCATACCAGTTGACCCGGATCGATAACGTGTCAGACTTTCAAGGTCCTGACTAACATACTGACCTACTAAGGTCTTCTAGAAAACAGTACTTACATATAATGGATGCTACTTCACTTCTCAGAAATTCGAAGAGTACTACTGTCGGAATATCATCAAATGACCAAGTAGAGTGGCTTATTGACTGACATTTAGCAATAGGCACTGGATTCACAATATATATAATAAAGTGTTTTTTCTGTGTTAATGTCGCATTTCCAATTAAATGATTTTGTTGGACTGCAGCGTCTCATCTCTGCTGACATATCCGCTTTAATTAGTTCGAACACTTTGATGATGTCTAAGGATTTCGGAGAAGTTGTTTTGGTTAGTGGTGATGACTGGCGCCAGAATCCAAAACTCATATTGCGTCATCTTTGAGACATATCAGCTTGATATACCTGAATTCCCAGTGAGTGACGATGGTGTTCACACTCGAACAGACTCGAACAAAGCCCACTCATCGTTCCAAACGCTAAACCATTATGCACACGATGAGATGAAGGGGCACATGAACCACCTGTTGTGCAATGGGTATCAGTCAATAGGAGAAATGCAAAATTTATCCAAAAACAAACAGTAACTAATATCCTATGCACAAGAAGTCCCTCTTGTGACCCTCGTGAACTGCTGTACAATGCTGTGGATTTTGAAACGATGAGTTTGAATTGCAGTAGGAATACCATCATCACTCACTGAGAAATGCAGTTGACGAGTCTCGAATCGGATGAAGGTCACATGCCCTATTCCAGTGTTAGTAATCACCAACCAAAATAATGGGACAAGCATGGGTAATTATTATTATTATTGTTTCCTTTAATTCCTACAGGAACATAGGGCTTCAGCCGTGTGTCTCCATTGCGTTCGGTTCTCTGCTAGAGTCTTCACCTGGCTCCAAGTCTGCCCACATGCTTTCATCTCCTCTTCACATGACCTCCTCCAAGTCACCCTTGTACTGACGACCAACTCGCCGCTTCCCTTTCGGTTTCCACTCAAGGGCTTGTCTAGTGATGTCACTTGATGTTTTCCTCAGAGTATGGCCAATCCATCTCCATTTCTTCCTGCCTATATGTTTCACAATCGGTTCCTGGTTGGTTCACTCATTGCCAGAGATCCCTGTTGCTGATCTTTTCTGACCGGCCATCTGATCTTGAGTATTGAGCGAAGACAACTGTTGATGAAGGTCTGTAGTTTGTTTGAGATGCTCTTTATGACGCGCGCCAAGTCTCTGATCCATAAAGTAGCACTGATTTCACATTGGAGTTGAAAATCCGGATGTTATTTTTGATGCTGAGTGTTGCTGACCTCCACACAGACTTGAGAGTAATGAAAGCTTGTCTTGCTTTTCCGATTCTTGCTTTGATTTCGTCGTCAGTTCCGCATGTAGTTGAAACGATGCTTCCAAGGTAGGTAAAAGAGGTTGTTTCTTTCAGGTTCCATCCATTTATGCTGATTGTTGTCTGTTGTTGTTGTTGTTGTTGATGGTGTTGCCCAGGAATCTTCATCACCTCAGTTTTATCTATGTTCACCTGAAGTCCTATCTTCTCTGGATGCTTCTTCTGCCAACTTGTTGCTTTTCATTTGCATATCTTCCAGTTTATGGGAAATCAGACATATATCATCGGCGAAGTCCAGATCCTCCAAGTCTCTTTTTGTGTGAGTCCATTTTATGCCTGTTTCCTCATTGCCCGCTGTTTGTCGCATTATGCAGTCTACTGCAATCAGGAAAATCATTGGCATGGGTGATGCAATACTTATAAAACGTACTATTAAAAGAACACAACTGTCCCTCCACGTGATATATATATATATATATATATATATACAAAGTAACCACAAACAGGGAAGTCATAGGTAGTAATTACTAGGACGTTTTTAAGAGATAACTTTTTGAAAGATAGTGTTTCAAAAATGTTACATGCATGCGTGTTTATGTGTGGTGTGTGTGCGTGCAGAAACTGAGCTTGACTGCTTTTCTGTTTCAGCTTCACAAGACAGTAGTCCACCAGGACAAAGTCTATGTGGGGGGGGGGCAGTAGCAGGCATACGAACATACATACATACCTATATGCGCATATACTTATAACTATAACGTCAGTTACACTACAGGATATAATTATGATCTTTAATTAAAATTTATGTGTGTAACAGAATGACTGCGAAGCTAGTATATATATATATATATATATATATTTGTTCAAAAGTCATTTGTACAAGTTGTAAATGTTCAATAGATTCTGTTCAATGTGTTCAACACATTTGAATGTTGCAATTTACAGCTTAATAAATAAAAGACATTGTTTAAATAATATATATTATTACTATTAGTCAGTTTTATGATTATCTTATGCAAGATAATGAATGAAGTAATTTTCATATTTGTTCGATTTCATAATAAATTTGAAAATGAAATCAATTTTAGCCTACATATATTATTAAGAAGTTAGAATTTATTTATTGAAACATTTGAAATCACGAGTAGTTTGTTATTATTATGTAAGAAGATATGGACACCACTATCAGTCAGTCAGTCAGTCAGTCAGTCAATCTATCTATCTACCTACCTATCTACGAACCTATTTGATGGATGGAAGAAAAGATTAATTCCAGCTTTAATATGAATAGAATTACAAGGCGAAAGATTCTAGGGATTGTAATCATTGAATGAATGCTACAAAAGAACTAACTGACTAGTGTAATACAATAAGTAAGTATGCAGATGAGATATAAATTTTTAGCAGTTTTGGCCTCCTGTGGATTACAAGGATGTATTTTTTTGTATTCATTAGAAAAAAAATACTTTAAATTGTTCTTTTTCGTCTGATGAATATGACGTCAATATAGACAAAAAAAAAGGTTTATGATATCTTTTGATGTATCCTCCTTGTTCACCAATGTACCGTTAATGGAGACAGTGGATTTTTTTTAATGTGAGGAGATTACTACACGTAACATAGACATTGGGATTTCTGTATCCACTTTGAAGGAACTTATTTTAAGATGTACAATGTTTGTTCATTTCTTATTCGATAAGGAATATTACAGAAAAATTGGTGGTGTAGCTATGGGTTCGCCATTAGGTTCAATTCTAGCTGAGGTTTTCCTTGCTAAGTTAGAGATGGACCATTGAAATGAGTAATTAATGACTTGGATTTCTACTGTTGATATATGGATGATACATTTCTGGTTATGAAAGACGGGAATGATGCAATGAATATCCTTGATAAGTTCAATGATGCACATTCAGTAATACAGTTTACCATAGAGAAAGAAAGTAATGATAGTATCTCATTCCTAGACGTCTTCATGGCAAAGAAAGATGATGGCACACTAAGAAGGCGTGTGTATAGGAAACCTACAACAACAGGTCAGTACACTCATTTTTTCAGTTTTGTACCTTTGAAATATAAACGTAACCTGGTAAAGTGTCTGGTTCATAGAGCTAGGTTAATCTGTTCAGACGACTGCTTCAATGAAGAGCTTATGATTATTAGAGAATTAGTTAGAAAAAATGGTTATCCAGATAAATTCATTGAGAAAAATATGAATTCAGCACCTAGGAGAATCAATATGACATTCCACTGGGAACCCAGGGGAACAATATTAACGATAAACTTTATTTTGATATAGGATCCGGAAGATTTGCACTGAAGAGTTAGTTGCTGAAGAATTAAAAAATCTCCAAGGGAACTTGATAGAAAATGGATTCCCAACCAGATTCATAGACAAGAATCTAAAGCCAAGGAAAATACCTGAAAAGGTCCGAAGCACCCCCCCCAAAAAGATGCTGATACTGAACCTCAAATTTAAAAGTGATACCGAAGCAGAAATTCTGCGTAGACAGCTTTCGAAGTCTCTCAGTAAAACACACTTCGCCGCCAACCTACGAATGACATTCTCCTACAAGAAACTACTCAACCAACACGTGAAAGACAAGCTGTCGCATTGGGCCACCTCAACATGCATGTACAAGTTCACTTGCTTGTGTGTAGCCGAATACATTGGCCGCACCATGCGTCTCCTTGTAAAATGCATCCGGGAACACTATCCAGCATGGTTAGCAAAGGGAGAACGCAAAGAAATAAACAGTTCGATAACAGAAAATCTGGTGAATTCTGGAAATTCCGCCCCATTTGAAAAGTCCACCAAAGCCATTTACGAGATCCGATCCAACCTAACAAAGGGTGTGAAATCAAGACATCTAGGAATAGCTGAGGCATCAATGATTCAAAAACTCAAGCCTACTCTATGTATCCAAATGAAATACGTTCAACCGTTGTCCCTACCGTGGCCATCATGAAAAGTCAGTCTCACCAATAATAACAGAAAGTTCGGATAAGGGCCCACTTTTTTCATACAAAGTGACAGTGTCAAAACCTAAGGTTGACGTGAGAGGAAGAGAGATATATGTATCTGACGCGGATATCAAATGAAGTCAGTGAATACCATAAAAAACAGATTCCCCCAGCTGTGACTTCACTTAAACAAGGATATGTTTAGCTCTGTCAGTAAGCTCTTGGATTCTACAGTTTGTTGTTTTAAAGTCTACACCTAGCTGAGTTTGTATTCAGTTATGTTTATTCGTGGAATGCTCACCAATCATCTATTTGGTCCAGGCCTGATTCTTAGCCGACGTACTTCTAACCTTCGCTTAGCCTGTAGTAAGCCGAGTAAACGAGGGAAGGTTGAGAGTGAAATAAAACACTACCTCTATTGAAACTTTAAACCTGAAGCCTGCAGGCCTATGCTTCACTTGGAACACACAGGAATGAAAAAAAGCATAGAGCCTATTTATCAGTAGTTTCTTTTGTCTGTTAATGTTTTTTTTCGTAAAAATGACAACGAGTTAGGGACAGGATGTGTATCGCTTCCACTAACTGTGCATAGTCATAAATCTCTTATCTCTACAGCATACATGTACAACACTATAGAAAGAGACCTCACACACACACACAATAATAAAGTAGATCACGTCATTTGAATTTAGAATTGTACACATTTGCAAATAATAAAAAGGAAATCTAAATATGCTTAAAGTGAAGCGGATATGCGTGAGAAGCATATAATATTCAATCTATAGCTAACAAATGTGAATGAAAAAAAAACAGTTTCTCACGACAAAAACCAAACGATCTCATCAAAATATGTGTTTTGACAAAACAAAAAAGATGACGTAGTTTTTGTCTGAAACGTGAAGTATATTTCCGTAAAACATTTTTTGAACATCCTTATCACATACGTAAGTGTCGTACACAGTTATATTAACGGCAAGATAGCATGAATTATTACGATACAGGTAAAACTGTGTACACGTCAAGGTCATAAATAGCGGGTTGAGAGCTGACGTAAGATTGGCGGTAAGAAGGAAACAAAACAATAAAAGGAGGAGCTGGAAATATCATTACGTAACTTGAACCTTGGTTCTAAATGGGATTACCAAGGCAGGTTCAAAGTAATAACAAATAACTTTTGGGCACATAAATCAGGTTTGAGCCTGTTTTATGGCCAAGGCTTCAATGAATTTAAGTATGTGATCCAACCTTATTTGACACATGAGTTTAAAGACATTATTGAAATCAACCTAATGACTCGTCTTTGTGATGTGCTTCGCTATGGATGATGTTGAACATCTATTTCCGGGATCAGTTGTATCCAGTGACTTTGTCTGTTATTTCAGCCATTTTGGTATCCTAGTTTAGAACTCATCGGCAGTACGCACTCACTGGGTTTCGGACCTAATACCTGCCGGTTAAAATGCAAGCTCGTATATCATTCAGCCACTAGGACCCGATTCAGTGGCCAACTCATGAATTCTAACTTCTACCAGTTTGTGATTTGTAGTGTGACCAACCAATCCTCACTCCCGGCTGGATGGATCTCACTGGTCATGACTTCTCTTTAGAACTCCAGGAAACTTTGTATTGTCGCGAGTCACTAGCTAGCTGTATGGTGTAGGAGCTTGCCTTGTAACCGCGAGGTCCTGGGTTCGAAACCCAGTGGGTGTGTACCATAGATGAGTCTCGAACTAAGACGAAACAGCTGTCCATTACTCCCTGGTTTTCAATGGTTCTCTGAGTGAATACAATCCGTAGTCTGGCCTGAAAAAATATAACGCTTTGTGTTGAATGGAAGTTCAGTTAGCTCAGTGATTCAGTTAGGCTGTCAAATATCTATCTATCCAGCCGTTATTGTTTCTGTTCACCATTACTCATAGAGCTCATAATGCAGTGTCAATCTATTAGTTGGTCATGCTGATAATTTTATTAATGCCTTATAATAAAATTCACTAATTATTACTGTTTTGGGGTAGGGGAAGGGAGGGGTTACCTCTTAGTTGGAAATCTAGTCATTCTCTGTTACAAAATAAATTCCCATGTGATAATTAAAGATTTTGCTCTTGTCGGATGTTGAGATGAATCATTGAAATACACAAATAACACCCAACAGACAAATCAATAAAATTAGGGCAGTGTTTCAGGTGTTTTTAAAAAAAAGATATTTTGAGTAATGTTTAAGTTTAGGTGGAATGTACATTTTAACTTTATGATAGTCTGAAGTGATTTTAGCTGGCTACCAGTCAATGAAGAATTTGCAGAAGATGGAGTTCATGTGCCTTTGGATCGAGTCCTAGTGGCTAGTACTGTGTGTAAGCACTGGTGGGTGAGTACTCCTGAAGAGTCCCAAACTAGGGCGAGACAACTGTTCCATACTCCTTGGTTTCCCAATGGTTCTGTAACCAATGTTAGCTCGTGATCAGACTTGAAACCTTTATTTTTTTTTGAAAATTTGATCTCCATCTCATTTCGAAGGCGAAGAAATTCAATCAGTTAACAAGAGTTAACTTACGGACTGATATCAGTTAAAGGACCATGGAAAACTTGGGAGTTTTGTCCTACCTTGGGACTCTTCAGTGGTACGCACCCATGAATACACAGTGGATGATCAAAAATAGGACATTCGAGTAAATAGTCGTCAATCATTCATCCTTCGGAAGAAAATCCAACAGCCCATGAATTTTAATGTATATCGACTGCTGATTTAAGGAACGACCTTAAGCTAGTTTCAGCAGCGATTATTTGTTCATACCCCAAACCAAGTGGACCCTCTGCTCACGATTTTTCACTAGAACTCCAGTCAGCATCTTACTGTAGTCAGTCTCTAGTGAGTACTAGACTAATTTTTAGGGATTTGACTGGTCTCTTGTGGGGTTATGGGTACGCATTGTTGTGTAGTCCTTAACTAGGTTGAAAATAATGTCCAGTAATCCGTCAATGCATTGGTGTTTCAATAACAGAATGTTCTACAGTTTCTATTTCTGACGGACTCACTCAAAACCTTATTCAGCCTAAAGTAAGCCCGGTAAAGACGGAAAGTTTTAGTTGAGAAAAAACCCAAAAAAACACCACTGAAACCTCAGGCTTGATGTTCTATGTTCCATTTGGAATATAAAAGAAAAGAAAAAAGAAAATAAACGGAAATGTTTATGACGTCGTATCCAGTCAGCGAATAAAGTCCTTATTCCATATGTCGTAAATAAGCATTTGAAAAATTTGCACATTAATTATGAATGAATGAAGAATGTCTCTTAAAGTTAATCAGTGTAATTGTTTTATCTGAAATTGTTCCATATATTATTCATTTATGCATATATATATATATTCTCTTGTATATTAATATTATTATTCCCTTGGGTTCCAAGTAGAGCATAGGGCTCCAGTAGAACATCTTCATTTCATTCTTTTCTCTGCATTTCTTTTTAGCTATCTGCACGATCTTCAGTGGGCTGTCACCTCCCTTCTCACACGATCTCCTCTAAGTCACCTCTCCAATACTCATTCGGGTTCTTTTCGAGGGTATGCCTTGCGCATAATGTCACTCAGCGGTCATCTCAGTGTGTATCTGATCATTCTCCACTCCCTTCGGCATATTTATTGCGTAATAGGATCATGGTAACCTAAGTAACCTGAATCTTAACAGTTACCTCCTAATACTGGAATGTATGGTTTTCATCTCGCAGCCTCCAACAGCTTAGTACTGTCGTCAGTCATTTTAGACATATGTGTTTTTTAATGTCATATATTCTTGAAGTATGTTACTGTAGAATACCTACCTTAGCTAACCGCCATTGTTTTTTTATTGGAAACTTAATTACTAATTTACTGGGCGAATCGAAATTGTTTTATTCAATCATTCACTAAGGTAACTGTATAATTGTCTATAGCAGAACTTATTTAGTGACGTGTGCATTATTATTATTATCAATACTGATGATGGCTAAAGTGTCAAAGGTGTTTGATATTTTTCAGACTGTGATTCAACTCGAAAATCGATCACAGCTTAATACAAAAGTATATACTTTGTTGGATGTATCCAGCTGATAGGTGACAAATAAAAATGAAGCCTGTCTTTTGAGTGACACTTTAAGCCAAAACATATATATTTATAGATCCATATATGTATATATAATCATATCAAGAAGTTATCCAGCCCTATTTGATGCCTGTCACATTTAAAGCACAATGTATCATCCAGCTAGTGGGTCTAAAATTGGTTAAAACGCGAGTCTAGGATCTTTCTGCTGATGACCAACAGCCAGATATCATTGTTGTTGTATGACACTTTGCATCTTGCATTGACATAACATCAGGTTATGCATCATTCAACAAAAAATATTTACTATAGTTTCGTTTGTAAGGGTTTGTTATGTTTTTACGAGTTGATCACGGACTGATATCAGTTAGAGAACCATTGAAAACCAGGGAGTACTGGACAGCTGCTGTTTCATCCTAGTTTGGTAATCATCGGCAGTACGCACACACTGCCAGGGTTCGAACCCAGGACCTTCCGGTTAAAAGGCAAGCTCAAACTAGGATGAAACAGCAGCTGTCCAGTACTCCCTGGTTTTCAATGGTTCTCTAACTGATATCAGTCCGTGATCAACTCGTAAAAGAATATTTAGTTAAATATTCGTGAAAAAGTATTACTTAGGGTTTCAAATGACAATTCCAGATGAAATTTTTTTCTTGATTTCGGCCTTACAGTAGTGGAAACAGATGTCTTTTAGGAAGAGGGACTGATGAAACACTTAATCTTTCCAGCGATTACTATTACATCAGGCATCTCTATCATATTGCAAGGTAATGGTTGCAATGTTTGGGTCCACTTGATACATGCTGAAATCTTGGTATACTTGTTTTCCCTAAGCAGAGTTATTTTTTGGCGAAGTTTTCATCAGCCTTGTAGCCAGCATCTTTAGTGCATGTTTTAAGATGAGGTGGGCTTATCTGAATTCTATATGGATGAAATTTCCTGACAACTTCTGTTGTGACTGGTTATGAATTTTTATCAATGTCAGTCTTCCTATTGATTTGGAATTTGAACCTTTTGTCATGTGGAATATTCTTTATTAGTTGAAAACATTTGATCTATTGTAATGTGTCTGTAGATCACTGATTCGTTTGAGTACTAGGTTTCCAAGAATTTTCTAACACTTTTGGTGCTTCCACTGTTGAAAAATTTCTACATTTTCTTATAGCCCAAAATCGTCTGTATGCATGGATATGAAAGAATATATGTCATATTTTTGACAGCTAGTTTGTGTTCTTGAACTCAGAGTCAAAGGGGAGGCTCACTTTGACTGATGTAATGTTGATCACATTTCATGCAATTCATTCCCTAGACTTCGTTCTATTTGTTTTCTTTTTCTATTGGTTCTTTTCTTGTGTATAATACTGAATGAAGTGATTGTGTTTCTTTGTGTGCTAAATCTATTCCAAATGGTTTGAGCATTCTAGCGTTTATTTCAGAAACGCTCGGAACACCAAAGAATGCTAGGGAATTCTTAGAAGACTTGCACTCACACGCATCAGCGCCTAAAAGATACATTACGATAGACTAAATATCTGTATATCTGGCCACATGACAAAAAATAGTGGAATTCCAAGTTAATAAAAGCCATCAACACTGATGGAAACTAACCACTAATCACAACAAAGGTTATCAGGAGATACAGATAGATAAACTGCTTGCTTGAAGTCCCCTGGATGCTAAGAACGACGATTGGCTAGAGATTACTGGTGTTATGCCTTAGAATCCTCTTTCAGTAGCGTAGACGCATTCACCTTATATAATCTCTCCAAGTTACCATTCTTTCTTTGGCACAATTATGCTAATAATAATAATATTACTTTTGAATCTCTCTTTTTTCTACATTTGTGTGCTACATGGAGTGTGTCAACTTGAACTGCAACAGTTCTATGCAAAGTTCTACGTTGAAACTCAATGAGTCAGTTAATCAGACAATTATATCATCCATAAGGCATCTGAATAAGTTCACTGTATATTAAAGTTTGTGCTGAAAATGCTGTCTAGATGAACAATGACAACTTTACAACTATTTGTTTATAGGGATGAGCTGACATCGGTTAGAGAACCATTGGAAAACTAGCTGGGAGTACTGGACAGCTGTTTCCTACATTCCAGTCTAGGAATCTTCATCAGTACGCATCCACCACAGGTGGATCAAACCCAGGGCCTTCTGGTTACAAGGCCAGCGAGCTGGTAAACCATTAAGCCACTAGGACCCAATCCAATCGCCAGTTCATGAATTTCAACTTCTGCCAACTCACGACATAGCGCATTAGTCGATGTCATCTGTGATGATTATTTGTCCTCACACCCGACCTGCTGGTCACCCTACTGGTCACGTCCTCCCACTCGAAGATCTGTGGGTGCGTACCAATGAGGAGTCCCAAACTAGGACGAAACAGCTGTTCAGTACTCCCAGCTGGTTTTCCAATGGTTCTCTAACTGATTTCAGCTCATGATGAAATCCTACAACCAGACAACTTTACAGTTAAATCACTCAGGTCAGAGCAGGCAACCACATCACAAAATCATCTACCTGAGCAACAAATCTTCTCTATTATTTCAGGTGTTGCCTCTCTTGACAGATGCGATAAAGATTAGCTATTAATTTGAATTATTGTAGGCCGTCTAATATATATTTATATATATATATGAGATAATGAAAGAGTCTTATATGCAATAAACTGACACTAAATCAGTGTACAAATATATGAACTCTTATGTGCTGCCGATGGGGTTGATGAGTTGGTTTCGATTTAGGTGAAATACAAGAATTAGTTATAATATATTTATAAGATTATATACATTCCCACATATTGAGTTACAGAGTTGCATGACAGAGGTTAATAATGGTTGAGTTATTAGATGGTTGGAGGCAATCAGCAGGAAGCCTTGGACCTAGGTTTCGTGCTAGTTGGCACTCACCAGCAAGGCGTATCTGCAACCTTGAAGGAACTCATGTCCCTTCTGAGATTCGAACCCGCGTCACCCAGTGCTACAGTCAGAGACGTTACCACTGGGCTATTCAGGCTCGCGACTGACCTCCTGTAGGACTGTATTGGATATTTTTGATTGCACACTAGTCAGTAACTAGTGTAATGTGTCTCGTCCTATCTTCGTTGAAGACTGAATTCTATCAGTCATGTTTGCAATGCACTAGTTACTGACTAGTGTGCAATCAAAAATATCCAATACAGTCCTACAGGAGGTCAGTCGCGAGCCTGAATAGCCCAGTGGTAACGTCTCTGACTGTAGCACTGGGTAACGTGGGTTCGAATCTCAGAAGGGACATGAGTTCCTTCAAGGTTGCAGATACGCCTTGCTGGTGAGTGCCAACTAGCACGAAACCTAGGTCCAAGGTTTCCTGCCGATTGCCTCCAACCATCTAGTACCAACAATTCACACTGCACCGTAATGGCGAGCAAACTAGCATGGTGGCCACATTGCAAACATGACTGATAGAATTCAGTCTGCATCGAAGATAGGACCAGACACATTACACTAGTTACCGACTAGTGTGCAATCAAAAAATACATGGTTGAGTTAATTTTAAAGGAATATAAATGACTTCTGGAAGATTAACACTACATTTTATACTGTCCACGTAAATATAGTTAAATTGTGTTTAATATGCCCATGTATTTATTTATTATCAGTATATATTACACACAGTAGATATATCTCATATATATTTATTGATTTGTTATGACACAATTTAAACAAAACATACTTACATAGAACTGCCTGTAAATAATTTTCTTGAATCTGTGACAGATCGTAAATTAAGATAATCCATTACTTTGTCTAAATTTTTCTCCAAAAGGAGAGATTTTGTAATCCACTTTGATAAGAAATGAAAAAGTGATTGTTTAAATAAATATTTATGGTTGATTACTGTTTAGCCTACATACAGGTAGTAAGTCGTAAGTAGTAGATCTGGTGACAACAGCCTAATGTTTCTTAAATATTATTGGTTGAATAATCCTCCAATCAGCGAATAGTCCTTATAAACATACACTTATATGTATTTATCGGCATGTTTGTGTCTTAATTTAGAAAAACAGATTAGTTAGTACAATGTAATTTCTGGGACATTTTTATGCACCAAAACTACCGGGTGTAAAATTGAATTTGAACAGATTATTTATAGAAGGATTGTCATGCAAAAGAAACGAAGCAAATAGGAAGCAGCACACAAATATTCTAATGAAGTAGTCTTACAGTTTTGGGTATGGTAGAATTTTCAAGAGTCCAGAGAATACTGGGCAGCTGTTTCGTCCTAGTTTGGGACTTTTCAGTGTTATGCATTTACCGGGGTTCGAACCCAGGACCTTCCAGTGACAAGGTTAGCTCGTAGACTATTTGGTCAATAGGAACCAAACTAACGACCAGCCCATAAATTCCAACTCCTACCGACTCCTCGTTTTCAAGAGTTTTTCTAACTGATTCGATTCCATAACCCTATTTGAAACAAATAAAATCCCTACAGACCAGTTGTCGAAAATTAATCTGATGATTTCTAATGGCTGACTGCAGGATGAAGTGTCCGGTGAGAAGTCGTGGCCATAGGGTTTCAACAGGCTGTACGTGAAGATAAATATTCACCGATGACATTGATTGGTGGTTGGGATAACATCGAAAATTAGTGATGTCTTTGATTCATGAGCCATTGGACCGGGTTCCAGTTTCTGAATAGTAACGAGCTTGCTTTGTAACCGTTAGAAGCTTGGTTGGAACCCCGATGGGTCTTCATAAAATTTGGTCTTCCTTTACCTGGCTAATCCAGAACTAAAGCTGGTGAAGAGGAAAGGTTGGGCATGAGGCTAGCAACCCCTAGCTGTAAAAATAAACTGCTACAGAAACTTCAAGTCTCTAGCCTGAAGCCCTATGTTCCACTGGGGAACGTGAAGGAATAAAAAAAACCAATACTTACAGACTGATTGGTTTCAACATAGACGTTTGCTCAGTATTACAGTAGCTCAAGAGTGAATGCATCTACAGTTATATTATTGAAGTTCATACTGAAATTAGAGCTGAAAATATCATCTGGGGAGAGAATCAAAGCTTCTTAATTAGACCACACAGCTCAAACAAGAAAACCACATTTAAATTTAGTTATTATAATGTCCGTACTACAAGTTAAACTCTTTAATATGATAATGTGTTCAGGGCATTGCGATGGTAGTTATACAGAGTGATGAAACTGTGTATTTATACTTTTGTATGATCACCTTATAGTGCGCGCTACTTATATACACACTGAGACAGGCTTTCATTACTATGAAACCAACCTGGAGGTCTAGATCACTCTGTATAAAGAAGGAGACCAGGATTTTCAGCATGAATGCCAAGTAAATGCTTTTGTAAGGTTCAGAGACGTAACATGCGCCCTTCCAACAAGCTACTGCAGTCTTTTATCTACAGCTGCCTTCGCTAACTCAGTAGTAAAGATCCAATAACCGGTGAGAAGGGATAATAAGGGAAAACCGCCCTTCTCACCTGCCATTCTGTTCATAGGCCTAGTGCTAAAAACTGTACTAATCCAGATAGGAAGAATTCCCGAACGAAGTTATTAGTAAAGCTCGTGCCACTGACCATTAGTAGTATGCTGTACGACAATCCTTGCAGGTTTATTGAACAGAAGAGAGACGGATTAAACAACACAGTGAAGAAATGAAAGCTTCTTGTGAAATAATGTAGACAGTTCAAAAGAGAAACAAAAGAAACACAGTACAGGGAACATGTGAAAAAGACGGTTTCAATGCGTGCATGGTACGTCAACAAAACTGTACATCTTCTGTCAAATGTTACTACTGATGAGACCAGCTTCACAGTATGCCCATATCAAGGCACCTACTGTTGTGGAGCTAAGTATGTTGGCTATACTCAGCGTTTGCTGTTCAGATGTATCGTCGAACAAGGATCCCTCACAAACTCCAATGGAACGTGAGTCAAACTTCTTCAAACCGCAAAAGCCACTCTGATCCACATTTAAAATCTTGAACTCTGCATAAAAAAGAAGTTTGTTCAGTCAGTGGATCTAATTTGTGTTAACACTACATACTTAATTTTTTGTATCTCCTAGTGTAACGACAGAAGGCAAGAACCAGGCAACAGATCATTTATTGAGAAAATCGAGAGATATTTATAGATTTTTATTTACATTATTATTAGTTATTGTTAGCAGAGAAGTAACGTTTTCCTGCTTAAGGTTTTTCTGTCCTCTCCCTTTGGTTACCATTTCTTAGACAATCCGGTGATTTATGTGCGATTCGTATCCACCCTCCCTAAGTCTTTTGTGACTGGTTGTTGAGTTAGTTACTCAAGGTTAGGCTTTGTTCTTGTCTTTTCTCATTTCCAGCATTTGTGACGTAATCGTTGACGTAAATTGCTGTCTACCAATTTTGTCTAGCAGACAGCTCTCCCCATACTAGTGTCTTATTTTTTCTACTTTTGTTCATTATCTCCTCCCGTCCCCCAGCACCACACTATTACATTTCTATTTCTTATGACAGGGATCGTGACTTGACTGTCTTTCGATTTCAGGTTACTTCCATTCACTCCCTTCAATTATATTGCGTCACACTGTCTACCTGCTCAATTTAATTCTAGTTTCTACTGGACCGCTGGTCTCTGAATTATGGAATTGTTATTTAAAACTTAAAATTCCAATTCCAAATCTGTTAAAATACTCCTTATGTTTCTATGAGGATGTACTATACATATATATATATATCTGCAGTTACACAGCCTGAGAATGAAATCACTGAGCAGAGTAACTCTTCATTGAGTGCCTTTTGTTTTAAAAATAAAAACAGGAATCCTTCATTCTCAATTATCCCTACATATCTTACGGACGCAAATAACTTTAGCGGATTAATCTCGTGAGACTCAATGACTGACTAGACTCAAGAAGGTTTTCACAAAGAGAAGAATTCATCACTCTATGTTTCCTTTTTCCATTATCAACCAAAATGAGTAGTTACAGGATTTCATCGTGAGCTGACATTGAATAGAGAACCATTGGAAAACCTGGGAGTACTGGACGGCTGTTTCGTCCTATTTTGGGACTCTTCATCAGTACGCATCCACTGAGGTTCCAACCCAGAACATTCTGGTTACAAGGCGAGATCGTAGACCATTAAGTCACTGGGACCCGATCCAATGGCCAGCCCGTGAATTCTAACTTCTGCCAATTTACGATATGCCGCAACTGCTAGCCAATGTCTTCGGCGAGTATTTGTCCTTACACTCGACCTGCTGCACCCTACTGGTCACGACTTCCCACTGGAACCTCAGGTAACTACCTACCTGAATAAGGCCAGTCGCCAGGGAGCATCTCATCGATATTCAAGTTTTGGTTGATTGGTTAAAGGATTTCATCGTGAGCTGACATTGGTTTGTGAACCATTGGAAAACCTGGGAGTACTGGATAGCCAGCTGTTTCGTCCTAGTTTGGGACTCTTCACAGTACGCACCCACCGGGGTTCAGCTACGCTTTATTTGAGAGAGAACACGCTTACACAAAATCCACTGCGGTCAGCTCCACAGGATCATGTAAAAGAGCCAATAGACATATTTAAACGGCTCAAGATCTTATGATATCAGTCATTATAGCCAGTTTCGGGGAGTGACTTTAATATCAGCAATTCTTTATTCAGCGTCCTGGTGGTGGTATGATAATTAACTCTAATACACGAATTGATAAACATCTCCCAGGAATTCGAGAAATAGGTATACCTTTCTTGGAGGTTAAGTAATTAGTCTTATCTTAATTACATCTAATTTGTAATTAATTAATTAATTAGTTAATAAATTAAATTTTTATGATAATAAATTGATAGAACATAATGAATGAATAGATGAATAATGACCACCATGAATAATTTATGTAATTCATGCCTTAAACGAATAATGATACGATGATTAAGCATTATTAATCATCATGTATGATAGTGTCATTAGGCAAAGTGATTTGCCCACCCAGAAGTTATCCATCCCATAATTCATTCTTATCTCATTGTAATTCTATGCAAATAAATGATATTAATTTTATCGAAATCAGTGCAGGTATGAACCATTTTATTTATTATTATTTTTCTGTTGTTGTAATTAATGTTCAATCTTTTTTTAAGCGATTGTACTTGGGCAAACTACTTATATTCTTTTTGACAGGAGTAAATCAACGTGAATGTATTTTAGTTGGCAGGGGCCATTTTAGTGGGATCCAGCCGCAGTTCCCCTTTTTTGTCTGGTTCGAGACTCATAAGTTAAATGTACCCGGATAGTGGTTTGAAGTTTGAAGCAATGGGTGTAGTCTTATAGTCTCACTGGAAACATTATCATCATTCACTGGGGACGTAGACTCTACTGGGTCATATGACAGGAGCAAAAAGACAGAAAAACGTTGGGCCTACAAGAAGACTCCAGAAGATTTGGACTTCATGGACAATTTATGTCTAATAACACAGAAACTCATAGATCTATAGGCGAAATCCAACAAGCTGACAGCAGAAGAAGCATCTAAGACAGCAATTTAAGTACACGCAAAGAAGATAGATGTAGTGGAACTGTCTAAACAACAACATCTAGAGAAATTTGAAGGAGGTCGCCTCTTCTGCTTATCTAGGCAACTTGTTTTCAGCTACAGATGGTAGCACAGATGACAGTGTCAAAGCAGGATATAATTGGAAAGGCAAGATAGAACTTCAGTAATCTGAGATTAGTGTGCAAATCTGCTGCGCTAAGTAAGAAGGAAAAGATTCGGATTTTAATCACTGCTGTCAAGCCAGTCAGTGCTTCTGTATGGTTCAGAGACTTGGAGCATTTCTAGCAGACTTCAATCTCTAATCAGGAGCTGTTTTGTTTCGAGATAGAACATCACATGGTCAGCCGAAAAGTATAAAAATAAAGAACTCTGGCAACGCAATAACGAAGAACCTATTACCCTGCAAATAAGCATCAGATACACGCCTAGGAGACCACTGAGTGACATTGCGTGCAAAGCCATTCTTCGAGTGGCAACCAAATGGGAAATAAAAGTCTGGGATAGGTCTCAGGGCGACACGTGGGAAATCTTCTGATAGGGAAACTAGAGACAGTGGAAAATCATGGAGCCACCTAGAAGGGAAATGAAGATAACATAGTTTAAACGGAGATGTTCTAATGAAGTTCTATTTTCACTGGAAACCAAAGGGAATAATAGTAATAACAGAAGAAATATGCATTACTCAGTAGAGGGATGCCTCTTTACTGAACTACTTCAATTGTTTTTTCCTAAGCATTTTAGAAAAATAAAAATCCCTATCACTTTAAAAGAAGTAGACTATCAGGAGGGACGTCCTTTGCATGAGATACACATACACAGTTTTGTTTACCAAACTAAATTTCAACTGAACTATTTATCTCTTATAACTATAACACCATTGTTCAACACCACTTGCGACCTGAATAATGTTAGCAACTATGATTATGACAAGATTATTCACATTTGTTTATTTTCACTCGTTTGCACCTCAAGTGCAACAAGCGGTTTCAAGTTTGAGCTTTCCGTGGAGGTGCATTTTGTTTTACGGAGTGAGGTCGCTAGTCTCATGCCCAACCTCCCTTCTTTTCCCGGTTAACTACCAGCTTGTAAACTTGGTGAAATTGAGAAGTTCGTCAGCTGAGAACTGGACTCGCACCACGTGTGCTACTGATAATCACTTTACAATTGAAGCTATAACTAAATACAGTGAACATTACTATGCAACAGTTATTCATAATGACTGATAAGAAAAATCTATCTTAGGGAAGGAAAAAAGCAGATTTATAATGAGTAATGTTTACGTAAGAAGTCATTCTTCTTAAGAACCTTAATTAAAATTATTAATATGCACACTGTAAACAACATTTGCGCTCGTGTTTGCATGTGAAGTAAGTTGTTTCAATGTTACGTTAATATAATTTTCTTTTGTTTACAAGTGTTGGCATGCAGAGATTTGATTAGTGACAGTATTTCATTATGAGATGACATAGATTAGAGAACCATTGGAAAACATGGGAGTATTCGAAAGACATTTCGTCCCACTAATTTGGGACTCTTCATCAGTACGCACCCACCACCAGGGTTCGAACCCAAGACCTTCCGCCTCCAAGGCCAGCGGGCTCTTAGACTATTAAGCCACTGGGACCAGATTCAGTGGCCAGCTCATGGATTCCAACTTCTGCCAATTCACGATACAGCGCAACTGGCACTAGCCAGTGTCATCTGTGGCGAGTATTTTTCCTCACATCCTACCTTTAAGAAGGGGTTCTAGTGACACGCCATGACCACTGGGATACAGGAGGTCAAGTGTGAGGACAAATACCCCTCACACATGACATCGGCTAGTGCTAGTCACGCTATATTGTGAAATGACACAAGTTGGAATTCATGAACTGGCCACTGGGTAGGGTAGCAGTCACTTAATAGTCTACGAGCCCACTGTCCTTGTAGCCAGAAAGTCCTGGCTTGGAATCCTGGCGGTGGATGCTTCATGTTGAAGAGTCCCAAACTGGGACGTAGGAAACAGCTATCCAGTACTCCCATGTTTTCCGATAGTTCTCTAACCGATTTCTCTTGTTTTATTGAATAAAATGTCGCTTTTCGGAATAGCACTCCAATCACATGGGTGGTCAGGATTCCATTGCTGCCTATTCACCAGTTGGTAGTAAGCCCCGGCAAAAAATAGAAGGTTAAGTGTCAGACCGACAACCACACCCTTCAGAAATAACCTCCGTTATTCAAACTTTAGAGCTTGAAACTATTCATTATACTGAGAACTCAAAGAATGAAAAGGAGGAACATTAGTGACTTCTGGTATCTAAAAGACCATACTAAACATCTTGCGGGTTTTTAGAAATTTTCTAGTTGGTGTCTAAGTGGATGTAGGAATGCAGAGTTAAATGGGGGAAAACTTTTTTAAATAATTTATTACTTCACCCAAATTAAGTACCTGTCTGTCTGTCTCATGCCTACATTCATAATTTTATCAAAGTTCCTGTTTTATTTAAAAAAATATATAAATGGCCGTCTATCTATGTGTCTTTAGCGAACTTCCAGTCTTGACTTCCGGATTTTCCCGCATATTTATTTAAAAATGTTCAAGGATACTTGTCATTTCACCTTACACTCTTACAATTCCATTCATTTTACTTTTTAAGGTCATTTAAAGCAGTTAGTTAACGGATAGCGGTTATGACGAAATGAATAGAGTATTTCACTCTTTTTTTGTAAAGTTACATAAAACAACAAAAGCAAGATCTGACCTTGCTAATCAAAGTTATTTTTCATTGATCTGTAATTCATCAAATAAAAACGCTAAACTTCTAATAGAATGAATAACAATCAGACTAAGTGTATGAATTATAAGTCTACAATTCAAGGGAGATACTCATACAGAGGAGCTTCTATACTATCCTAACCAGAACATATGTTACTATGTTTCAGTAGTTGTCCAGTGTTCACTGAGAAACTGAGAGAGGTTTTACCTAATCTTAGCTATTCTTCATGCATACACCGATTCAACAGTTCCTCAAGGGTTCAAGCTAATATACAGTATACAAACAACTAGGCAGGTTCATCTAAGCATTCGAGAATATTTACCAGCTTTATACAGTCAGGGTGAAATCAAATGCGTAAAAAATTTCACTTCTGTCACACTTGGTGTATACAAAACATAACAGTGACACTAATACTGCCTTCAGGGTTATAAAACACATTCTGAAGTCAGTAGCATGCGCTGTTCGCCTACATCTTCTGTTTACAGAGCTGAAGCTGTTGTAGTAGGATTAACTAAACCGGAACTAGGTATTCAAAAAGAACATATTCAGGAGCTGTTCTAATCGTGGCCAAACCTGGATTCTTCTCTATTTCAGTCCTGCCTTTTCTTCTCTCATCTCTTGTTCTTTTGCTTTGTTTATTATTTTTCTTTCCGTTTATCTTCGTCCTTACAGATTTAGGCACAATGTTTGATGTGGTAAATCCTTCATTCTAGTATTCTTTCAGTGATATCGAATTTTCTATTTACACAACATGAACTTATTTTTAGTGACATTAATCAGAAGAACTAATACAGGGAATTTAAGAACACAAGTATATAGAAAATCAACACACACAGGTTAAATACTCAACTATAGCGATAATCCAGTTACTCACAAACGAAACTGTGTGCAGACATTGTTTAAAAGAGTTCAGACACATTGTAGCACTCCAGAGTTGAAAAGAATGGAAGAAAAGTACCTACAAACGGTCTTCAAAAAGAATGTTTATCCACAAATTTCATCAAAAAAGTGTTTAAAGTCGAATCGAAACACCAACAAGAAACCATCATCAAAGACCACAAGAAGATTCATCCTACCATACATGAGAAATATCTCTGAAATAACAGCTAGAATACTGAAACCGTTTGAAATAGATATAACACACAGGCCAGTCAAATCGCCTAATTTGATATTATGCAAACCAAAAGATCCAACACAAAAAGGAGATAAAATTAATACCATTTACAAAATAAATTATATGAACTGTAACAGGCATTACATCGGTCAAAGTGGGCGTCCCCTTTGAATTAGAATCCAAGAACATGAATCAGCCATGAAAAGACACGATATATATTCTTTAGTATCAATGTATATAGATAATTATGGATATCAGTTTGATTGGGATCATGTCAAAATCTTAGATAGAGGAAACACCAAAAGCGCCAGGGAATTCCTAGATGCCTGGTACTCAAACGAAAATGCAATTAAAAAACACGTTAATATAGACGAAATATACCAACTAATAAAAAGTAAATCAGGTGACGAGAAAGTTTAAAATTCAAGTCAATAGAAAATGATCATTACATATGTATAGATAGTTACCAGGAGACGCAATTATATCACTCATGAAGAAATTTAAATCATTTCACTTTGTGCAAAATATGGCGCTAAAGATGTTGTCCAGAAGGACGACGAAAGCTTCGCAACTAAACCAACCAGCTCAGAGAACACTATTAATTGCAAATCGTCCACCTGAGCTACATATCTTCTCTATTTTAGGAAATCTTCGGCGTGAAAATAATTATCTCAACTCAGAACAAATGAGCGCCACTGCTATTGAAACCTGGAAAAACCCAAGTTTGAAGTCCTATGTTCCACTGGGAAAGTAAAGGAATAGAATAACTAAAATAACTAATAGTTATGGAATACAAACCTCTAGATTAGGAATCACAGCTTATGTGTATATAGAATATATGATACATAGAAAGAAGTACAAAGACGTGTTTGTCACATGAGATACGTCTGTATAAACTACAACAAATCGATAAATCTTATTTTTTAAAATAAAATGTGTCACACTAATTAACTAACCAAAGTACAAATATATATATCAGGTAAATAACTGCAAAAAATGTCTCCATTACTTTGGAATAATACTATTTTTTGATCATACAGAATAATAAAAGTAACAATATGAACAATTCAGGTAAGTATAGTTGTACCTGATTTAATGATATGTAAGTGGAATACCTACCAACTTAGTGAATAATTTACTATGTATTTGAAAGCCAATGAATGCTGTTTCACTCAACAGAATGGGTACAAAATCTTCTAAGAACGATAGTTAATACATAGATTTAATGAGTAATGGTGTAGGTTAGAATAAACCTGCATTTTAGTGGTTATTGATAAGCTTAGTTGTATGTATGTTCAGAGTTTCTTGTTGATTGTTTTAAATTGTATGTTAGTGATCACGGTCATTTCTTTATTCCTTTACATTCCCAGTGGAACATAGGGCTAAAAGCTAGATACTTGAAGTTTCGGTGGCAGTGGTTTTTATTTTTACACTGTGGAGTTGCTAGCCTCATGCTCAACCTTCCCTCTTTACCAGTCTTATTACTCGCATAGCGAGGTAAACGAGTGCATCAGGGGCCGGCGATTGAACCTCGGAACACGTGAGGCATGGTTAGCTACCATTCTACCGCCGTGTCACTGACGCACTTGTAAGGATATGGTTTAATTTAATTCCCATTGTTAGATTTCACCATAAGCCTACATCAGTAAGAGGGTTCATTGAAAACCAATGAGTTCTAGATATACATTTCTTCCTAGTCTGAAACTCTCCATCGTTGTACACTCACGATCCAACCAGGGATTGGAACCAGGAATTACAGCTAACAAGAACAAAACTCGTTGAAAATTCAGACACTTAGGCCTGGAATTAATGACTCGTGATACTACACTGCCCTAACAAACACGTTCAATGAGCATCCACTCCATACTGAAGCTGTAGTGAGGTGTCATGACTAATGGAGCCTACCATGTCAAGGTAAAGTAAACATTCATAGAAGTCATTGGACAGGGTAACGCTGTCATGAGCTGAAAAAATTAGCATCCACGGCTCACTGAATTTCTTCCCAATTGGCTGAATATTCAACAAGGTTGGTCTCATAAAGTGTAGGTACAAGTTTCAACCCCTAGTTGGATCGTGAGTGCACACCGATGAAGAGTCCCAGAAAGAGGACGAAACAACTATCCAGTGTTCTGTGGTTTTCACTGCTCTCTCCTTCTATCTGATGTTGGTTAGTTACAGAATTTAAAAATGAAGGAGTACTGAATGAAATAATGCAGTCACCATTAAGAAGTATGGAACATAACATTTATTAATTTTTGATGACTGTTAGGTGTTAATATAACTGTCTGAGACTTGGAGTGTGTGGGTAATGAAAAGCATCTCCGACAGGATCCTGAAAACTTTCACCAACAGCTGCCTTTACTCAGCACTGAAGATCATATGGTCGTCTAGAAAGGTTTAGCAACAAGAAAATCCGGGAACGAACCAACCAACAACTTATCGTCAAACAAATATGCTGAGAGAAATGGAGATTTTGGGTGATATTGTGCGAAAAAACTATCATTCCAGTGGAACCTAAATGGGAACCGACTGGCTGGCCATTTATCCGGGCGTGACATGGAGGAGATAGTGTGAAGAGGAAATGAAAGCCTGTGAGCAGTCATGGAGCTTTCAATGTATGACTACAAAGGACAGACTGAAATGATGGTGTGCAGCTGAAGTCATTAGGGATTTAGGGGAATAATGACAATACAATGATTGCAGCAATAAAGCATATCAGAAGCGACCCAAATAGTTCACTGATAAAGTATCTGAATATAGTACTCAATGATGTGGGTTCGAAGTGCAGAGAAGGCATTGTTTCCTTGAAGTTCAGAAATACGTCCTGGCGGTGAGTGATAAAAAGCATGAAAGTTAAATTCAGGTCTTCCTGTCGACACACTTTAAATATGTAATATTACTAGTCTGTTAAATTTCAGTTATTACCTGATTTTACCAATGAAAACAAAAAGCAGTTGTACAGTTCTACAGAATTTTCAAGTATTTTTTCTATAGTTTGGTTTGTACGGGTCAGTTTTGATTTTACGAGTTGATCATGGATTGATATCAGTTAGAGAACCATTAAAAACCAGTTTGGGAATCATCGTGATTTAGCGCGATGGATGTCCCACTGACGACATTGGTTGGGGTCACTCTAAATCACGAATCGGTAGCAGTTAGAATTCATTAGCTAGCCAGTGAATCGGGTCCCAGTAGCTGAATGGTATACGAGCTCGCCTTGTAACCGGAAGGTCCTGGGTCCGAACGCTGGCAGTGGATGCTTACTGCCGATGATTCTCAAACTAGTGGGATGAAACAGCTGTCCAGCACTCCGTGGTTTTCAATGGTTCTCTAACTGATATCAACCCGTGATCAACTCGTAAAAGAATTTTCAAGGTGAATAACAGCTTATTAACTTGGAATAAGTCCTGAGTTATCTTTAACATGTCAGGATTTATTCTACTCATCTCAAATTGACATTCACTAACTGCTTCAATTTGCCTGTTATTTCATTTGATTCAGTCATTTTTCTAATTAAGTATGGAGGCTGTGAATGAACAAGACATCTCATGTGTTCGGTTGATAAAATAAGGAATTGTTACTTAGTTGGAAGCAATCGTTAGGAAGACCTGAACCTAGGTTTCGTGATTGTTGAAACCCATCAGGGAAGCATATCTGCAGTCTCGATGGAACTCATATCCCTTCTGAGATTTGAATATGTATCGTTCATTGGTACAGTCGGAGCTATTCACGCCCACAGCTGACCTCCTGAAGGACTATAATGGATACTACTTTAATTTTTTTTTATTCCTTCACGTTCCCAGTGGAACATAGGTCTTCAGGCTACAG
Source organism: Trichobilharzia szidati (assembly GCA_944472155.2). Lineage (NCBI taxonomy): Eukaryota > Metazoa > Platyhelminthes > Trematoda > Strigeidida > Schistosomatidae > Trichobilharzia > Trichobilharzia szidati. The sequence goes on from OX235273.1 coordinate 24,647,846, forward strand.
GCTTGAAGTATCTGTAGCTGTGTTTATTTTACAGGATGGTGTTGCTAGCCTCATACCCAACATCTCCCCTTCACCGGCTTTAGTTCTGGTTTAGCGAGGTAAAGGGGTACCCGGCCGGGGATCAAACCTCGGACCATGTGCAAGGTCGGTGAGCGTCCTAACCGCTATGCCACCGACGCACTTTAATTGAACACTAGATATTAACAAATGTTATGTGTTCAGTCCTTGGTGATTTACATATATAATAAATATCCCCTTACTTCGGTTTTAGCCCTCATCTGTTTATTCATTTACAACCTGAAGTATGCTACAAGATGACTTCAATTCCTAGAAATCTTCCATTATCAATATTAGAAGAGTTATCAATGCTATTCAGTGATTATTTTGTTCAAAATATTAAAGTGGACGATAGATATCAGTTGTTGAATCAAATCCAATGGAGTCGGTATTTAACAGCTAGTAAAGATGAGCTAATGCATTATCCTTTATTTCCAACATTTATTACACCTGATCGCGTATTCTCTGAAAGCCATGATATATGGAAAGATATTCTATTACAATGGGAGAATGCACTGTCGACAACACGACAAGAATTAATCAGTCAATTGTTAGAACAATTGTATGCCAGTCCACTGTTTCACAGTGTTTATGAACGTCTTCAGTCATATGATATATTTTCAGAGAATATTGAAACATTTCGCAGATACTTTCGTCAAATATGGTTTGGACAGTATACATGGGATCAAATGACGCCGACATCATCTACCCCGAGGACATGTGGATTTCAGCATGTTTATATCGGTGAAAAACATGGTTCAAAAATTAAAGGTTTACATTATTGGAAACGTTATTATATATTAGAGAAAACTGGACGTCTGCTACTTGAAAAGATACATAAAATTCATCCACACCTGCATATATCATCATTACGATTTCAAGTAGACAATGCTGTAAAACCTTATGGTACTATATTTTTTGGTTTACCTATGGACTTTGAAATGTTAATTTTCTTTTGTGCTTTCTTAGTTGGTGTAAATCGTGAAGTATCATTTTTTATTGATGGTTCTCAAACGACTGTAGTGTGTTATGATGTGGCTACACAGAGTGATGCATTAGCTACAGCATTTTTTAAATATTAGATAAAAACAGACTTCATAAATGTCTTCTAATAACTTATTATTTCTTTTTCAGAATTGGAGACAATTTGAAAAATATTAAAGCATTATTTCATTCAGAGGGCTTCTAACGGATATTCTTTTGTAAGAATGCTTTTATTAATATTAGATAGTTGGAAGCAATCGGCCACAGGAAGCCTTAGACCTAGGTTTCGTGCTAGTTGGCACTCCCCGGTCAGCAAGGTGCATCTGCAACCAGCTTGAAGGAACTCATGTCCCTCATCTGAGATTCGAACCAGCGTCACTCGCGCCTCGAACTATCTAATATCATCAAATCAATGTGCACCATGATGGTGAGCTACATAGAATGGTGGCCACATTGCAAACCTGACTGATAGAATTCAGTCTGCACCAAAGAAAGGACTAGGCACGTCACACTGTTTACTAGTGTCCAATCAAAATGTTTTTAATAAGTCAGATGTCATTATCTTTAATAGTAGATACAAGTGAAGAAGAAGATTTTTGTAGCTCAGGTGGATGATATTGAATTATTTGTGTTCTCTGAGCTGGTCTATTTATAATTGCGAAGCTTTCGTCGTCCACCTTCTAGACAACACCTCCCTTCAGCGCAGGTTTTAATATAAAAAACCTGTTCTGAAGATGTTGTCTAGAAGGTAGGCTGCGAAAGCTTCGCAGTTAAATCGACCAGCTCAGAGAATATAACTGATTCAATGGGAGAAAACACTGTTGACGATGTCTTTCTTCGATTTGTTGAACTCTCTACATCCACTGAATTTGACCAATATAATCAATGAAACATTAGCTGTCGAGTTAGCCTATTTCAACTAATTATGATTATTATACGTCTTCTCCTTGAACTGGTGTGTTTCTGTCAGCTGTGATAAAAGCTGTTAGACATCTGAGGTGCGCAGTAGACTAGATAATGCGACAAACAGCGGGCAATGAGGAAACAGGCATAAAATGAACTCACACAAAACACTTGGAGGATCTGGACTTCGCCGATGATACATGTTTGATTTCCCAAAAAATGGAAAATATGCAAGCGAAAAGCAACAAGTTGACAGAAGAAGCATCAGAGATAAGAAGGACTTCAGGTGAACATACAGAAAACAGAGGTGATGAAGATTCCTGGACAACAACAAAAACAGACAGACAACAATCAGCATAAATGGGAGGAACCTGAAAGAAACAACCTCCTTCACCCACCTGGGGAGCATCGTTTCAACTACAGGCGGATGGGACTGACGAGGATATCAAAGCAAGAATCGGAAAAGCAAGACAAGCTTTCACTACTCTCAAGTCTGTGTGGAGGTCAACAGCACTCAGCATCAAAAATACGATCCGGATTTTCAACTCCAATGTGAAGTCAGTGCTACAATACGGATCAGAGACTTGGCCAGCGCGTCATAAAGAGCATCTCAAACAAACTACAGACCTTCATTAACAGTTGTCTTCGCTCAATACTCAAGATCAGATGGCTGGTCAGAAAAGATCAGCAACAGGGAACTCTGGGAGCGAACCAACACAGCAGGAACCGATTGTGAAACATATAGGCAGGAAGAAATGGAGGTGGATTGGCCATACTCTGAGGAAACAATGCATCAAGTGACATCACTAGACAAGCCATTGCTCGAGTGGAACCCGAAAGGGAAGCGTTGAGTTGGTCGTCAGTGCAAGGGTGACTTGGAAGAGGTCATGTGGAGAGGAGATGAAAAAGTGTGGGCAGACTTGGAGCCAGGCGAAGACTCTAGCAGAGAACCGAATGCAATGGAGACGCGCGGCTGAAGCCCCATGTTCCTCTAGGAATTCAAAGAAACAATAATAATAATCTAAAGTGCGCACTTCATCTTGTTTGGAACTTGTAGGCCAGATGTAACCGCATACTAAGTGAATGCTGGTACCCTTATTGAGGCTGAAAACCGGCATCGAAAGTTTCAAACATCAAAGCACTATACAATAATTAGTCACGAGCCCGAATAGCTCACTGAATAACGTCTCTGGCTGTAGTAACGGGTGGTGCGGGTTCAAATCTCAGAAAGGATATGAATTCCTTGAAGACCGCAGATAAGCTCTAATGGCTGGCGAATGCTAACAAGCACAAATCCTAGATTTAGGACTTTCAGCCAACTGTCTTTGGTCATCTAACACAACAATTATTAATTGTTTGCGTCTATTCTAGTGTTGCAGGGAAATTAGTACATCGAAATAAATAGCCTCCAAAAGTCGGAAAGATCAGTCGTGGTTACTTTTCAATATCTTCCGAGTGTTTATTTCTAAAGGAATATCTTGTCCATTCAAAGATCTCTAGATTCTACGAATCAGCTTTGCGTCATCTCAGACGATCCACTGGATGTATTATCCAGAACGTCATACACTAACACTTTATCAACTTCTTGACTTCAAAAAGGATGGAATTAATTAAAATTACAAAATGAAATTCATATTTCATTCTCCTTTTTAGAAATAATAGATCACTGATAAGTTATCTGCTAGGTGGCTGATAAACGAAAAAAAAGCATCTTTGTTGATAGAAATGATAAAACACATCATTTTCTAAAAGGAAGTGTGAAAATAACTGATATGCTGTGGGCCAATCAGTTGTTAGATTCAAAATGGCCAAATATTTGAAAATTCGAAGTGAAAAGAGATGTCCAGTTTAAAAAATGACTTTCCAAAATCAGCAGTGAATCTCGTTGGTGCTGACCTATTTAAATTAGCTTGGAGGCTTTCACGAGTTATGCAAAGACCTCTGCTGTCCTGAAGACTTTTTCGAAAGACTATTTTGGTTTGCAAATTTCAGCAAAAATGTTACACATTTATTCTTTATTTGTAGAGTCAACTGTTATTTTCAAGAGTTAGTAATAAGAATTTCAATTTTGCTCATGGATTGATATCATTTAGAGAACTTTTTAAAACCCAGGAGGGACTGGATAGTTGTTTCGCCGTGGTTAGAGACTCTTCGTCAGCATGCAAACAACGGCGTTCTAACTCAAGAACTTGAGATTGTCAACAGACTCGTAGACTATTCAACCATCTGTACCATATGACATAACTCATGAATTCCGATTTCTATCAATTTGTGATTTTAACTGTCCAGTCCTTCCTGGATTTCAGTGATTGTCTAACTGGTGTCAATCCATGATCACACAGGGAATAAACCAAATCCCTGAAGAGTGATTCATGTAAATTAATCCGACACTGTAGCTACAGTCCTGCTGTGACCGGAGTTCTAGTGATAAACCTTGACTAGTGGGGTCCACTGGTGTGTGAGTGTGAGACTAAACGCTTGCTGATAACAGTGACTGATGTTTGCGCAATTTATCACAAATAGATAGAAGTAAGAATTAATAGGCCTTTAGATTCTTAGTGGCTGAATGGGTTTCCTGGGTTTTGACCCCAGTGAATGCGTACTACTGAGGAGTATCAAAACTAGATTCTCCAATTGATATAGATCAATGATCAAAGTTGAAACAACTGTTATTTCAAAAATAAAAAAGGCTTAAACATAATTTCAGTGTAAATGGTCTCTGACAAGCAAAACTATGTTTAACAAAGAAAATACTGTTTGTCATAAATGATAAATATTATTATTAATTATATTGGTGTAGTACTTTAATTGTAAATGGGGGATATTTTTGTGTCATTCTTCAAAAGAAGTCAGAATAGGACAAAAATTGGAACTATATGGAGTCAAAAAGTAGTCAGGTACTTCACGTTGAAAAGAGGTCGAGTGAAGAGGTAAAACTACTAATCATCCTTCACTTAGGATGATATTCAGAACCTTCACACTGTATTTTTTCCTGGCATTTAACTATTGTGACCATTACAAGACAGTTGAATGTTTCGTTGAACCAATCAGTTTGAATTGTTAAGTTATTCTCTCTTTCTACACATATCACATTTACAGATCAGTGAAAAATAAGGATCTGGAGGAGGTAGGCTGTGATGGAGATACTGTAAGATATATTATTATAGCTGTAATAGTTATGCTTCATTTCCTTAAGTCATTCAAGTTCTTAGTGGTTATCAATGAAGTTAGTTTTGATGCTATAATTTTGTCAGGTCTAGTAAAATACTTTCATCATGATAATTCGGAGTGGTTGAATTGATTGCTTACTAGAGGATAACCAATGTCGTGCATCTAGTTCCTGTTAATAGCGCATACTGAATTCTACCAGTCAAGTTTGTTAAATGACCATCAAGCTGTTTGACTGACCATCGTGATGCACTCTTAATGAATGTGAGATTATTGGAAGCAAACTGCAGAAAGCCTTAGACCAAAATTTCTTGCTTGTCAGGACTTTTCAGAAGAGCGTATCTACATTTTTGAGAGAACTCATGCAATTGCAGCTATATAAATATAGTCCCGTCGGTCGAATTCAATCATTCGAATGTGAATGGTGTTTAATTATAAATCCGACTACAATATAATGCGAAATTCCACAAGATTCGACTTTTTTAAAATGGTCAAGTAACGCCTTGTAAATAGTCTTCTGATTTTCCAGACAATAGGTAGTTTGCATGAGTCTCATAGAGAAAACCCTTGTTTTCACTTGGATGTACAGAAATTTATATCACAGAGAGGATGAAAACTTTATCTTGACTTTCATGATTAGTCACTAACTTGAACTTAATGAGCATAAAACCCTGTCCAGTGAAAAACAGTATGTTTGATGCCTATTCTCTCTTGCTGCAATCAATAATCAAAAGTTGGTGGCAATATAACGACGTTTTCCACCTTTCTGTTAACACACTAATGGCATTAAAATAAAAACTATTTTGTTATACAAACCTAGAAGGAAATACTAATCACCATAGAATCATCCTTTCAGGGGAAATAATTGATTTTCAAGCTTCACTTATTGGAATTACTACTGTCTAATCATTCTACAATTTCCTTGAATTATACTTGTAACAACAGAAGACAAGGGCCAGGCAACAGATCAGTTTTATTACGAAAACCAACAGGTATTTATATGTATTTTACGTACATTAATAAGGCTCTGCCCGCAGAAAGAAGGCAGTCTTCTGATTGGTTGTTTGCAAACAAACGCAGTCTTCTGCTTTCTCGTTTTCGATATTTCTAGGAAATGCGAGCCACTTGTCTGCGAATCATATTTGTCCACGTCTAGGTCAGCTGTGATCGATTGTTGAATCAGCCTAGATTAATTTCCACCAATCAGCGTAGATCAATGTCTACCAATTGGCTAGCAGCTTGCTCTCACCACATACTAACAAATAATCCTCTGAAAATTTTCTGTGGAATATTATCTTTGATTGGTTGAAAGGTTTCATTATGAGCTGACACAAGTAAGAGAGCCATTGGAAAACATACAGGGAGTGCTGGACAACTGTTTCGTCCTAGTTTAAAACTCTTCAAAGTACACAATCAGTGTGTCCTGGGTTCGAACCCCGCAGTGCAGGTGCGTACTGATGAAGTGCCCCAAACAAGGCTGATGAAACAACTGTCCAGTACTCCCTCCACGTTTCCCAGTAGTTCTCATGAGGAAATCCCCCAGCCATTCAGGAAAATCCCTACAAGATCAATACTTGGAAATTTGATCTTATTTGACGGATTGTGATTAGCAGTGAGGAATCAAGCACATGTACACTTGGTCTTATTTGGGACTCGTCACACTAGGATATCCTGACAATCCACAAAGAGTGACGGTGTACTCATTGAAACTGGAAAAATGGGAGATACGCAATTAATTCAAGAAGAAGTATATTATCTTCATTATTATTAGTGTATTATTATGATGAATTCCTTAGGTTCCAAGCAGAACATAGAGCTTGAACAGCACATCTCTGTTTGGTCCTGTTCTCTTCTAATCATCTTAAGCTGACTCCATGATTTTCCACTGGATCTCATCTTCTCCTCACACGATCTCCTCCATATCATCTTCGGCCTCACACCCTACTCGTCATTTTCCGTTCAGGTTTCACTCAAGGGTTTACCTGACACACAATGTTATTCAACGGTCTCGTCAACGTGTGTCCAATCCATCTCCCTTCTATTCGGTGTACTTTTTGGAAGATAGGTTCTTAGTTGGTTTGCCACCCAAGTTCCTCTCAGAAGACCACCTCTTCTAGGTCATCTGACGTTCAGCATGAAGCGAAGGAAGCAGCTTGTTGGGAATTATTTTGACGACATGCTAAATATACTATAATATATTAATTTGTGAACCATGCATATATATGTACATATTAAATTTTTTTTAATAGTTAGAAAACTCACTTCATTTCTCTTTCTGTACAAGTCCATGTGCCTGTTTTCCTAGCAATTTCATCACTACATCGATAATCATATAAAAATAATTCGCCTTTATTATTATTACTATGACCATGACTATTACCAGTCATACTGGCACCAGTCACAGTATGATAAACATGTTGACTATATGGTTCATATTTGCTGAATGCACTTGGTGTTACAGAACGTATTCCATATGGATCGTTGTACATAGGCATATGATTATCTATATTGTTATTGTTGTTGTTACTAATACTGGTATTAGGATAAGTATTGTAATTACAATTTGTACACTGTAAATCATCCAATGAATTCGGTGCATCCCAGTTGTAATAATCTTGTATTAAAGAACGTGGTCTCCTCGGCAGGACACGATTATTTTGTTTTTGATTAATCTTACGATAGACACCATTCGATTTGATATCAATGTAGTAATTATTATTATTTTATTTGAGTGATTATTTGCAGTAGTAGTAGAAGTAGTATCATCATATCCACTGGTGTGAAATGATGCCTGTGAATTATTCAAATGACCATTTATTCTCTCATATCCACCATTAGTTGATGCCTGCATACTATGCGTTAATGTCTCATCTGAAGCGTAAAGGCCTAAATGACTTGAAAAAACAGGGTAGAAATAGTAAAACAAATAATTAGAATACTTGATAAATCAAGGCATTTTTAATTAAAATCAACATTGTAGTATTAGTAGAAGTAAAATGTTATTATAGATTATAACACTTATAATAATAGCCTCATTCTGAGACCGATGTTAATAGGGTAAAGGAAAAGTTGTTTGGAAAATCTGTCACATTATTTATACTTATTTGTTTGTTTCAACTAAATTTGTAATTAGATTTGTAGCTCAGGTGGATGATTTTCATGTAGTTGTTTTCTCCGAGCTGTCTGGATGGTTTAGCTGTGAAGCTTTCATTACCCTACATCTACTAGGCAACATCTTCAGCGCATACTTCAATTTATTGAAGTGAACTTTTAGATTTTTCCTCGTGGGTGAACTTGAACGTGATTGATTGTTTTCGTGTGTTTTCACACCCTCTAGGCTACTTGTATTGGTACTGATTGTTTCCTTGACCTGAAATTTTACCCTTTGTGTGTGTGTGAGGTTTCTTTCTTATCAATTAGTAAATTTCGTCTATGTAGATGTGTCTATTGATTGACGATTTACTGGAATACCAGTCTTCTAATAGTTCTCTGGCATTCTTGGTGTTTCCTCTGTCTAATATTTCAATGTAATCCCTGTCGAATTGATGTCCGTAGTTATCTGTTTGCAGCGATATGAGGGAGTGAATGTCATGTCTTTTGACAGCTAGTTTATATTCATGGATATGAAGACGAAGAGGACTTCTACTTTGGCCGATTTACTGTTTTTCGCATTTGTTGCAACTTAGTTTGTAGATGATGTTGATCTTATCTTCTTTCGCTGCTGAGTCTTTTGGTTGGTTGAGTGAAGTGATTTTGTTGGTTTGTATGCGACGTCAATTCCTAATGGTTTGAAGAGTCTTGTAGTGATTTATGAGATGTCCTTTATATATGGTAGGGCGATTTTCTTTGTGCTTTTCTTTGGGGCCTTCTGATCTGGTAGGTCGATTTAAAGGGTATATGTCTTTTGATGAAATTCCATGGATATCCATTCTTTTGGAAGACGTCCATGAGATATCTCTCTTCAATTTTTCTCAAGGTGGAAGTTCTACAATGAGTCCCAGACCTTCTGAATAGTGTTTGCACACGACTCTTTTTGTGTGTTATTGGATTGTTGCTGTTGTAATCGAGTATGGCTGCATACAGACAATTACGGACATCAATTCGACTGAGACAACTTTCAAATATCAGACAGTGGAAACACCAAGAATTTCGGAAAATTCTTAGAAGCCTTGTATTCCAGTGAAATCATCAGTCAAAGTTCATTTCAGTCAAGGAAACAATCAGCGCCAATACAAGTACCCTAGAGGATGTGGAAACACACGAAAACAATCAATCACGCTCAAGGTCACCCACGGGGAGAGATGACTAATAAACTCGTGGAGAAATCTAAAAGCTCACTTCAACAAATTGATGTATGCGCTGAAGATGTTGCCTAGTTGGGGCAGTGCAATGTAGGCTTCGCGAATAAACCATCCAGCTAGCTTGGAGAACACAACTACATCAAAACTTTGTAATTATTATTCCTTTTTCTACCGTTTGCATATCACCTCTTGATTTGAACCTTATCATTTGTCTTTGTCACTGTCTGATGTGCAATTTTAATCCTTCTCTTTGCTATTGCGCAATACACTGATAATGTGTTGTTTTATGATGTGATTCTGTTTGAGTGAGTTAAGGTCATTCTGAACCTGAACTGTCTACTGGAAGCATTGGTGTGTGATTCTAGCGGACAGAGTTTTGCATTCCACCTTTTTGGAATATTCAGGTATCTATGAATATGAACTCTTAGTCGAACGTAATCCCTAGAAATCTGATACAAAAGTAGACACTGTTTACAGTGTTAATCAAAAGTAGACTAATATTTTTAATTCTGAGGTCAAATTTTGATCATAGTTTATGCAATTTTGTCTATTATATTTTGATGTCTGTTTCGTGATTCATATGATTGGACAAAGTTTTAAAGACAAGAGATGTCCTTTATACATATATATATATATATATCTTTGTTACTTTAATTTTTATTAATTTCCCTGAAGAAGTTCAGACCAGTTTGCCAAACGAAACGTTGGAATTAATCACATCCGTTTCACTGAGATTTTACCTATATAATTTTACATATGTTTGCATCTCACTAGGCGGCTAATTATTCTGAAAACATTCTCTCAAATCTCGATCACTGTTCATATGACGTACTACTTCGTAATCTATGGTTTTCTGTGGTTTTTCAAGTGATATTGTATCGTGACGTAATCTAACATAAATACTGAAATGAGTTTATCTGTTTTCACTATCTGCTTGTCTCTATTTCACTCAGTTTCTAATTTAATCTGAAGACTGCATGATCTATCCGTCATAAACAACACACTGGTGTCAAACACTTATATCCGTGTTGATCTGTTGGGCGGGGGATGGTGATTTTCATCCTTTTTGTGTTCCGAGTGGAAAACAGGACTTCAAGTTTTGGAGTTTCAGTGGTTGTGGTATTTTTTCTTTGCATTTTACATGATGGTTAACTAGGCAAGACTGCGTTGTATGTCGGCCTGGACTCGAACCTGGAACATGCGCTTAGCTCGAGAGCATTCTTCCATTAGACAACCAACGCCCTTTGGTGGCTTCATTTAGTGATATCGGGGAACTAAAGCCGCGTATGCTTCTTAATGAATGAGATGGGCAGTAAATAAATGTCACAAAGTTTCCAGACCGCAAATGTGACGAATTTTCTGGAAGAATTCGATCACCTAGTCAGATTGATTCATTATTAGATTTTTTAAAATAATTCCAGTGTGTTAAAGAAAAAATCAAAACAAGATTTTTATCAACATTTCACTGTGTAAGCCACAGCTTCTTCAGCAGAATTATTCGGATTTTTTACAGGATTTTCATCATGAGCTGACATTACTTAGAGAACCAGTGGAAAACCTGGGAGTACTGGACAGCTGTTTCGTCCTAGTTTGGGACTCTTCATCAGTACGCATCCACCGACAGGGTTCCAACCCAGGACCTACTGGTTACAATGCGAGATCGTATACCACCTTGCCACTGGGACCCGATCCAATGGCCCCTGAATTCTAACTTCTGCCAATTCACGATATACCGCAACCACTAGCCAATGTCTTCGGCGAGTATTTGTCCTCACACTCGACCTCCTGCACCCTACTGGTCACGACTTCTCACTAGAACCCCAGGTAACTACCTACCTGAATAGGGCAATTCGCTAGTGACCATCTCGGTTGGTGCGTACTGTTGAAGAATCCCAAACTAGGACGAAACAGCTGTCCAGTACTCCCAGGTTTTCCAATGGTTCTCTAACTAATGTCAGCTCATGATGAAAATCCTGTAACCAGTCAAATCCCTACAAACCAACACTTGAATATTCGGATTTTATTAACCATCAAAGTATATCGTCAAAAATTACATAAATTGAAGTCACTTCATTTGAATGTCACTTGTCGGTAGACATTTGTATTAGTAGAAAAGTGTAAACAGTCATCATATATTTTTTAAAGACTAATATCGAATTGTCCTATATGCATATCTGTCTGTATGAGTGTGTGTAAATGGATGTTATTTGAAATATGGAAAAGACGTCAATTCACATGTGATAAACATGATAATACATTTTTTAAAGGTCATGGAGGTTCACAGATGTTTTTGTTGTTTCTTTTAATCTGTCTTCCTTCATTAGAGTCTGCCATATAGGTGATACGTCTATCCCTTCCATCCTATTTACTGCATTCGATGTGGATAAAATATGCAAGGCTTCACAGGTCAACCTTTCTTTATGTGAATGAAAGCCTCTCCCCAGAATTTCGACATTGTAGAATTCAATATTATCTCCGCTATCTGTCACATGCATTGCTATACCTGATCTGTTTTCTAGACTTTTCAATGCTACTTCATTTCTAGGTGGACGTTTAGTGCACACTCTATATCCATTCACTGTGACCTTCACCTGTCTACTGCTCTCTCCTATATAGCAAACTTCACATTCTCAACATTTTATCCTATAGACACAATTACTTTGTGACATTTTGGGAACCATATCTTTGACATTCACCAAACCTTTCTCTAGAGAGTTAGAGGGCTTGAAATAGACTTTAATATTATGTGAAGCAAGTATTCTTTGAAGTTGTTCAGTTGTCTCCTTTTAATATGGAATGGCTATCGTCGATAGCCGAGATTTTTCAATTTTCTCTTTTCCCTTCTGCTCCTTTTTATTGGTAATATTATTTAGTAGCTTTTCCGGATAACCATTTCCAATCAAAATCTGTTTTATATTGGATATCTCGTTCTCCATATCATAATTATCTGTTACAATGTTTCTAGCTCTGTTAATGAGATTTAAAGCTACTGCAACTTTCATTATTCCTGGATTATCTGATTGGAAATTCAAATACTTGTTTGAATGTGTCGGTTTCCTGTATATCGTGAACTTTAGTTTCTCGTCAGTTTGTCTTTTTTCCCACAGACAATCCAGGAATTGACTTCAATTTATTTAATTTTTGACTATTTATATTTTTTGATGTTTAATAAAATTCGAATAATTTTGCTGAAGAAGCTGTGGCTTACACAGCAAAATGTTGATGAAAATCTTGTTTTGATTTTTTTTCATAAACACACTGGAATTATTTTAAATAATTTGTAGTAAATAAATTTATTTATTTATCCAAATGCAGACATATTGCTTACCTTTTCCAGTTGTTTCCAGCCGGGTTAGCAGGTGACTGTTAAAAAAGAAAGTAAAAATAAAGAATAAGGAAAAGGGAGGTAAACGAATTAATTATGATTTGCCAAATTATTCAATGCGTCGTTGGCTTATCGGTAGAATGCTCGCCAAACACGCCTCATGGGGTGCGGGGTTCGATTCCCGTCTACTGACGCACTCCTTTACCAGCTAAGCCGGTAACAACACCGGTAAAGTGGGAAGGTTGGGCATGAGGCTAGCAATCCCATCGATACGGAAACTTCACAGCTCTATCTTGAAGCCCTATGATCCACTGGCATCACAAATAAACACAGTTTTAAAAAACAGTATTCGCTGGTTACAAATACACGCATCTAGGATCATATGCAGTGATCTTACTTTGTTCCAAGTAAGTAATTTATTTGAATTCATGTGGAGAGAAACATCTGCATCTAGTAATAACTAAATAACAGTCATTTTTAGGCATGACAGTGTTGCATGATTAAAGTAAATTGTAGTGGATCCAGTGATGAGCTCCCTGTCTTCTAGATCTGTCTGCTGTGTCACAGAAGCTCCTTTCTGTGCCAAAGTCAGTGATGCTATCCACTGAAATATTTGAGTGGTGATGGGGTGAAAATTAATTTCCTTCTGTCAAGGAATAGAACTTTCGTATCCACAGTATCAGCCATGCTAGTCAGTCATTCAGTATAACTCCCTGATATCTTACTGCTCGTCACCTTTGTTATTGTCTGACCTCGGCTATCCATTTAGTTGGAGTGTCATGGTGAACTCCGCTTTTCCAAGTAAACAGACATTACTAATTCTTAAGTTATGATGCGATTAGGTAACTGATCAACTTTGTAAGCTCAAATGTTACTCGGTTTCCAAAGTATTATTAATCTTCAGTATATTAGTCTTAACGTCTGTGCATCGCATTAAAATTGGAAAGTAGGGAGTAATCTGTTCACTGATTCCAACTGGATCCATGACTGCATCAGTTCCTTATTTACATGATTTTCTCCATGTCACCCTCTGATGCCCAATACTTCGTTCCGCATTCAGGTTCCATTGAAGACCATGGTGTGTGATGTCATTTGAACACCTTGACAGAGTGTTTCCTTCCGTATATTTGTTGGGCCAGCCATAGATTAGTGACTGGTTAGATGTTTGCGAAGTTTCTTGTTGCTTGGCGTTTCTAGTCAGCCATCAGATTTGTTGTATCGAGTGAACGTAGTTGGTGATGAGGGTCCGGAGCAGGCTGTGAAAAATACTTTCAGTGACTCATGCTCCAAGTCTCTGAACCGCAAAGAAGTACTGATTTGACAGTAATGTTGTGAATTAAGATCTTGTCATTTATACTTCAAGCTGTAGACCTGTATCCTGGTTAAAGTCTAGTGATCTTATCTTTGACATCTATATCTGTTCTACCTGCGGTTAAGAAGATGAATCCTAGGTAAGTGAAGGAAGTAACTTCCCTTATATTTCCCCCATTTGTGGTGTTTAACGTTTCTTGTTGTTTTTGTTGCCTATTAAGTGTCTTCATCAACTATGCCTTCCTTGTATTTTCTTGAAATCCAGTCTTCTCTGCCTCTTCTGCCGAAATGATTGTTTTTCGCCTCCATGCGCCTGAGACTGTGCGCCACTAGACGTGAAGTCCAAACCTATGACTGTATTGTTACTGTCCACAGCCTGGCACATGATCCAGTATACGGCAGTCAAGAATATTATCGGTGAAAGCAGGTTACCTTGTTGTAATCCCACCTTCACTTCAAGGTTTTCGGTGGGTTTTCCCCGTTGTGAGTAACTCTTCGTGTGGCGTTAATATAAAGTTGTTGAATTAGGTTGATCGAAGGTTTGGAGCACTCCATAATGTTAGAGCAGTTTCGCGGTCAACCCAGTCAAAGGTTATTCTCAGCGTCTATGAAATCGAGTAAGAGATTTGACTACTGCCTGCTCATTCATACTGGGAAATATATAACTGAAGAGTCTAGACTACAGTGAGTTATGCTTGATGAACCTCATTGACAACAACCAAGTAATAAGTACTGGCATAACATTGTTTCATTTCTGTGGCCCTTGTAGTCTACGCAGGTACAAATAGTCATGAGAGGTCAAGTTTCAAAACACCCAAAATAAATGGAGAAATGATATTTAATTGAATTTTACATTTTCCCGTCGATTGATTGAACCAAAGGGCTCGGTCTCAGGTTGATATGTCGGCTTCTCGTGCAGATGCTTCGACGATGTCTGGGCATGTAATTATAATATAATTGGTGGATGGTGACTAGCAGTGGGCACTGGATTCGAGTTTCGGTGGGAGCATCACCACTCACTGGGGAATGCAGGTACATCCGGATGACGAGTTCCAAACAGGACGAAATGCGCTGTTAGTCACCATCCACCAATTGAAGAAATAATATGCTTAGAAAGTTTATATTCAAGAATCTTAAGCTGCTATGATTAGGAACACAGCTGTTCACATGTGCTGAATGTATTTCTTAGCGAAACTTTGTGTGGAGGTGGGTACTGACTAAGCATTACAGACGAAAGCGTAAGTCATTTTTGCTTGCAGACATTTGTGTTTGTTCTACATAAGAAGTAAAGCATTCGTGAAATACAGATGTTCTAGAGTCTTTTTGTCGGTCTTACATATACCCGTCTACTCAGTCGTCGTAGTATGTTGCGTGAACCAGTTCACTGCAGTTCGAAAAATGATCTTTAGTAGTAGGCAGCCACCGTTCTTCGCCTAGTCTTCCTTTGGGAATTTCTCGGCATTTAACACATACCAGTTGAATGAGGTTTATAAATGCTTTTGCTACAGCACTCCATAATGTTGAGGAAGTTTCCAAATTATATCAGAGTCAAGTGACTTAGGGTTCGAATCTGAGGAAGAAGCATTAATTCCTTGAAGAATGCAGATACGCCTTGCTGACGAGTTCCAACAAGCACGCAACCTGATTCCAGATGTTCCTGGCAACTAACTTCAGCCATTTAATGACAACAATTTAGAGTTCTTTAATTGACGGCTAACCAGCTAGCATAATGCGAACATTGCAAGCATGACTGATAGAATTCAGCCTGCACCGAACGGCGAAATAGATGCATGACAGTGTTGCCTTATGCAAACACACCACATAATAATGATGAACCGTTTACAACCTGGAAGCAGAACCCAGATTGGATTGTTAACTGGTCAGAAAATAGGCCAATCTACGCTTGTGTACTATTAGCACATCTGTTCAACTTTAAATGAATGTTAATCCACTTTACTTTTGGCGAAATTGCCGTTGAATTTTTCAATTTTTTGTTTTCTTTTCTTTTCTTTTTGGTTTAAAGATAAATTAGCATTCTATTGTCATTATTATTATTATTACGATTGTTGCTGTTTAACTGGCAGGTGGTTGGGATGTTTTGTTCCACTTAATTAGGATTTTATCAATGGTAAATGCTTCAAAAAAAAATGTAATTTCAATGTTTCTATCTGTCAGTCAACGGAAATTAATCTAAGTAGTATCTGCTGGTTTTCTTTGTTTGTTTATTTGTTTTTATTTTGTTTTCTATTCAGAAAAAGTGAAACAGCTTAGGGAGAGAAAAAGCCAACTGCATAGAAGCCAGTTTTACCTGGCAGTCATTTTAGTAGAGAGAGTCAACAAGTTGTATAAGTGTTTAAGTATTTAGCGTATAAAACTTGCTGTACATATGTATATATACATATCAATCAAATCTATTTTTATTTTTCAAACAACAAAACAACTAATCTAAATGTGACCATGCGTAGGATTGTTATTAACAAGTTGGTATTTTTTTCTTCAATTTCATTTGTATGCTGCTTTGCGGTAAAAAGTAGTATAAATTTTTATACAGCAATTTATCAGTTAAGGGGTTGATACCCGAACACACACACACACACAAACGAAAAGTGGAAGAGAACGGAAATGTAGTGAGAACAATAAACTTTAATTTCACTTTTTAAATTCTGTGACTGACCAACTTTAGATAGAGAGAGGTGTGTGTGTGTTGAAAACCACAGAGCACTGGATAGTTGTTTTGTCCTCCTTTTGGGACTCTTCATCGGTGTGCACTCACGATCCAACTAGGGGTTGGAAATCGCACCTACACTTTACGAGAACAAACTTGTTCATTATTCAGCCAATTGGGCAGGAATTCAGTGAGCCGTGGATGCTAATTTTTTCAGCTCATGACAGCGCTACCCTGACCAATGCCTTCTATGAATGTTTACTTCTTCTTGACATGGTAGGCTCCAGCAGTCAGGACTCCTCACTACAGCTTCAGCATGGAGTGGATGCTCATTGA
Source organism: Trichobilharzia szidati (assembly GCA_944472155.2). Classification (NCBI taxonomy): domain Eukaryota; kingdom Metazoa; phylum Platyhelminthes; class Trematoda; order Strigeidida; family Schistosomatidae; genus Trichobilharzia; species Trichobilharzia szidati. Next base: position 24,664,896 of record OX235273.1, read on the forward strand.
AGGTGTTTGTTAGGGCAGTGTAGTATCACGAGTTGATAATTTAGAATTCATGGGTCATTAATTTCAGGTCTAAGTATCTGAATTGTCAACGAGTTTTGTTCTCGTAAGCTGTAGTTCCTGGTTCCAATCCCTGGTTGGATCGTGAGTGTTCCAGACTAGGAAGAAATGTATATCTAGTACTCATTGGTTTTGAGTGAACTCTCTAAATGATGTAGGCTTATGGTGAAATCTAACAATGGGAATTTAATTAAACCATGTCCTTACAAGTGTGTCAGTGGCACAGTGGTAGAATGGTAGCCAACCACGCCTCACGTGTTCCGGGTTTGATCTCCGGCCACTGATGCACTCCTTTATCTCGCTATGCCAGTAATAAGACTGGTAGAGAGGGAAGGTTGGGCATGAGGCTAGCAACCACATCCCGTAAAAGTGAACACCACTGCTACCGAAACTTCAAGCATCTAGCTTTAAGCCCTATGTTCCACTGGGAACGTAAAGGAAAAAATACTTACAAATCGTGAAATCTGAAATAGTAAAGGAAACATTTACACAGTTCTAGGCCTAGAGAAACCACTAGTTACATCCCGTCGCAAATACAACTGAATGGTGAATGGAAATATACATACATTATAGTATACTGATTTATGTTTAAATTGAAATAAACGCTAATTCTGAAAACTTACAAATGTTGTCCCATGTACGGGAGTAGTACACTGATCGCATAAATTTTCATAGTTCTCACATAACACCTTTGTATTAGTATTGCTGATTTTTCGTAACTGAGCATGATGTGATGGGTGATGCCTTTGCATAATCACAGGTTGAACAGTACTTCCATTCAATAGATGATCACCTATTTTATCAACAATTAGTTATTAAAATACAAAAAAAAATTTCAGTTGTGAAAAGAACAAGAGTTCGATAGTTTATGCAAACATTTATAAAAAATATTTAGCTTTAGCTCGAAAGTATTCGCTGTTATTTCATGAACAAAGCCGTAACCAATCAGATCTCAGCGAACCAGCATTTCCTAATTAATCTGATACCAACTAGCAAGTAGCTCCATATAGGACGTTACCTGGAATTCTAGCGAGATATCGTAACCAGAGAGGTCAAGTGAGTCTGGTAAGAGAACAATTACTCATTATAATAAAGGTGTTTTGTATTTCCCTGTATTTCCCACTATCTGATAACGAATGAGAAAGAAAAAGAAGAAGAAATATCAAGCATTACTGAGACTCTCAAGCAAAACAACTACCCAAAGAACTTCATCAACAAAATCAACACTGACATTAAGTATGGTCGAAAACGTATTCTGAAAACATGGACTTCAACAGTTGTCATTCCATATAGAGCAGAGACGTCAGACGATATGAAAAGAGTACTCAATAAGCTCGACATCAGAGTTTTCTACAAAACATCAGACACACTGCGAAACAACCTTGTCCATATAAAAGACTAAATTCCTAAAAATCCTCTATCTAATGTGTCTATAAAATAAAATGCTTGCTTGGAATGTGATGCGATATACATCGGACAAACATCGCCAAATAGAAGTCAAAATCAGAAGAAATGTACACCATAGAGCATCTGTTCGACCACTGAACAGTTGAACTAGAAAAGCTTGAAAAATCACCTGCCACAGATCTGTCCACACATTATAGAATCAGGCCTCAAAATTGATTTTGACAATATTGAAATCATCATCCAGAAAAAGCACTTCAGAAATCACAAAGAACGTCTAATATCAATCATAAGCACTTCATATCAAATGGAATCCAAATTGTCTGAGCTGAATAGGAATGATGGACTAAAACAGAATTTGACCTGGTTACAACGACATTCCCTCCCCCATTAAAACGACAAAATGATAAGCAATTTCATTATGTAAACACACGCTGCTTTTATAATTTTACACACTTATCAAATCCAACAATCTACACCTGGTTTTTATCTTTACCAGTTGACCAATTTGACAACGGAAAAATGATCCCATGCTGAGGAACGATGATTAAGTTGTTAAATATAATCTGAAGCCCTATGTTCCTCTAGGTACTAAAAGAAACAATAGTATATAATAATAACAATAATAATATAAGCTGAGATTTTGTAAATTCTGGTTTCATAATACTTTGATGAAGCTATTAGGAACGATAGGCAGCGATACGTCCTTAAATCAGTTGATGTTATATTCGAATATCACAAAGCATATTGTTAAAGAGATTTTTCACCTTGAATATCGAATTAAAAAAATTATTTCATTTATTTTAAATTTTCTTCACGAACCTACAGTAATTTGGAGGTCAATGAAAGTCATGGAGCATATGGAATATTCAGGTCTACCGAAAAATGATTCCACCAGGAATAGAACACAATACCTTCAGGTTACACGATTACTGCATAAATTGAATTTGGACTTTTGTCATTCCATGCCATTATGCGATTAGTAACAGCAAATATGTTTGCCTAACGTTATTTACTCAATCATTCTGATTCGTCTTATGCTTTCTCACAGAAGGTTCATCTTTATGAGTGATATAGAAGTCAAAATACTTTAGATGGCTTAGTGAAGTATTGCGATGATCAAATAATGTATTACTGTCAATTTAAATAATTATGCTGATTTTGTTTGTTATAAATCAGCGAAGAAAATACAAGGTGTGCTAGCAAGGATGAATCATTCAACATCTCATTAAAATGGTCACCTACACAGATACACAAGATTTAACTGTACTCTTATTATTATTATTCCCTCGCGTTCCAAGCGCAACATAGGGATTCAACAACACATCTCCACTTTGTTCTGTTTTATGCCGTCCTCTTCAGCTGGGTCAACGACTGACCAATCTCTCTCATCTCTTCCTTACACGATCTCCTCCATGCCACACTCGCACTGAAGGTCCACTCGTCGCTTCCCATTTGGATTCCACTCGAGCAATGGCCTGCATTGCGTGCGATGTCGTTTGGCGGCATCCTCAATGTATACCCGGTCCATCTTCACTTTCTCCTACATATTTGTTGAGCGATCGGCCCTCATCTGTTGGTTTGTTCCCATAGATTCTTGTTGCTTATTCTTTCTCACTGGCCATTTGATCTTCAGTAGGGAGCCAGAGAAGGCAGCTGTTGATGAAAGTCTGCAACAGGCTGTTGGGAATCCTTTTCATAACAGGCTGGTCAAGTTTCTGACCCGTATAGAAGAACCGACTTCACATTGAATTTCTTATGCTGAGGCGGAGTGCAGAAGATTTCGCAACTGGTTTCAGGTTGATAAAGTCAAATCTAGCCTTTCTGATTCTGGCTAGCTTTGAAATAGTTATCCGTGCTGTCCGACTGCCTGTGGTTGAAACAGTACTTCCTGGCCAGATAAGTGAAGGAGGTAACCTCTGTTAAATCTCTGCCGTTGATGGTGATTGGTGCTGTTTGTTGTTGCTGTTGCTGTTCGTTGGTTATCTTCATCACCTCTGTCTTCTCTGTGTTCACCTGCAGTCCTGTCTTCGCCAACCACTTCTTCAGCCAGTTTGTTGGCTTTCGCCTGCAAGCTTTCGAGTTTGTGTGACATTAGAAAAATATCATCTGCGAAGTCAAGATCCTCTAGAGTCTTTTTATTGGTCATCCAGCGTATTCCTGACTCCTCGGCCCCCCAACAGTCTGACGCACAATTCAGTCCAATACAGTGAAGAATATCATCGGTGATAATAGGCAGACAGCTTGTCTTACTCCTGTATGCACTTTGAAAGCCTAGCTGAGTTTTCTGTTGTGGATTACTTGACACATGGCATCGTTATATAGCCAGCTGTTGAATGAGGCTGACAAAGATTTGAGGTACGCCATAGTGTTGAAGTAGTTTCCAAATTACTTCTCGGTCTACGCTGTCGAAGGCCTTCTCGAAGTCGATGAAGTTGACGTTTAGGTTTGACTGCCATTCTATGCCATGTTCGATGACAATGCGTAGAGTTGCAATTTGATCAGCACATGATTTGCCCTTCCTGAATCCAGCTTGTTCCTGTGAGGCTGGCGCAGTTCTGTATCCAGTGCATCCTTTATTCTCTCAAGGATGATGCAACTTAGTAGTTTACTTGGAGTGGACAAGAACATTATTTCACGCTAGTCAGTTCTTGCACAGGCCTAAGTAGCTCTTCGTTGGCAGTTTGACGAGGTAGCGCTTCTTTCATTCAGTAGGCACCTTTCCTTCTTTCCAAACTTTTAGCAGTAATGCAGTGAGAACATCTGCCGTAGTCTCTGAGCCGTCTTCAGTGCTTCGGTGGGAATACCGTCTGTACTGTACTTTACTGAAATCAAATCTAGTAGAATGCTAATCACCAACCATTTGGGCTTTCAGGTATTTCGCGATTAACCATGCCTATTGTGTATTAGCTAATGACATTACCTGGCCGTCCAAACCCTGATAGGTGTAACGGGGTTCAAACCCGTGACCTGTTAGTTGAAACTCGACTGTCTAAACCGCAATCTAGGGTCAATTCATTATTAAAGTGAAATACAAGCGGACGGTATTCAAAAACTACAAGACGAGTGGTTTCATCAGATGAATCGATTTTTTTACCCAACTGATAGTAACTGTAAAACACGCTAAATACAGGCGGCACAAACGGGAATCTCAAAGTCAGCCAGGATCAGAAAATGCAAGGCACACCTCCATTACTTAGAAATCAATGTGGAAATCTGCTGCATTCTACATAAGGAACAAGATCGAGAACTTCAACGCCAACTTTAAACCAGCGCAGCTTTACAGTTCAAAGACTTGGCGACTAAGTCATCAGAGGAGTTTCAAACCGGTTACTGCAGACTGATCAAATTCTGCTGACTTCACCCCATACTGAAAATCAGATGGCCTGTGAAAAACCAAAAGTAACGGGGAACTCTGTTAACGAACCGACTAACAACCTATCACGTGACAGCTATACAGAAGGGGATGGAAATGGTTTGTAAATACACTGAGGAACCCATTGAGTGAGATCACGCCATAGCCTGGCCGTTGACTGGAGCCTGAAAAGGAAATGACAGGTTAGGCGTGCATCCGATGGTGATATGAAGGAGATTGCGTGAGAAGGAGATGAGTGACTATAATAAGTCATGGCGTCAGATGAAGGCGACCCTAGGGGAACAAGACCAAGTTGAAAGGTGGTATTGAATCCATATGTTCCACTCAAAACCCGATGGATTAATAAATAAAATAATAAATAAAGTACGCTACTGTACCATTCTTCCCATCTACTACAAGGTAACTAGCCTGGCAGTGATTACTATCTTCACCATGAACTGCACATCATATTATTTGTTTTCAGGTGAATTTTGAATTTCCTATTGATCGATTATGTTGAGCTGAAATGTTCAGTCTCATGAGATTTCTTAAAACTATGGGCGCAGGGTTTCAGTCTCCTTGGGATCACCATTATCACTCACTTGGAATGCAACAATATTTTAGCTAACAAGTCCTAAGTGAGATAAAAAACGCACCGTGCATTCAACTGCTAGTTACCACCAACCAAGATAACTCAATGCTCATCTTGTTGTTATGAAGAAAGTTTTAAAGTCTTGATGACTGAGAACAATAGAAGGAAAAAGAAACTGGTACTTACCTCCTGTATTGTTAGTTATCTTCTCATAACTGTTAGTTCGACTTGTCGAAAGCAAACTATTATTATTATTCTGATCAATGCCTATATCACCATTTGGATAGTTGGTTTGTGATGACGGATGATATGAATGCCGATTGTATGTTTGATGAAGTAGGCTTTGTTGACTACCATGCGTCTTAATCTGCTGTAATGGATCCTCTTCACTATATCTACGATGATTCAACTTCTCACTAGTCGGCAGATTGTGTAGATCACATTCACTTGATGAGATGATATTACCATTCTAAAATGAGTAGGATAATAATCTTTTGTTTGTTGAAATGGTATATAAATTTTGGTTTAAGTTAGTTAAGCAATAAGGATTAAAATGTGAATATAATTCTTCACATAACACACAGTGTTGTACAGTAATATTAACTGATGACGTTTCGAGCATAAACTATTGCCACTCATAATCATATCAAGTCACTACTCACACAACTTTTTCCTTCATTTATATACATGCATTATACATACATATATACAGATAGAAGAATCGTTGGTGTTGAATAACTATCCTATAAAATTCATTAGGAAGATAACAAAAGGCCAGAAACAAAATAAAAATAATTGTGGAACTAGTAATGATAACATAAATAAGAGAGAATATAAGGCATCCACTGTTATGCCATATAAGGAGGGGACATCTGAGACTCTGCGTAGGATTCTTAATAAAGCAGGAATTAGGGTGACATTCAAACCTACAAACTCACTCAGGTAGGACAAGCTCTGTAGGTTAAAGGACCCTGTTGGTTGACCCAATTAGACAAAATAATATAATTTACAAAATACCTTGCAATGACTGTGAGTTAAGTCAACTACATAGGTCAAACTAGTAGGTCGGGGGTAATCAGATTGTCGGAACATAAGAATTTAGCTAAGGTAAGAATGGTTGACGCTGAAAAGATAAGTAATTTAGAAAAAAAGCTCAGCAATTGCACTTCATGCATTAACAAACAACCACACAATAGGGTGGGATAGGGTTAAAATTCTAAAGAGTTACATAGGTAGGTGGAGAGAGGTCGATTACGGAATCCTTGTTCATTGAGTCTACACCCAACACGTGCAGCAGAAATGACTCAATGCAAATACCAGAAATATGGAAGATATTATTGCCACCAGTCAGTCAAATCAGAAGAGGATAATAAATAATCTAAATATTCTATTACAATTCAAACACACCAAAACATTCTAACAAGTAACTCGTACTATTATTTCTGAATGTACATTATCTCATACTGAATTTTATTCCAATATCTAATCGATTCCACACATGTATATAAATGAAGGAAAAAGTTGTGTGAGTAACTTGATATGATTATGAGTGGCAATAGTTTATGCTCGAAACGTCATCAGTTAATATTACTGTATAACAACACTGTGTGATTTATCAAAATAAAATCTTATCCATAATGGAGTTATGCTCTACCACAGTGCCCAAGTTTTATACTTATATCTTCACATAACAATAGAAGTTGGGCACTGTGGTGGAGCATAATTCCATCGTAGAGCAAATCTGTGTGTGATAAAGCCGCACATAATAATTTCGTATTATCAGCTAATAACTTTTCGAGCACAGTTTATTGCTCACAGTCATCATATTACAGCACTGAAGCAACTTTCCAACTTCGTTCGTTTATTTGTTTTCATTATTTTTTTATCCTTTGATTTTATCGGTGGTAATACCTACCATATCTTTGATATTGACGTTACGTTTTCACTATTTCACGTGGTAGGTACAGATCCAATTAGTACAAGTATTCAGTGTAATTTTTGACTTTAACAGAAGTAAGAAAGAATTTGACGCATCTACAGTTTTACCAAAATATAAGGAAGGGGCATATGAAACCATAGGTAGGATTCTCAATAAAGCAGGAATTAGGGTGGCATTCAAAACTGCAAAACTCACTCTGTACACTGAAACATGATTTTAACCCAGTCAGATAAAATAGTGTAGTCTTCGAAATACTATTAATATTAGTAAACAGACTAGTAAGGAAAACACTATATGTGCAGCGGAGAATTAAAAACCGCTCACCACCGTCCATTCACTTATTCTTTCTACTATACATTCCCGTTCACTATATTATTATTATTGTTCCCTTGGGTTCTTAGTGGAACATAGGATTCAACTGCACGCCTCCACTTTCTTCTGTCTTCTGTTGTACTTTTCACTTGCATCCATGTTAGTCCATACTGTTTCAACTCCACTTCACACGATCTCCTCCATGTCACCCTTGAACGTACCACTTGCCGCTTTCCTTCCGGGTTCCACTCGAGCGTTGGTCTGACATGCGATGTAACCTAGCGGCCTCCTCAGTGAGTGTCCAATCCATCTTCACTTTCTCATGCATATTTGTTGGGCGATTGGTTCTTGTTTCGTTTGTTCCCATAGTTTCTTGTTGGTGATTCTTTCCGGCCATCTGATCTTGAGTATAGAACGAAGACAGCTGTTGATAAAGGTCTGCAACAGGCTGTTGGAAATATTCTTGGTGACCCGCCAAGTTTTTGGTCCGTATAGAAGAAGTGACTTGACGTTTCTATGGAAAATCCGAATTTCTGTGTTATGTGGAATGCGACAGTTTGAACTGTCGTACTCTGGTTCAAATTTCTAAGTTGAAAATGCAGCTCAAGCTGACTCCTAGAAATCTTTCTGTTACTGTAGCATTAAGAAACTCTTTCTGATTTACCGTCTGATTTACGTGTTCCTTTCAAAATGTTGCATATTTGTGAGGCTTTTAGTGTTATATTGTTCTCGGGGCTGAAGTGCTTAGATGTATTATAATATAATATTAATACTATTAAAAGAGGCGCTATTACTGTTTGACAAGTTTAGAGTCCCTATTTTCTTTCTGTTTGTCAAACAGAAGGCAGTATGATGGGAAACAAAGCAATTTAGTTAGTGGTTACTAAAAGGCTGTCTAGACAGTGGATAAAGTGGGACAAATCAAGACGCAAAGAGATAATGAATTTAAGCAAGCGTGTATGAAATAAGACAACATCCGATTCACTAAGGCTAACTTTTTAGACGAATAATCTCAAATATGTCATGATCTATGTTGACTGTCATTCAGGTAACAGCTAAGCAGTCAATGGTCTCCACAGTATTGAGATCAACCGTTTTTACTTTTTACAGGTAAGGCATTTTTCCATCCATCAAAATGCATCGTATTTATGATTATTAATTTGATTGCATGGAGGATTTCATCATGAGCTGACATCAGTTAGAGAACTAGTGGAAAACCTGGGAGTACTGAACAGCTGTTTCGTTCTAGTTTTGGACTCTTCAACAGTGCACACCCACCATGGCTAAAACCCAGGACCTTCTGGATACAAGGCGAGCTCCTAGACCATTGAGACACTGGGACCTGATCCAATGGTCCTTGAATTCTAACTTCTGCCAATTCACGATATAGCGCGACCATTTCGAAATGTCTTCTTCGATGAGTTACTGCCTCATCTTCAACCCTTATTTCTTGGGTACCGAGTAGATAAGCACATCTCAATCCTCTTCATCTGACTCCGACACTGCCCATAAGATCTCATTTCCTCATCACACTGTCTTCCCTGTGTCACTCTCAAACCCACGTCAAACTCGCCGATTTCCATTCAACTATCATTTGAGGGCCTGGTGAGCGATGTCATTCATCGATCTACTCAGAGTGTGTCCTTCGACATATTTGTTGGACATCGTACAGCTACCTCTTATTTACCCCATATTTCATTGCAGTTTAATCATCCAGTTATCTTCATGAAATTAAATCTCTGTTCATGAACACATTCAAATAGATTTCATCCTATTACTGCAAATGTTTTGAAGGAAATGGAGAAAGAACATCGTGGAATAATAGAGAACGCAAACAGATGAAGATAATGAAGGATAGTGAAGAAAACCTAGTTGCTTAGTGGGTAAAACAAAGGAAACGATCAGGCCAGTCATTTCCAAAAGTCTCTTGAATCAATCACCACCTGCATCTCATCTAGCAGTGTCACCAACTGTCACAGAATTGCCGGTGAACGAATATCAGTCCTCCGACTGAAGTCTTGAGTGCTAGAAAGTTACTGAAAATCCTCTAGTGGGAAACAACGAATTCGGCGTTTGTTCTAGGGTTATATGGAAATGATAATGTGGAGAGGAAATGAAGGCTTGTGCGTAATCGTAAAGCCCGCTAAAGAAAGATACAGAGAACCTACTGAAATAGAGAGACAACGATAGTATTAATAGCAATAATAATAGCAAATTATACAGGAATAAATAGCTTAAAAAGTGAAAATTCGTTTATTATTATTTCATAAAAATGATTAAACGTGAAGTAATTAGTGCTGTCAAATCAACATTATATATAACTGAATAATTTGACAAATCCATTTTCTATTTATTTCAATCAAATCCCTACAAACCAATACTTGAACATCAATGAAATGCTCACTAGCGACTGGCCATATTCAGGTAGGTAGTTACCTGGGTTCTAGTGGGAAGCTGTGACCAGTAGGTTGCAGCAGGTCGGGTGTGAGGACGAATACTCGCCGAAGACATTGGCTAGCAGTCGCGCTATATCATGAATTGGCAGAAGTTGGAATTCATGGGCTGGCCATCGGGCCGGGCGCCAGTGGCTTAATGGTATACGAGCTCGCCTTGTAACCAGAGGGTTCTGGGTTCGAACTGGGTGGGTGGGTGCGTACTGCTAAAGAGTCCCAAACTAGTGGGGCAAAACAGCTGCCCAGTACTCCCAGTGCTGGTTTTCCAATGGTTCTCTAACTGATGTCAGCTCACAATGAAATCCTCCAAACAACCAAACAAGAAATCCCTACAAAACCAATACTTGAGAATTTTTATGTTCCAATAATCTAGTTGACCCTGATCTCCTAGTTTGACCTATGTAATTGACTTCACAGTCACTAATTGCATGGTATTTGATAAATTATATTATTTTTCTTAGTTGTATCTATTGGGTCGTTAAGCCGACAAAGTTTATTTCTGAGATAATTGGTTGGTTGGTTTAAGTGCCACCCTAATTCCAGCATCATTGAGAATTCTACGTAAGGCCTCTGACATCCCTTCTTTATACCGCAGTGCTTCGGAAATGTATGAAGAACCATAGAAAAACTAAGACCAGCAATAAAAGTGAGGAAAATAATATAGAATTTAAACCCTCTATAGCACTGCCGTATTAAAAAGGGACGTTAGAGGACTTAGCTTAACCTAGAATGATTGATCCTGATAAATTAAATAACCTAGAAAGAAAACTCAGACATTGCATTGCATGTAATCACACATATATAAGACGGGACACGGTGAGAGTACTAAAAGTTATATAGTTAGGTGGATATAAAGAGAGGTTAATCACTGAAGCTTTGTTTATCGACTCAACACCGCACACGTGCAATCGAAATGACGCAACGCAACGCGTATACTGGAGATATGGAAAGTGGCAACAAACAGCAAAAGGAAGTTGGAGAGACAGAAAGAGAGAAAATATATTGAAGTATAATTTTCAAGTAATGGTTTTGTAGGGATTTTGTTTGATTGCATGAAGGACCTCATCATGAGCTGACATCAGTTAGAGAACCAGTGGAAAACCTGGGAGTACCGGACAGCTGTTTCGTCCTAGTTTGCGACTCTTCAACAGTACTCACCCACAGGGGTGCAGTTAACCTGGGGTTCTTGTAGGAAGCCGTGACCAGTAAGGTACAGCAGGTTGAAGATGAAGCAGTAAGTCATCGAAGAAGACATTGCGAAATGGTTGCGCTATGTCGTGAATTGGCAGAAGTTAGAATTCAAGGACCATTGGATTGGGTCCCAGTGGCTCAATGGTATACGAGCTCGCCTTGTGGATGCGTACTGATGAAGAGTCCCAAACTAGGACGAAACAGCTGTCCAGTACTCCTAGGTTTTCTAGTGGTTCTCTAACTGATGTCAGGTCATGATGAAATCCTTCATATATATATATATATATATATATATATAGACAAATTGTGATAACGTGTGACTAAATTGATATGATTATGAGTGGCAATAATTAATGCTCGAAACCTTATCATCCAGGCGTTAATACAACATCATCACTGTGTGATAATTAAAATAAAGGTATCTAATATGGAATTACATTTTACCATAGTGCCTAAGTTCTACACTTGCATTAGTGATTGTTTGAAAGCCAGTCAAACCAGTGCTTGAATATACTTTGTGACTGAAGAACATCGCTAAAGTAGTAAAAGGAGTTAGAATTAGAGGGAATATGATGCATTGTGTTGGATGGGAAGTCAGGTAGCCCAATGATTCAGCAGGGTCGCTGAGATGGTCCCTCTCGTTCTAACAGACTAGCCTTTAGCCATAGCTGATCAACTGAAGTAGACGGATTCGACTCCTGTACACAGATACTATCGTTTTCATTAAAACACCAGTAGTAACCGGGATTTTTGAATAGACAGGCTCAAGAATCATGAGTCGATTTCTGCATTCAATAACTTAATTGATAATTAAATATACTTAATCATAAAGTATAAAGATTATTTAACCAGTGTAATAATAATAATAATGGTAATAATTACTTACAGTATTATGCGTAAATTCTGGTTTCAGCGGTCTTGCTATATGCGTCACATATTCTTCATTGACTTTTGTCAACTGTGGCAGCGGTCTACGTCTTGTCACCAATGGTGTATTAATATTCGGTGTAGATTTATAATGTCCATAGTGTTTATAAGAATTAGGCATCCGGATGTTGTTATAATTTTCATTCATATTATCATTATTCCTATTATTATTGTTATTACCGATATGTATCATCCTTTCTGAGTCTGAAGCATCTATCTATAATTGAAAGGCATATATATGTAGATATACTGTGAATATATACTAAAACGTATTACTAATATGAATAATAGTATTGATAGTAATAATAATAATAGCGATCAAAATTCAATCGCATCTTGTTAAAATGAATTCAACTCATTTTATATTCTACTAACCTCGATATTCGTTTAATAGGTTAACATATCACAGCATCGTTTATCTCTACTGGGAATATGCGTACAATTACTATTATATGACAGATAAATACTCATATATGCTCGGGTGTATATGTGTAATACCGCACTTAAAAAAACGCAGTCACACACATAGACACACAAACATTTGAAAGAAATAGCAAATAGAAAAAAATATTTTGATTATATGAGTTCATTTCGATTGAAAGGCTTTCTTTTTCGGTGATTAAAACCAGTAGGAGAACAAGATTTGTAATTGTGGCAAATATTGATACTATTACAAATACTTATACTATTACTACTACTACTACTACAAATGATTGATCTGATCTACACATCACATGATGATGGTGATCATGGTGATTACCACTGTGAGATAACCAGTTGATACTGAGCCTACCGATCAGCACATATATATACAATTATATCACCTGATGAGAATTATTGATCAGTCAGTTGAACAATTTTTGTTTGTTTGTTTGTTTGAATTAGTAGTAATTTTATTTTTAAATGAAAAGCATAAAATTTTGATCGACAATTTAGACATCAGTTATTAGATGAAGCTAAGTTAATCACAAAACAAATGCAACAGTTAAAAAAAGAAAGAACTGTTCATGAAACTTCAATTTAATGGGGACGTGGCTAGTGAAGTCTTACATCTGAGATTATCGAGAGCGATAAAACGGACTTATACTGCCACAACCACCCTTTGTTTGTCATTTTCCACTGCCGACCAATTTTGATTGCTCAAGTGAAAGATAAGCTACCTAGTTGTGCCACTTCGATGTGTATCTATAAATTTAGTTGCTGCTGTGGAGAAAGCTATATAGGGCGAACAACTAGACAGCTGAACAAACGCATGAATGATCATCTTGCTTCATGGTTCGGAAAAGGTCAAATAAAATCCATACGAAGTTTTATTTTGGCTCATTTGACTGATAGCGGTCACCAAGTGGACAAAAATAGTGCTTTCAAAGTTATCTATCGTATTCCATCGAGTCTTTCGAATGGAATCAGAAACCGTCTTTTACACCTATCCGAAGCTATGGGAATTCGAGAGGACAATCCTAGTCTTTGCATACAACAAAAGAAGTTTGTTCTACCTTTGTTTCTCCCTTGGCCTAGGTGAATTCTATTCAAAACCCTCCCACCCTTTCTTATTTTCCATCTCCTTCGTACTTTTATAATATTTATTTAAACTCTGATTATCTGTCCACTTCACCTTTTAAGATTTGACCCAATTTATTTATACACTTATATACATATACTATCTTTGTTATTCTTATCACCTGCATAAACCTTATTATCAATATTTTGTTATCATTATAATCATCGTTATTAATTTCGTTCAAAACATTTACCACATTATTATTATTAAGATTATTATTTGATTCCCAAAATCACCGTCATTGGTTAAAATTTTATATATAAATCTATGTAAATTAGAGTAAAGCCTGAAGAAGATCTAATTGAAAACAATATTGTTCGCTTATATGTCTTGTTCTAATATTATAAATGCGAATATTTAAAGATTTGAAATGCATAACTGTTAATTTTCCTAACTTTATCTTCTTTAGCATTGATTTTGTCATTGAATCAAGCATAACTTCTCCTGCGGACCAATCACTGGTCACAAAACATTCACCCCTGCCACACACACACGCTGAGAAAACTAACCACCAAAACCGTACAAAGTACGACCTTGGCGTTTTAATGCTTACACCACATCCATAGCCGTCACAGTCTTCCTCTTCGCATGCTCCGTGTAGGTCACAGCATCACAGATCACATTCTTCAAGAAAACCTTGAGAACACCACGAGTCTCTTCGTAGATCAAACCGGAGATACGCTACACACCACCATGACGAGCGAGACAGCGGATAGCTGGCTTCGTGATGGCCTGGATGTTGTCACGGCGATGTCTCTTGGCTTCTCCCTTGCCCAATCCCTTCCCATCTTAACCACGACCAGACATGATTCAAGAGAATGACTTGAAGAGAACAGACTCGAGACATAAGTCATTTACTTTTTAGTTGTTATGATGAGTAAAACCACTTTATGAGTTCATCAAAAAGAAACCAAAAGTTAGTTAGATCGAGAATTCACGTCTTTAGAATTAACTATAAATCGAAATTTTGCCAACATGACTGAGATTTGAGATGAACTATGGCGATTTCTGCTGAGAATGTACATTGTACTGATCGAAGTATTCTACTGGAACACACGCAGCGAGATATAAGCTTACAGAGAATTGTCATTCGAAGTGATGACAACAAGTGGTGTTCTTCAGGGATGCCCACTGTCATAGATGTACTAATGGAATTAACCCTAACTGACTTCAGAGACTCAGGGATTGATTTGTTACAATCAGGTAATAATCTCGTTGACTTAGAATCTGCAGATGACAAAGTCCTTCTAGGTGAAGACGCTGACAAAATGTGGAGTCTTCTGAACATTTTGAGGAGGAGCAGTCTTCGAATATTTGGCATGTGATTTGCTTCCGTCAAATGTAAGATGATGATACAGGACTAGACTATATCTAGTAACTCCTAGCTTAAAGATAGGGAGTTAAGTGGTTAGTAGAGTGTGTTGACCACTTCACTTATCTGGGAATTCGTATCAGCCCCAACGAGATGCTAGCCGATGAAACCTCAGTACGGATACAAAAGGCTAGAGTGGTATTTGCCAAACTACATCATCTCTGATGTAGACATGATATCCGACGAGCTATCGATCAAATGACATGTGTACTGTACAGCAGCAGTTTGTCTCGTCCTCCTATATGACTGCAGGACATGGCTATTAAAAGTGGAAGATATGAAAAGGGTAGGTAGCTGTCTTTGATCATAAATGTTTGTGCTGTCTCTCCTGAGTTAAATGGCATAAGATTGTAATTAATGTCAAGGTTAGGCTTTGGTCGACAGCTACGTATGATGGGTGAGTCAATCAATGAACCTACATCGATTGAGATGGTTAGTACATGTGTTTAGCATCCCTAGCCATCGAATTCCTCGACGGTCAATGTAAGCTGACAAGGATCAGTTTCGCAAAACAGCTAGTGGTGCTCAAACAAAAAAATGGAATTAGTATACGAAAATTCTAACAGTTATTTTGAGGCACGTAGGGTGCTGTAGGCCACCTGACTGGTTGGGGTTCTCGGGATTCTATGAACCAATGACTGAAGACATTTGATGATATGGCTTAAATCCGTTCCGAACGGCTGGTGCAGATTCACTCTCAGTATTCCACTATATCCATCTGAACAGTACTGTCTTTCCATGTTACTATTCTTTCTCCCTTACATTTCTGTCTGTTATCATTTTTCTGAATCTCTTTTTTCTCTTATGTGTTCCTTTGTATGCTTCATGGTGTGTACCAAATAGAACTGCTGCACTTCTGTGCAAAGTTCTATGTCAGTGTATGTCTGTGCGTTAATGCCTCTAGAAAGTTGCCTGGGGTGAAATCAGTGGAGCAGGAATCACAACTGTGAAGCACTAATAGAAATTCGGGAAACTCAACCAGTGAGTGTTAGGATGGGCAAGCTTCTTTTTTAGCTGTAAAGCGGTGATTGGAAGGTTTTGATTCATTCATCTATTTATGGTTTACTTTTCTGAGAGATTTCGAAGACATACAACCAATAGGATTTGTTTTATTTATTGCCTATAATTCGGTGGGTTTTGTAAATATAATATACTGTGTTTCTTTCTGGACATCATTTTGTTTTTCCAGTCTCACTTATTTGTGTCTGCCTCAGTGTGAGAGATAAATTTCATTGACCAGTTGGCTATGGTGCCATGTTCTGCAGGTGTATTCTAGTCAAGTCAGATGAACCTACAATACGATGGAGAAGATTTGTAGCTCAGCAAGGATGATTTTCATGTAGTTGTGTTCTCTGAGCTAGTGGATGGTTTATTCGCGAAGCCTACACTGCCCTACCCCTACTAGGCAACATCTTCAGCGCATACTTCAATTTGTTGAAGTGAGCTTTTAGATTTCTCCATGAGTTTATTAGTTAGTCATCTCCTCAATAACACTAACTTTTAAACTTGCAGAAGAGGCATTATATTCCCACAGGCGACCTCCACTTTAAGCCAACTGAAAGTATGAAAATAGATCAAGTTAGAATGATTCGTTTGTTGAAGGGTGTACGGAGACGACTGTGACATTCCTTTCAAAACATGCTGATTGAAATTTACTGACGTACTCACTGTTCATTACATATTTACACATACAACAAATATCTATGAGAAATGCATACAAATTACAAATTAATTCTATCGTTAACTTTTAGGAGAAGATCCAGTATGAAGGTTGAAACAATGTAGTATAACTGTTGATAGTGATTAAGTAGGCATGTCTATTGTTTCTGTGTGTACTGGACAGCTATTTCGTCCTAGTTTGGGACTCTTCATCAGTACGCACCTACCGGCATTCGAACTCAGGACCTTATGGTTACAAGGCGAGCTCGTAGACCGTTGAGCCACTGGGACCCAGTCTAATGGTCCTTGAATTCTAACTTCTGCCAATTCACGACATAGCGTGACCATTTCGCAATGTCTTCTTCAATGAGTTACTGCCTCATCTTCGACCTGCTGTACCCTAATGGTCACGGTTTCCCACTAGAACGAGCTCACCTTGTAACCAGAAGTTCCTGAGTTTGAACCCCGGTGGGTTCGTACTGATGAAGAGTCCCAAACTAGGACGAAACAGCTGTTTAGTACTTCCAGGTTTTCTAGTGGTTCTCTAACTGATGTCAGCTCATGATGAAGTCCTCCATGCAATCAAACAAAATCCGTACAAAACCAATACTTGAATATTGTTTCTGTGTCATGTACATCGTTTTGAATGGTGTTAAGCAACTGGTCGCTTTAGATGATCTCATCTAGCTAGATATGTTAAAAGAGCTTGGTGATCAAATGACTCAGAGATTAACACACTTACACACACATCACTACAGATCGAATTTATCAGCTAATCAGAAATAAATCACGTGACACGAAAGTTCAAATTCCAAGTTAATAAAATTGATCAGCTATGATGACAGTGGTTGTCAAGAAATACAATTACATCATTCATAGAGAATTCAGACAAGTTCACTTCATCTTAAAGTTTGTGCTGAAAACGTTATCTGGAAGGACAATGAAAGCTTCGTGATTAAAGCAAGCAGCTCAGAGAACAAAACTAAATCAAAATTATCCACCTGAGCTACAAATCTTCTCTGTTATTTCATGTGCAAAGTGTTGCTAGTTATAAACGATTCAAATAGCCGTCTGTCGTTCAAATAGCCCTTGGCATATATATTTATATGTACATATATATAACCTATAAACTGTTTGCCAGGGTGTTATATTTGTGGAAAAGCCAGTTGTTACCTGTTTTTAGCAAACTTTTGTCATTAGTATAAGACTGTTGTTCTCAATATGTTATTGTGTTACACCGTTTTTTGGGCACACAATATTCCGGTAAGAGTATTTAGAGGGAGGAAGGAGAGCGGACACTTAGACAATTATCACTATATATATTTAATGGGTATGATGTATCAACTTAACAGTTATCTCTTTAGGCCCCGACATTATGCGAATTTACAGTATTTCATTATGAATGAATGTTGTGTGCCTTCTAACTTTGCTTAGTAAGAGCAATAATAGCTTTATTCTGAACAATGTTCAGAATTTTCAATGGAGTTTACTGCACGGTATTTTCTCATCATCTAGGATCTTCAAATAAAATCCTAGTTGACAGTAGATCATGGTGACACAGTGCTGTCTGACCTGAAGCGCAATCCAATTCATGATGACACTTCCTGTTTGTTTCCTTCGAAAAATGTATGGCATTTAGTTAAATTCCAATTATAAAGGCTTCAGGAGTAAATTTTAGGCACCAAGGACACAAATCAGGAAGAGCTATGTCATGTATTAGGATATACTGCCATCAAGGATTATTGTTTTTCTCAAGTTTGATAGAGAGTTGCTAAACAGCAGGTTGTATACATTTTAAATACCAGTATTGTGCAGCAGGTCGGGTTTGAGGACAAATACTCGCCGAAGACACTGTCTAGTGGTCGCGCTATGTCATGAATTGGCAGAAGTAAGAATTCATGGGCTGGCCATTGGATCTAGTCCCAGTGGCTTAATGGTCTACGAGCTAGCTCGCCTTGCAACCAGATGGTCCTGGGTTCGAACCCTAGCGGTGGTGCGACTGATGAAGAGTTCAAACTAGGCTGACGAAACAGCTGTTCAGTACTCCCAGCAGGTTTTCCAATGGTTCTCTAACCGATGTCAGTTCATGATGAAATCCGCTAACCAATTTTAAATACTCGCCAGAGTAAATAATATTATTAGAGGTCATATTTTATTAGATTTTTTGAGTTCTGAACAATAAGACTGTATGGTTTTTGTCATATGTTACAAATAGACTCATTGCACGTAACTTTAGTTAAGATCGACTGCATTGTAAAAATATATCTTCAGCGTACGAATGCAAATATAGTATAGTGTCCGTCACTTCGTCTTCTCACTGGTTCCTACTCTCCTATTGCTTCATTAATACTCATGTTGTTGCATTCGTTGGAATTTGCAGCAACATCTCATCCTTGTCCGAAGACTATTCTACAACCGGTTAATAACTTCTACCAGTGAACACGACCTAAGCAGTGACATAGATCTGTGGATTATATTAATAATCTGTATAAGTGGAATGTAACTTCAATTTTAAGTAACCACTAAGTTTTATTTTTTTATTTTATTTGGATTACAGCTTGATGTCACACTGTATTTTCAGTACAAGCATGGAATTTTCAGCGTGGATATCGTTAATAGAGAAGATTTGTAGCTCAGGGGGATGATTTGCAATTAATAGTGTTCTCTGAGCTGGTTGGTTTAGTTGCGAAGCTTTCGTCGTCTTTCTGGACAACATCTTCAGCGCCATATTTAGCACAAAGTGAAATGATTTAAATTTCTTCATGAGTGATGTAATTGCGTCTCCTGGTAACTATCTTTACACGTGTATTGACCATTTTCTATTGACTTGGAAAAGTGCCAGAGAATTCCTAGAAGCCTGGTACTCAAACGAAATGTAATTAACAAACACGTTAATATAGACGAAATATACCAACTAATAAAAAGTAAATCAGGTGACCAGAAAGTTTAAAATCCAAGTCAATAGAAAATGGTCAATACATATGTAAAGATGGTTACCAAGAGACGCAATTACATCACTCATGAAGAAATTCAAATCATTTTACTTTACGCCAAATACTGCGCTGAAGATGTTGTCCAGAAGGACGACGAAAGCTTCGCAACTAAACCAACCAGCTCAGAGAACACTATTAATTGCAAATGGATATCGGTAGCCCAAATTTGCAGGCTAACCATAGATATCGGGTGTGCGTCGGCAGGGGATTGAACCCCGTACAATGTACATGGTCGGCAAGAGTC
Organism: Trichobilharzia szidati; assembly: GCA_944472155.2. Lineage (NCBI taxonomy): Eukaryota > Metazoa > Platyhelminthes > Trematoda > Strigeidida > Schistosomatidae > Trichobilharzia > Trichobilharzia szidati. The sequence continues at coordinate 24,684,955 of OX235273.1, forward strand.
CTAACCACTGTGCCACCGACGCATTTCTGTAATATACTGTGACAGTGCTGGTAAACACTGAATCGTTTGTTTGTTCAAACTGGTCTCCATACTGGCGGCAGACAAGAAGGCTGTCATTACTTAATCGTGTACTTGTTGGCAAAAGATTGGAGAAACACTATCAGAAGTATTGTTGTACATTATATTAACGTTTATTTACAGACTTTGGCACTCAGTAACCATTGTAAATCTGTTTCATTATCGGTCGCAGAATAAACAATCGTGCTGTCCAACCATTTTCTATCGTTCTACGTCGATTACAGTTCATAGTGTTCTGCGTATTAGTCTTAGTCTTCTGAAATCAGCGATAGGTCCACGATCTCTGCAATCTGGATATTTATTATACTGACTTAATATTTTTTTTAATTAACTCGGATTTGTATTCTAATATTTTGTATCGTTATCGACTTCACTGTTAGGTCCCTTACAAATTTAAACAAACTGAACAAGAGGAGTCATATATCCAATATATTATTTTCGGTAGTCTAGGTTATACGCAGGCCGACATATAGTTAATGGCTAGACTCAACAACACAACCAACCTCAATCTCCTTGTCTTTATTCCTTTACGTTCCCAGTGGAACATGGGGCTTCAAGCTAGTTGCTTGAAGTTTCGGTAGCAGTGGTGTTTATTTTTACGGGACGGGGTTGCTAACCACATGCCTAACCTTCGTTTTTTATCACTTTTAATACTGGCTTAGCGAGGTCAAGGAGTGTCTGTCTGTCTGTTTTCGACATAGAACTTTGCACATATGTGCGGCAGTTCAGGTCGCCACACTCCACTCCATGTAGCGCACAAAGCAAGAGAAGAAAGTAGGAGAAATGCATAATATAGACAGTAAACAGAGGTGTGAGACAAAGGAATAGTAATAACGAAGAACAAAACTGTTTAACTGGAAATCATAAGTCATAAGGAGTGGATGCATCTGCGCCAGCCATTGAGAACGATTTTGAGCCATGTCACCAATTGTTTCCAACCATTGGTTTTTAACGTCCCGAGGACCCCAACCAGGAAGTCTACACCTTCCTACGTGGCTGGCTTAAACTAACTGTTGTAGATTTCATTGACTAGTGCCATGTTTTCGTTTGACCGCCGCTAGCTCTTTTCCAGCCTGACCCTATATCAGCTAACATTGCCCGTCAAGGAAGGCGGTGGATGGCTAGGCATGCGTAACACATGTCCTAACCATCTCAGTCGATGTAATTTCACAGTCTCGTCGACTGACTTCCCCTCCTTACCTAGCACTCGACGCCTAACCTCAATATTGCTCACCTTATTATACCACTTCACGCGGGAGATAGAACGCAGACACCTATGATCAAAGACAGCTAATCTTTTCATGTCTTCCACTCTCAATGGCCAGGTCTCACAGCCATAAAGGAGGACGGAGCGGACTGTTGAGCAGTACACACGCCCTTTGGTCGATAGTCGGATATCACGTCTACGCCAGAGATGGCGTAAACTGGCATATGCGAAACTAGCCCTCTGTATTCGTGCTGAGATTTCGTCAGAGATTGTGGTACTTCCCAAGTAAGTGAAGCGGTCAGCTTGCTCTACCACTTCACTGCCTATTTCTAATCTAGCGGTCGGTGTAGTCCAATCCTGCAACATCATCTTACACTTTACAGGGGTAAATCGCATGCCAAACATACGAAGATTGCTGCTCAAGGTGTTCAGAAAACTCTGCATTTTGTCAGCGTCCTCGCCTAGAAGTACTATATCGTCCGCATATTCTAAGTCGACGAGATTATTTCTTGGTAGCAAGTCAATCCTGAGTCTCTGAAGTGAGTTAGGGTTAAGTCCATTAGTACGTCTATGATGAAGTTGAATAAGAATGGGGATAATGGGCATCCTTGACGGACGCCACCAGTCATCACCATTTCAAATGACAACTCACCGTAAGCCCTCACCTGGCTGCATGAGTACGAGTAGAGTGCCTTAGTCAGTGGAATGTATTTCCTCCGCATTCTCTTTACAGCCAAGCATTGCCAGAGAACCTTTCGGTCGACAGAATCGAATGCCGCCCTTAGATCAAGACATATAATGATTTTTGGACGCCGTGTGCAGGGATTGAACTCCAGACCACATGTGTGGTCGGCGAATATTCTACCTCTGTGCCCCCGACGCACCTCAATCTCCTAACGTATATATATATATATTGTGAAAAATGTCATATTTACGAACAATAAGCTACAGTGCCTAGACACAAATTAACCGAATGGAGAAAATTTTTATAAAAATGAACTTACTGTCAACTCTTCATTTGAATTATATTGTTTCTCTGGCATATCATTAATATTTCTCCAATAGATTTCATTAACTTCATGTATATTATGCAATCGTGAATTAGATCCTTCACTCTCGATTTCTATATGTGGTGTTGACTTCCCTGCCTTATCAAAACTGTATAATGTTGGTTGATTTATTTTATAAGAAATATTATTACTACTTGAATTGTTACTTTGAGTAGTAGCATTATTACCATGAGATAAACTTTCAGTTGATAAATTCACTTGTGGTGATTGACTGACAGTAATAAGATTTGGATTAATCATAGAATGACGAAATTGTACATTCTTTTTTTGATTGCTTGACTCATATGATGTTGGCAATTTAGGATAGGAATTAGTTTTAATATTATTACTATTATTATTGCTATTATTTTCACGAATAATTGTTATTTTTGGTCGTAAATAGACTTCATTAGGCATAATTTCTTCAGAGAAATTAGAAATATCCGTTGTTGATGGAGAGTCCAAGTTTTCACCCATTGCAATAGATGATTTATTCAAGAGTGGTGAGTGAATTTCATTATTATTATTATTATTTCCATAGGTTATTTTATTGTTCTGATTATATCCATAAGTGGGTTGAGTTAAATTTTTCACTGAAGTACTTTTAATATTTCTGATATATTTATAACTTTCATCTAAAATGTAAGATATGTAATATTAGGAGTTAATATTATAATATTGTTTAGTAAACGTGATATAAGCCTAGTAATTTATTATTAATATTATATTATTACTTCCTTGGGTTCTGAGAGGAACGTAGTGCTTCAGCAGTACGTCTCCACTTGGTTCTATTTCCAGTTGTCTACGTCTCCGTTACGTAATTTATTAGTCACTCTGTATCTAACTCATATTTTGTCTTTATTAAGTAACTCTTACCATTGTATGCATACATTTATTTTGTTTGAACTTGAACTGCCTGTGTAAAAACTATATAAGCGCAATTTTCTGAGCACTGTTCACTTACTGTGGAACTTTTTGTCAACTGACAACATGTAAAAATTTGCAAGTATGTTAAAACTTTTCTGTACTCAAACCTCATTATGTATTTAGGCTGTAAGCAGCTGATGAGAAGCCTACGAAATAAATGATGGTACCATATTATTCTGCACAAACCACTGTTGTTCTTGCTTTATTCAAATGTCTCCGTCAGCTTGCCCCACGGCTCCTTATCACCTTTCATCTCCTCTTCTCATGATCTCCTCCGTGTCACCCCGGGCACCGACGACCCACTCATTGGGATTCCACTCAAGCGATGGCCTGCGTTGCCCGCAATGTTATTCCACGGTTTCCTCAGTGAATGCCCTATCCATCTCCATTTTCTCCTACATATTTGTTTAGCAATTGGCTCTTGCTTGTTGGTTTGTTACTAGCCAGCGAAGATGGCAGCTGTTGATAAATGTCTGTGACTTGTTGGAAATCCTTTTCGTGACACGCCACTTTTCCAACCCGTATAAAAAACACTGGCTGACTGACTTGATATCGGTGTTGAAAATTCGATACTTGTTCTTCATGCTGAGGCGAAGCGCAGGAGATTTCCAAACTGGTTTGAGGCTGATAAAGGTGTATCTCGCTTTTCCGATTCTGACTTCGATACATTCATCCGTTCTGAATACTTGTGGTTGAAACTGTCTTTCTTAGATAGGCGAAGGAGGTAAGTTCTGTCAAATCGATCCCGTTGATGATGACTGGTGCTGGTTGCTGTTGCTGTTGGTTGATTGGTTGGCTGGTTGGTTATCTTCATCACCTACGTCTTCTCAATGTTCACCTTCAGTCTTAAATTCGTTACTGGCCTCTTCATCCAGTTTGTTGGTTTTCGCCTGCAAGTCTTTGAGTTTGTGTGACACTAAGCATAAATCATCCGCGAAATCCAAATCTTCTCATTGGTTCAAAGTATTTCTGGTTTCTCACACCCAAAGCACAGTCTGACGCATAATCCTGTCGACCACAATAACAATAATATAATAATAAATGAATTTATCCTAAACAATAATTCTGTGTGGTGAATGGAAGTTTCAACACTGAACAGATTGCAGCAATATATTTCCCTTTATAAATAAATAAAATATTAAAAATAATAAAACCACAAAAATGGAAAGTTAATACAAGAATTGTATATGTAATAATAAAGTAGGTAATAAGTTGCTGTTTATTTACAGATTATGAAGCAGGTTTATAAGCTCTTGTCTGACATTTATCTCTTCACAAAACACCTGCACTAAATATGGTATGGCTGGGCTTTTACACTTAGTAGCTGAACGAGAATTAATTCCTATGTAGCTTCTTCTGGTTTCACCCGAAGATATACATGGAGAAAGTTCAGAATAATAAAGAGGATGTTCAGTATTAGACAAGATGACTTTGGCCGATTGCTTGCAAGAATTAAAAAACCTATCCACGATAACAGTCTCGGTTAGTTGACTGAGAAGAACACCGCTTACCGTGCTTATAACTTTCGAATTCCTACGTAATATAGAATACTTTCTTTGAGAAGCTCAAGGAAGAATGAGATGGAACAACGAAAAATAGTGTGTAGAATTTATAAATTAATAAATTCTAAGAGGAGTGATTGAGTTATTCCACAAGGGCAATTCCCTCCTGTCAAATTTACGATGATGATATCGGGCTAGACTGAAGTGAAGTGGTGCAGCGTATTAACCCTTCACTCATTTGGGAAATCGTATCAGTCCCAGTTTGTGTCAGTGGCTGAGCGATAGAATTCTCACCAGCCACGCCACACGTGGTCCGGAGTTCAATCCTCGACCACTGATGCACTGCTTTACCTCGCTAAGCCAGTAGTAAGACTGGTAAAGAGGGAAGGCTGGGTACGAGGCTAGCAACCCTATCCAGTAGAATAAACACCACTGCTACTGAAACTTCAAACCTCTATCTTGAAGCCCTATGTTCCCCCGGAAACGTAAAGGAATAAAATAAAGCAATCCCAGCACTCAAAGAAAACACTTGTCGGCTGTTTCTGCAGTTATATCATTTCTGATGTGGACGTAGTATCTAGCTATCGACTGAGAGATATGTCTTCTCAGCAGTTCACTCTGTTCTTTTTTGTAGCTGTGAGTTATGGCCATTGAAAGAAGGAGATAAGAAAAGCTTAGTTGTCTTTGATTATAGGTGCATGCGCCCTATCTCTCATGTCAAGCGGTATATATAATTTATTGACTAATAGTAGGGTTCAGTGTAGTGTAGCGTATGGAAGAAAAGTCGATCGATGAGGCTATGAAGTTGAATCGATTCGTATACCTAGGGCACATGTTGCGTATGTCAAGACATCACTTTCTTTGACCAAAAATGTTAGCTTATATTTGATTAGATTAGAAAAGCGTTAAGGGTGATCAAACGAAAGTATGTCATCAACCCATGACGTCTTTTACATTTAGTTTTAGCCACGTAGGTAGGTGAAGGCTGCCTGTTTGGGGTCACCGATGGTGCTAAAAACCAGTGAATGAAGACTACTGGTGACATGGCTCAAAATCGTTCTTAGTGGCGCAGATGTATTCATTCTCTGTGCCCTCCCATAGCCGTCAAACCATCATGTTTTTTCATGTTACTATTCTTTCTCCGTTACATTTCTGTTTATGACTATAATTTGTCTGAATCGCTTGTTTTCCGTCTTTTGTCTATTTTTGTGTGCTGCATGCTTTGTAGCAACTCAGTCAGTCAGTCAGCACGCCAGAAGGTCTCAACTTCTTTATGTAACAAATCAGACGAAATATTTTCTTAGAAATCAACAAAATATGAGACGACCAACAAGACTGAAAGAGAAACGCAGACGAAAATGGACGAAAATAGTTAGTTAATTTTCTACTACAGTGGTGTCGATATTACGAGAATCATACGACTGAATCTGTTCACACAACAAGTCTTGTTCACGCCTGAAATTAAAATTAACTATATGACATTTAGATTATGAAGACTTAGTCACACACTTAGATGTTTCTTTAATTCATTGCTGAAGACTATAAAATACCTACACTGGGTGTGTCATCCTCTTTGGTACACACGTGCAGTAAGTAGGGCATCCTTAAAACAAAATAAAAACTACCGCTTCTTTCAACTTTAGCGGCAAGTTTAACTCTTAGACTGCTAAAATACTCCCTTCTTTAAATATATATAAGTATATTCCTCAGAAGTACACTCTTCGTTTTTGTTTGAATGAATCATAGGTATCACGAAATCGCGTTATTTTCACCCGCGCATTTCAAAAAACACTGTTTCAACCAATCACTTTTCTTTTAATTCCAATTAATTCTATGGAAAATATGATAGTAGACAGCAAAGAAGCCATTTAGACTACAGACATGAATGAATCAAACAATTGTCCTAAAACTAGTTGGCACAAGTCTATAGACTTCAAGGTTATTTCTTTTCATTTTATTCATAAAATGGGTGAAAATTGTTGCAGTTTGAAAATGCAGAAACTTCCATTCTGTATATATTTATTCTCTGGAATATGGTGACGTTTATTATGATATTCCAGATGAAATATGGATTTGAAAATCTAAATGTTGAATGCATATAAATTCACTGATATACAACCTATTTGATACCTTTGTAGGTGGAGAAAAATCCCTTTTCCTCACTGCAATCATTGTTACTATTCCTATCCGTTGAAATAACAACTGTGATGTTTTGCAAGAACCTGATATTATGCATACTGCTTCTAGCAGAAATCAGAATGACTTCCGTTTCACTGCATTTAAGTAGTAAGGCTTGAAAATATGTTTACGCTAAATTGAGTCTGAAACTAAGTGATTGATTTTCATAAGTGTTTATTCTATTGTAACATCCTAATATTCTTTCAATATTGACGGAAATTCTAATTAAGTGATTTAAAATTTTTTGATTTCTAGGAATTCTATTGATTTCAAAGTTGATCATTATTTGATTTCATTAAGAGAGCTACTGAACACCAGGGAGAAATGGAAAGTTGTTTCGTCCCTGTTTGGGACTCTTCAGTAGCCTGCATCTTTGGCTAAAACATAAGGGGTAGAACTTAGGAACTCTAAGTTACAAGGTGGGTGTATTGTCCATCCAACTCCTGAGACGGAATTCAGTAGCTAACTTCTTTATAAACGTAATATATAGCGTGACCACCAGCCAATACCATCAGCAACTACTAGGATAATTTTATTTTAATTTTACTGGATATACTTAATGAATAATGTTTGGTAATTTTTCTAGAGATGAGATTGAGCATGAGATTGAGCATCAATGTATTTAAAAAGGTTGTGATAAGTTAGAGTTTATGTATATATTGCTAGTTCAGACAGTCTGCAGTGATGCAACTGGTGCACAGATCACCTCAATGTGTACAGCAATTGGTGTCACTGATTACATATGATTGTCCTTAGTAATGTTCATTAATGAGCTGACATCAGTTGGAGAACCACTGGAAAACCTGCAGGGAGGAGTGGATAGCTATTTCGTCGTATTTTGCGACTCTTCATCAGCATGCACCCACTGGGCTTCCAACACAGGATCATCCGGTTACAAGACTAGTGAGCACGTAGACCATTAAGCCACTGGGATCCCATCTAATGGCCCATGAATTCTAACTTCTGCCTATTCTGTCCTTAGTTCGATCCCCAGTAGGTGCATGCTGATGAAGAGTCCCAAACTAGGACGGAGGAAACAGCTGTCCAGTACTCCCAGGTTTTCCGATGGTTCTCTAACTGATGTCAGCTCATGATGAAATCCTTCAACTAATCAAATTTAATCCTTACAGAATCCAATACTTGATAATGTGCATTAACTTGATTATGTAGATAGCAATTATTCACTGACACTGTCAGCAGTCTTAAGACAATCCCATAAATTTCTAATTAACTTCCCATTTTAAGTAGAAGTGTTCAAGGAAAATGCGGAAATCAATTTGAATTGACCATTTTATCGTTGGGTTAATTTCCCTCAAATTATATTTACTACAGTCGGAAGTGTATGTACAATAAATTCCACTACCGTAAAGCTGGGAAATTGGAAAATGATCAGCAGTATAGTTCGTGAAAATCAATAGAAATATGCTTCTTGATAAGACACAGGGGTAAACAGCCTATCCATTAACATTTCCCAGCTCTAACTAACCATTCACGTATAAGAATCATTTTCCAATCCGGAATGAATAATTTCCATCTCCTCAATACAGACTGCTGTTTAGATTTTCACCAGTAATCAAGCTAAATTGTTTATTTCGTATAATCCTGACAGTCATCACTTATTTTGCCTCCATAGAATGTAAACAATTTCTCAGCATTACGAAAAGGGTTAGATGATTTTGTAGCAAACGCCATTAATATTGGAGGTGTAGCACAACCTCCACTAATCCTATCAAAGTGGAAGTTTAGAAGGCGACTACTACATCCCAGTGAATATCATCTAGAGGTCTTAGCTGATGATTTACCGGACTTCAGTTCGAATCCGCTTGAAACTTAGATTTTCTTTTCAATCTGTTCACGAGTGTTCACTAACAATAAAGTGAGATTAGTAGAAATGATTCATCCAACAATCAAATAAAACATTTATAAGTTTTACGTATATAAAAAACACAAACAAGATATGTATGCTGTGAGTAGTATATAAATTGAAATGTAGCTTGTGTATGATCCCTGTCCATCCCAAGCAAAATACTAAACCGCATCATCCTGGAGAGAATCAAATAAGCCCTGGACCGGAACAAGCTGGATTCAGGAGAAACAAGTCATGTGTTGATCAAATCACCACACTACGGATCATCATTGAACAAAGTTTGGAATGGCAGTCACCCCTCTATCTCAACTTCATTGACTTTGAAAAGGCCTTCGATAGCGCAGCGTCGATCGAAAGGTGATTTGGCAACTAATCCGATACTACGGGCTGCCACCAACAACTATTTATCTCATCCAACAGTTGTACGACAATGCTGCATGCCAAGTAATCCACAACGGGAAACTTACGGAATCCTTCGAAGTGAGGACAGGAGTAAGACAAGGCTGGCTGCCTACTATCGCCGATGATTTTCTTGATTGCAGTAGACTGGATAATGCGACAAACAGCGGGCAATGAGGAAACAGGCATAAAATGGACACACACAAAAAACTTGGAGGATCTGGACTTCGCCGATGATATATGTCTGATTTCCCACAAACTGGAAGATATGCAAGTGAAAAGTAACAAGTTGGCAGAAGAAGCATCAAAGATAGGCCTTCAGGTGAACATAGAGAAAACAGAGGTGATGAAAATTCCTGGGCAACACCAACAAAAGCAACAACAACAGACAACAATAAGCATAAATGGAAGGAACCTGAAAGAAACAACCTCCTTTACCTACCTGGGAAGCATCGTTTCAACTACAGGCGGAAGGAAATGACGAGGATATTAAAGCAAGGATCGGGAAAGCAAGGCAAGTCTGTGTGGAGGTCAACAGCATTCAGTGTCAAAAATAAGATCCGGATTTTCAACTCCAATGTCAAGTCAGTGCTACTTTATGGATTAGAGACTTGCCACTGCGCCACGAAAGCCACTTCAAACAAACCGCACACCTTCATCAACAGCTGTCTTCGCTCAACACTACTCAAGATCAGATGGCCGGCCAGAAAAGATCAGCAACAGGGAGGGATCTCTGGGGGCGAACCAACCAATCAGGAACCAATCGTGCGACAAATTTGCAGGAAGAAACGGAGATGGATTGGCCATACTTTGAGGAAACCACCAAGTGACATCACTAGACAAGCCATTGCTCGAGTGGAAACCAAAAGGGAAGCGGCGAGTTGGTCGTCAGTGTGAGGGTGACTTGGAGGAGGTCATGTGAAGAGGAGATGAAAGCATGTGGGCAGACTTGGAGCCAGGTGAAAACTCTAGCAGAGAACCGAACGCGATGGAGACGAACGGCTGAAGCCCTATGTTCCTAGCGATCCTCACTCCGGATAAAATAAACCAGCACTACTCTTACTGAAACTTTCAGTTTTCATGCCTTATGAATGAAAAACAAAAATTATACTGGCAGAAATTCTGGTCCATGATACTATTTAACCCAGTTAACTGACACATTATCGATCCACATCACCGCTGAATGAGCTAAGTAGAGGAGAACTTGACTTCAATTACTACTGATTTATGTTGATGCAAGCTTCTATTTTTATTACGCATAATAATTACTTACGCCAACAACTCTCTGAAAAGTTCTATATACAAAAAGCCTACAAGGAATGGATAATTCTTCAGCTTTCAAAGCTCCGTGCCCTTAAACAAAAGGAGGAACCTGTATACGCTCTTTCCTCGAGGATTCGGAAGATATGCAGCGAGGAAGTGATTGGTGAAGAACTGCGTAATCTCCGAGGAACACTGATGGAAAGTGGTTTTTCGCCTAGGTTCATAGAAAAGAATCTCAAATCAAAGAAGACTTCCGAACAAGTCCAATCCGTCCCGAAGAAGATACTTCTGATTAATCTACAATTCAAAGGTGACATTGAAGCAGAAATCCTTCGTAAACGGCTCTGCAAATCTCTGAGGAAAACATACTTTGCCGCGAGCCCACGACTGACGTTTTCCTGCAATAAAGTGTTCAGGCAGAACGCGAAAGACAAGCTGTCGCATTGGGCCACTTCAACGTGCATATACCGGTTTACTTGCTCTTGTGGAGCTGAGTACATCGGCCGTACCATGCACCAACTTGAAAAACGCGCTCGTGAACACTATCCAGCCTGGCTAGTAAAAGGAGAACGAAAACGTGTATATAGTTCAGTGACAGGACATCTGGTCAATTCAGGACATTCAGCGTCATTCGAGAAATCCTTCAAAATAATATACAAGATTCGATCAAACCTATCAAAAGGAGTAAAATTAAGACATCTGGGCATAGCCGAGGCACTAGCTATCCAAAAGCTCAAACCCACGCTATGTGTCTAAAAGAAATACGTCCAACCCTTGTCCCTGCCATGGTCATCGTGAACAAGTAATTCTTCTGATACTGACTATCCCATTGTCTTTCTTATCCAAACTTCCTGTTTATTCATGTTGTTTTAAGTTTTTCTTAATCCCTTTTTATACTACCATTTTCATATCCGAACTTCCTGTCTATTTTGTCATTTTATTATTTCTACATATTTAATCTCTAACTGCATAAACAGTTATTCGTCACATTAGTTATGATCCCCCTAGATTTTGTTATCCAAACATCATGTCTGTTTTTTGTTATTTCTACATATCTAACCCCCAATGTGACGCTACTTTGTTTGAGTTTTATCAGTCCCCCTGTTTATTATGACATTTTAATTCCTAATTGTAATTTTATTAATTTGACCCATGACCGGAAATTATTCTGTAACTTTCCCACCCATTTATTATCATAAATACACGAATGTACAGCTGTTTAGTTGATGCTGACTTCGTCGAAAAAGAAATTTTCTTCGCTGCAACCGTCCTTTTTTGTAATAATTACTTATGCATGATTAATTTAAATTCCAGTCTACATTCATCATATTTTTAAATGAATTCACTAACCAGTGTCTTTGTTCTTCATAGGCTCATTCACTTCCCACTTGCTATTCTCATTTATCTTAGGACTGATATGGTTATTCTGCAGTATTAATATGCTTGAAGTATTGACTGTGCTAGGCGTGTTTTCTGTGAAGTTACCACGATAAACTGGTATAAAAGATTTTTGATTACTAATATTATTGTGAGCATTAGTAGTAGTAGTAATAGTATGGGGCTCCATAGTCCCGTTTCTCACATTATTATTATTATAATTATTACTATTGTTAACATTGACATTATTACCATTACTTATACGTTGATGAACATTACTTTATACGTGCTGTTGTTTTGTTGAGAGGTCGGTGAAAGCGTTTGTCCATTCACTACAGTGAATTTTGTATGATATCCGTCTTTATTAACTGATGATGGCGATGATGATGATGATGAAGTGATCGTTGAATTTCCAGTTCTTGGTAAGGTTGAAGCATTCCGGATAATTGGATTTAATTCTTTAGATGATGATGAGCTCGTTTTGTCCATCTTTTCTCCTCTGAAAACAAGAAAGCAGAAAATAGGGATGGTTTTCAATGGTTCTCTAACTGATATCAATCCGTGATCAACTCGTGTAAACAAAAACTAATCCCTTTATTAGTTTGAAGAGAGAAAGAACGAACATGTTTGCAGGATAATACGAGCTCGTTTTATTTCGTGGATTCTCATCAACTGCATACAACCTAAACAAAATCAAATTATAGGTTTCAAGAAAGTTGTTGAACATACTTTTTCATAATTACTTTGAGTTATAGATAGAAGGCATAAAGAACATAATTCCAGAATTTGATGTAGGTAAACAGATTATTCAGTGTCAAAAACAACTAATTATATATATTGGAATTAGATAAGAGGCGTAAGAGTTCAGATTTCTATTGGAAAACAACACAGATTAAATAGAGGCATATTACACGGTCAGGGTCAGAGAACAGAGTGAATTTACACATCTTGTGGTTGAGAGTTTAAGAGGGTTGGGGTGAATAGTGAAGTAACATTTTTAACTTAAACAGACAAACAATTAAGCAGATAATTTGAAAATTCCCATTCAGTCATAGAAAACAAAAGGCGTTCAGCAAAGAGTTACTCTTTTCGGCGACATCATTCTCAAGCTGTATAAACCGCAAATTTATAGTAATTTTTCTTGGCAACAAAAGGAATATTTCCAAAGATGTGTTAATGCAATTGTTGATTTTTGACAACAAATTATGTAATTTAGAAGGCGTTAATCGGTTAGAAACTAAAATAAAGTTACAAAAGTAGGTTGGGTGACGTAATCTAATTGCTAGGGTTCAATGAAAAATGAATGAGAGTCAAGTTAATAATCTGAGTAGAATTCACTTAAAAATAAACAAAAATGAAGTTAGCAACAGTCGTCATGAGGGTAGAGATTTAATAGAGGGTGAGGATAGAAAATAATGCAATTAAGAAACAGGCAAACAAAGAAGAAAGAGGTAAGACAAAATTACGTATTTGGTGTTGAGATAGATCAGGACCATTGTAGATTTAGTGACTAAACAAACTTCTTTTGTATGCAGAGTTCAGGATTCAATATGTGAATTGCCATTGCTTCTGCAGTTTGAAGAAATTTAATTCGTACTCTTTTGGCAAGATTCCCACGTATTGTGTAGATAACTGAGAAGTTGTTTTGTTGGTTTGCTTGGTGTCCGGATTCGATCAAGTGTTCTAGGACAGAGCTGTGGCGGGTAGATTTAGAAACTTGAAGGTCAAAATTGAATAGAATGTTACGTAACAAACGTAAACTCTCCACCACAAGATGTGTAAATTCACTCTGTTCTCTGACCCTGACCGTGTAATATGCCTCTATTTAATCTGTGTTGTTTTCCAATAGAAATCTGAACTCTTACGCCTCTTATCTAATTCCAATATATATAATTAGTTGTTTTTGACACTGAATAATCTGTTTACCTACATCAAATTCTGGAATTATGTTCTTTATGCCTTCTATCTATAACTCAAAGTAATTATGAAAAAGTATGTTCAACAACTTTCTTGAAACCTATAATTTGATTTTGTTTAGGTTGTATGCAGTTGATGAGAATCCACGAAATAAAACGAGCTCGTATTATCCTGCAAACATGTTCGTTCTTTCTCTCTTCAAAAACTAATCCTTACAAACCAACTCTTTAAAATTAATCTGATGATCGCTAGTGACTTGATACAGGACGGGGTTTCCTGGAATTCTAGTAAGAATTCATGACCAGTGAGGTCCATTCAGTCAAATGTGAGGATGGATTTCCCACCGATCACAGTGATTGGTGGTCACGCTAAATGCTTCACGAATTGGTAGAAGTTAGAATTCATGGGCCAGCCATTGAATCGTGTCCCAGTGGCTGAATGGTATATGAGCTTGTCTTGTAACTGGAAGTTCCTGGGTTCCAACCCCTGTGGTGGGTGCGTATTGCCGATGATTCCCAAAACTAGGATGAATTAGCAGCTGTCCAGGTACTCCCTGGTTGTCAAGGGTACTCTAACTGATATTAAATACTCAGGTATTAGTAAAATTTAACAAAAGCCAATTAGAAATTGCTTCCTTTCTCTACTGTCTTACCCGCGTAACATAATTTACTGAAACCTGCTTTGAAATACGGCATTTCGTGGTCTTCTGCCTTTGATAAGATTCTTTCTAACTTATGCATCTACTTCATTAGTTTTCCACTGAAATTATGTCAATAGACGATTTTTAATCCAGTGTACTAGAGGTTAAGTGAAGGATAAGAACCACATATATAATAGAACTCATAATACCTGCTAGTAGATTACTGACTCAGTAACTCTACTGCTTAAGTCGTGGAACGCATTCGATGTTTATACCTTTAGAAGGTTCTCCTCATATATTAACTAATTTAAAGGATTGTACATAACACATCATAATCAAACAGAGCATAGAATGGAAGTCGCCTCAGGTTCATTGAAAAGGACTTCGACAGTGTTGAACGTAAATTAATCTGAGAACTACTTCAACACTATGGAGTGGCTCAAACCTTTAGCAACCTCATTTAACAGCTGTGTGGTGATTATGACACTATATATCAGTTGATACAGAAGGGAAAACTCACAGAAGCTTCTGAAGTCAAGAGAGGAGTGTGGCAAGGATGATTACGATTAGCAATGATATTCTAGATTGTGGCTGAGTGGATCATGCAACAACCCACGGGGATAGAGATAAGAGAAATACGATCGACCGACAAGAAGATTCTTGGAGATCTGGACTTCACTGATGATTTATGTCTCATATCATACAAACTCGAAGATCTAAAGGCGAAAATCAACCAGCTGGCAGGGGAACCAACGAAGACAGTACCTAAAGTCAACACACAGAAGACAGGGGATGAACATGCCTAATCAATAGCAAAAGCAAGTGGCAGTCATAGTCAACGGGACAAGTTTGAACGAAGTTACATCACTCACTTGCCATCTGGATGGCATCGTTTCAAATGTAGCCAGTGGCACAGTTGAGAATGTGAAAGACAAGATCAGAAACATATGAGAATCCTTCATTGTTTTGAAATCACTGTGAAAATCTTCTGTACTCACCACAGAGAACAGTAATGTCAAATCAGCGCTTTTTATGGTTCAGAGTCTTGCCGCGTCAACAAAAG
This sequence comes from Trichobilharzia szidati, assembly GCA_944472155.2. Lineage (NCBI taxonomy): Eukaryota > Metazoa > Platyhelminthes > Trematoda > Strigeidida > Schistosomatidae > Trichobilharzia > Trichobilharzia szidati. Next base: position 24,700,422 of record OX235273.1, read on the forward strand.
GCGACTGCAGAATTTCATCAACACTCGTCTTCACTTCATACTGAAAGTTAAATGACCTACCAGAAAGGATAGACAACAAGAAGTTCTGTCAAGGAACCAACGACCTGTTGCCTAAGAAATATTATTCCCAAAGAAGTGGGGAAGGACTGGCCACACGATGGGTATACCGCTGAGTAACATCACTCACAAGCCAATCCCTCGAGTAGAATCCGAATGGGAAACGGCGTGTGTGGAGTGAGCTAGGTTGGGTTGCAGAGGACAGAGTGTAATGGTGATGTGCCCTGTACTACACTCCAAACCCATGGGGATAATCACGGGAAGAAGAAATCAGCACGCGTTTTGTTATCAAAACGATCGATCTAATTACAATCCAAGTTATGCTAACTCAACAAATGTGATTAGCTAGTGAATATTTCATTCACATGACAGATTTGGATTAGTTACAGTTAGATGATGTATCCAACTGGAATTAAAAAAGGTTGATCATCACATGAAGTTCGAAAATTGGTGCAGATAAAAATAGGCTTTTTAGTGAACAACAATTTCGTATATAATATAATAAAGAATTTTTCATTATGCATTCTTATCATACACTATTTACTACTTGAAAAAGGGAGGGAAATGATACTTTCAATGTGAAACTTTAACAGTGACTGACAGGTTGTCATTTCTGTGTGTGTTATTCTTAGGCTTACAGACAGGTTGTCACTCTTCTTTTTTCTTCTCTTGTGCTGTTTCACCTCCTCTTTTTGTGCCAACAGTGTAGAGTGAGAGACTGAAGACAACTTAAATGATGCGTCATCGTAACCACAGAATACCATTTAACAAATGCAGAAGGGAAAACATATATCTGATGCAATAATAGTTAGGGTTTTAAAAGTGTTATAGGAAAGTACTATCCATCAGTGTAGAGTATAAATGTCATTACTGCATTCCATATTTATTGATTGTGTCGGTTGTGATAACAAATAGTTTCGTGTGAGTTTCCTCCGGTAATGTCACAGAGTGTAGGTCATTAGGCTTTTGTGCAACACAGTAAATTACACTTGTTGCTTCACTGGATTCATTAGTAAAAGACAGATACGCCCAGTCAGTCATACCGCCTAGATGTCATGGTTGTCATACCTCATAGCTGCTCATGATTAAGGGCACAGAAAAAGGACAGTGACAAGATTAGGTAAGCGACCAGAAAATGTAGAGTAAGCGCAAACACACTGACTCCATTATTGCAAAAGGTTTGGAAGGAGGGAAAGATGCCTACTGACTGGAGGAAAGGTCGCCTAGTGAAACTACCAAAGAAAGGCTACTTAGGACTCTGCAAGAACTGGCGAGGAATCATGATCCTGTCGACGCCAAGCAAAATCCTGAGTCGCATCATCCTGGAGAGAGTGAGGGACACACTGGATACAGAACTCCGACCAAAACAAGCTGGATTCAGGAAAGGCAAATCATGTTCTGACCAAATTGCAACTCTACGCATTGTCATCGAACAAAGCATGGAATGACAACCAAACCTCTACCTCAACTTCCTTCATAGACTTTGAGAAAACCTTCGACAGCGATGACCGCGAAGTAATTTGGAAACTACTCGAGTACTACGGCGTACCCCAAATATTCATCAACCTTATTCAACACCTGTACGACAATGGCACAATGTCAAGTGATCCAAAACGGAAAACTCAGCGACGCTTTTGGAGTAATCACAGGAGTCAGACAAGGGTGCTTATTATCACCAATGCTATTCCTAATTGTGGTGGACTGGATTATGCATCAGACAGTGGGAAACGAGAAGACAGGGATATCCTGAACCGACATGAGGAACCTAGAAGACCTGGATTTCGCGCGTGGATGATTTATGTTTGATGTCACACAAAATCGAGGACTTACAAGCGAAAACTGACAAACTGGTCGAAGAAGCAGCAAAGATAGGACTTCAGGTGAACATAGACAAGACGGAGGTTACGAAAATAACCAACCAACAACAACAACAGCAGCAACATCCAGCGCCAATCACCATCAACGGGAGGGATTTGAAAGAGGTTACTTCTTTCACTTATCTAGGGAGCATTGTCTCAACTACTGGAGGAACGGTCGAGGATGTCAAATTGAGAATCGGGAAGACGAGAAACACATCCATCAACCTGAGACCAATCTGGAAATCTTCATCACTCAACATCAACAACAAAATTCGGATCTTCAATAGAAACGTCAAGTCAGTTTTGCTATACGGATCAGAAACTTGGCGGGTCACAAAGAATATTTCCAACAGCCTTTTGCACACCTTTATCAGCAACTGTCTTCATTCTATACTGAAGATCAGATGGCCGGAAAGAATCACCAACAAAAAACTATAGGATCAAACAAAACAAGAACCAGTCGCTCAACAAATATGCAGGCGAAAGTGGAGATGGATTGGACACTCGCTGAGGAGGCCGTTGGGTGACATCGCGCGTCAGACCAGTGCTCGAGTGGAACCCGAAAGGGAAGCGGCGAGTGGGACGTCCAAGGGTGACATGGAGGAGATCGTGTGAAGAGGAGTTGAAATAGTGTGGACTATCATGGATGCAGGTGAAAAGTACAGCAGAAGACAGAAGCAAGTGGAGGCGTGCAGTTGAAGCCCTATGTTCCACTAGGAACCTAAAGGAACAATAATAAGCGTAAACACAAGAATTATCGAGGGAATCTGTTTTTGACGTAGATCAGTGACAAGTTATGTATGAGAATGAATATCACATCGATATGTTCATCAGTAAGAAGTGAACATTAGGTGTATGTTCACAGTGGTGGAATACAAGGCTTTAGGTTTTCAAGTTTCAACAGAGTTGGTGTTACATCTTGTGCAGAGTGTCATCGGTAGACTTACACATCTGGACTTACTGTCGTCCCATAAACTAAGCAAGGTTTTAAAGAGTGCGTCAGATGGGATTTTAGCCTGATCCACTTGTGTGGGACTAGCCAACATTCGAATGTTTAACCACCAGAGCACCAGCGGTTTATCAAAATATATTGGTAAATTATAGAAAGCTATATTGCAGCTATTATCTTCGAATTCAGTCAATCGCGGAGAAGAGGTTTGACACCCAAATTGATTTACACGTATATACTGAAAGCAAATGAAATGAAGGGATAAATTAAAATTTGTCTTCTGCTAATAGTGTGGTGAGAGCTGTCTACTAGCCAAATTGGTAGACAGTAATTTACGTCAATGTTTACGTTCTCAACATTTGTCGTGAGAAAATATGAACAAAGACTGATTCAAAACCGACCGCGGCAGACTTTGCGTAGGCGGATACAGTTAACATAGAGATGATCTGACATTCAAGAAACAGTCACAACGAGATGAAAGATTAACTTTAAGTGAGAAACAACCAATCAGAAGACTGTGTTTGTTTGCTTAACTAAACTATAATAATGTACATGAAAATATATAAATATGCTTTGATTTCCTTAATAAACGATCTGTTGCCTGACCCTTGCCTTCTGTTGTTACAATAGGACACACCTCCAGGTGGAGTCTCACCGTGTCTAGTGTGTTCCAACTGTCTAATGAAAACAGTTCCATGCATAGTCTTCCAGTTTTGCTTATTTTCGGGATGTTATTTATAATATCAAGAGGGTTCATGCATTATAATGTACATACTTAGTTTGCCAAAAGACGCTGCAGTAAAATTTCTCTTCGATATGTATAAGTTCAAACTGATAGTTTCACATTTATTTGTATTACTAGTTGGTCACGGTGATTGGTCGGAAATCAGGTGTTTTTAAGTGGTTTGTCTGCTTGATCTGAGTTTTTTCGGAAATGTATCATATGGAGTAGGCAATAGGAGAACAAACCAGCTTATATTCTGATCTGGTTAGAAAGCTCTGTTGGTTGCCAGTAAGGGATTTACAAGTTCCTGTTTTAACCAGTAATATAAGCTATTTTGAAACAGAACAATAAGCAGGTTTATTTGCTGAATGCATCAAGAAAGAGACTTAAATGTATCTCATTTCATACATAAAGATTAGTAGTAGTGTAACGATAGAAGACAAGGGCCAGTTAACAGATCGTTTATTGAGAAAATCTAGAGGTATTTATAGATTTTTATGTACATTATTGTCAGCGGAGAAGCACAATCTTCGGATTGGTTGTTTCCTTGCTGAAGATTATTCTGTATTGCTTGTGACCGTTTCTCAGAGAGTTAAGCCATTAAACGATTCCTATTTGCACACATTAAGTCTGCTGTGATTGGTTGATGAGTTCCTCAAGGTTAAGCCTTGTTATTGTTTTTCTCGTGACCTCGATTTGGGATGTAACATTAACATAAATTGCTGTCTACAAATTTTGGCTTGCAGCCAGCCCGCAACACAGTAGTACAAGTATTAGCACTGAAATCAATAAGTTAAGTGCTGCGACTGAATCTAATTTTTCAACGTAGAACAGAGTAGGAAAAATTTCAAATGAACTATGAGGAACTCAAATATATTGGAGAAAGAGTAAGTATACGGACAGTAGTGAGAATGTATTGGATCAAGAAATTCATAGACACTAAATACGTCTGCACCATTGAGAATGATTTTGAGACATATTACCAGCTGTTGGCGGCAGCTTGGTATGCATAAAACTTGTTTCAGCTGTCTCTGTGAATACAGGTTCTAAAACCTCATCAGTTAACTTTTTTCCTCACTTAATACTTAACACCTAATGTCAGTATCACTCAACATATAATACCACTTCGTGTGTAAGATAGAATGAGAACAGCTATAGTCAAAGGTAGAAGGCTTCTTCATATCTTCCACTTTAAACAGTCGCCTCTCGCAGGCATGTAATGGGCGGGGAGAATTGCTCCATTATGTACTACACGTAATTGATCAATGCTCGGATATCATGTCTGCTCCAGAGGTGACATCAAACTGTTAGATGCTACACAAGCCTTTTCTAACTCAAATGAGATTTCATCAATAATCAGTTTATTATTGTAAATGCGACTTCTCAAATAAGTGTACTGCTAAAACGTCCAGCCATCCCACCGCTTATCTTTGAAGTAGTTGCTGATGAAGATCAGTCGTTTAGGATGATAAAACATTTATTATATTATTGTTGTTATTCCCCTGGGTTTCAAGTGGAGCACAGGGCTTCAGTGGCATATTTCCACTTTATCCTCTCCTCTGTGATCCTCTGTAGCTGGCTCCACGAGTGCCCACAGTCTCTCATCTCCTCCCTCCATAATTTCCTGTATGTTACTCTTGGACGTCCCACTCATCATTTTTCTCACTTGGATTTCATTAGAGCAATAGCCTGGCACGCGATGCCACTCGACGGTCTCCTGAGTGTGTGACCAATCTCTATCTACATATTTGCTGAGCAATAAGTTCTTGGTTGGTTTGTTCCCCAGAGTTTCTTGTTGCTAATTCTTTCTGGCCAGCCAGTCATCTGATCTTCAGTATGGAGCCAGCAAAGATGGAGCTGTTGATAAAAGTCTGCACTAGTCTGTTGGATATCCTTTTCATGGCGCGTGCGCCAATTTTACGTCCCCGTATAGAAGGAGTGACTGACTTAACATTTGTGTTGGAAATCTGAATATTGTTGTTTATTACTGTGTGGTGCAATATATTACCAAACTGACTTCAGGTTGATGAAGCTGTCTGTAGCTTGCCTTTCCGATCCCTGTTTTGACATCCTTGTCTGTGCCGATTTTCTGTTGTAGAAACAATGCTTCTTTGATAAGTGAAGAAAGTAATCTCCTCTAAATTGTTTTCCATTGATACTGACTGCTCCCGGATGTCGTTGTCAGTTGGTTATCTTCATCACCTTCTCTGTGTTCACCTGAAGTCCGGTTTTGGCTGCCTGCTTCTTCTGCCAGTTCGTTAGTTTTCGCTTTTAAGTCTTCGAGTTTATGTGATATTACGCATAAAATTTAGCCGAGGTAAACTGCATGCCAAACATACCTTAACCTCGTGGTGAGGTATCGAGAGTGGTTTACGCTACATATTACCCGCCAATGGTATATATATGCAAATTTATTTACCTACAAAAGATGTACAGAGTTAACTATGGCTGACTTCTGCGTTCCTCATACATTTTAAAATATTCTCGAAAGTTTAATTCTATGTTAGTTTTAAATATCTTGCAGTTCATGTAACTATATTATGTCAATATAGAGTTTATAGAAAGAAAGTTTAAAATCCAAGTCAATAGAAAATGATCAATACATATGTAAAGATGGCCACCGGGAGACGCAATTCTATCACTCATGAAAAATTTAAATCATTTCACTTCATGCTAAAAATTGCGCTGAAGATGTTGTCTAGAAGATGGACGACGAAAGCTCCGCAACTAAACCAACCAGCTCAGAGAACACTATTAATTGTATATAATCTGTCTCAGCTTGTATTTCCTTTATTTTATCTTCTCATAATACGTCCACATTCTGACCGCCTCTTAGACGGATAATTTATGCATCATTCAATAATAATTTTGAAATGAGTACAACTCAATTAAAAAAATTTATTTTGCTTTATTTGACGCGTGTACTTGTAAGTAGCTCGTTTAAATGGTAGAAAGAAAAGCAACATTCACTGAGATCGTGACGATGTATTGCTATGATTTATGTAACGTGATTCCGTAAAAAAGGCATGCTGTGGTGTCTCAATTTGTGGAGGATGTTGTGATTAAGTTAAAAACGGTCATTAATGAGTAACAAGGCTAAGGGAACATTAAATATTCATCACTTATTTGTTGAAAATCAGTTACCCGGGACAGATTTCTCATGTACGTGGCTAGGAACCACACTTATATTATGAGAGCTGGTGACACTACCCAGTATACCAGGCTAACGTAGGTCGGGTGGGGCTTGAACCCATGAACGATGGGTTGAAAACCAAATGCTTAAGACACTGAAGCACTTCTCTCTCCGTTATGTACCGAGTGGTAGTTAAAATAAACAACTCGGATTTCTTCAGTAGATTTTTCATTTCTGACTTAAATTATGGATAGTAGTTAAAGAGTTAACATCTGTATACATGCAGACAAGATTAAATAAAAATCACTGACTGTTTATCTAAGCGTGTTTCAGATGACAAAGGAATTTGGATGGAGGGATGTACTGTCATCACAGCGTTTCAATGGCCATATATATATATGCGTTTAACTGAATGAGAATAATAACTGTTAGTTAATGGTGTTTCTTCTGAATTTTACAAGCCTATTCTAATCCGAATGGCTTGGAGTTTTATCAGAGTGCCAGAATCTGGGTGGTTTTTACTGATTTGGCTTGCTAAGCTGAGTCGAACCGAATACATCACTGATGAGCTGGACCTCTAAAAAATGATGGTTTTCTAGTGTTTGATTCATTTTGATGTGCCAGAATCGATCACAAATTGACATCAGCTATACAATTACTGGAAGACCACCAAATTCACCAACTCAGACAAAAGGACAGTGACTCGCCCGTGACATTGGGTGGCGGTTGAGCTAAATAATTCATAAATTGGCGGAATTTTGAATTCATGAACTATTGGAGTGGGTCCCTGTGGCTAAATGGTCTACAACCTATTTTGGTAACTGGAAGATCATGTGTTTGAGTCTAATTGGTGTGTACCAACGAAATACAAACATCAAGTCAGTTCTTCTATACGGTTCAGAAACTTGGCGGGTCACAAAGAATATTTCCAACAGCCTTTTGCAGACCTTTATCAACAACAACGGTCTTCGCTCCATACTGAAGATCAGTTGGCCAGAAAGAATCACAAACAAGAAACTATGGGAAGAAACAAAACAAGAACCAATCACCCAACAAATATGCAGTAGAAAGTGGAGATGGGTTGGACACTCGCTGAGGAGGCCGCTGGGTGACATCGCGCGTCAGGCCAGTGCTCGAGTGGAACCCGAAAGGGAAGCGGCGAGTGGGACGTCCAAGGGTGACATGGAGGAGATCGTGTGAAGAGGAGCTGGAACAGTATGGGCTAACATGGGTGCAAGTGAAAAGTACAGCAGAAGACAGAAATACGTGGAGAGGTGTAGTTGAAGCCCTATGTTCCACTTGGAACCCAAGGGAACAGTAATAATAGTAACGAAAAGTCCTAAACAGAGGCGAAATGCCTCTCTAGTACTCACTGGTTTTCCAGTGATTTTTATCTCATATAAACCTATGGTCAATCCTGTAACCAATCAAATCCCTGCAAACCAACACTTACTAAGTAGGGATAAGCTACTCTTATGAATAAATCAGTAGTATATACTGTCATACATTTATCAGATATAGATTTCAGTTGTCTAATCACATTTTTTTTACCAACATCAGTGTTTATCTTTACTCAAATAAAATAATGATGAATATTGAGCTAGTGCGTTAGACAAATTTTTAGTTTCGCATATTTTAATTACACGTGTCGATAAAATTTCAAAAATGCAATTAGACCTCCTATGAATGGCTATAATCATAAGTGAAGATATACGCACTGATTCGTCATTAGGATATAACTATTGGTGATTAAATTTACTAATTCAAGTGATTCAACATCACAATAGTTTAAACGTCATCATTAGAACTCGCTTCGTCTAAACCTTCAGCTAAATGACACTCGTCAGACTCTGAAGAAACTGAGGCACCCTAAGAAAATCGAATCAGTTTTATATAAGAATAAAGCTTGTGCACTGTGGTAGAGTGTAATTCCATTATGGATAAATTTTGTTTTGATAAATTCTCACAGTGTTATACAGTAATGTTTACTGACGACAGTATTTCGAGCACAATTTATTGCTCATAATCATATCAAGGTAATCACACGACTTCCTAAATTCATTTATATAGTTCCATTGTTTTTCACTTGATTCTGGTTAAAGTCGGTTTAAGATAGTTTAAGCTGCTTCCTATTATGTAGTTTATAGATACACAACATAAAGAATAAAAACGTTTACGTAAAAGAATCATCCTAGACATTTCAATTCATTCCAGACTATGGTTCGTTATTGAGCATAAAAGTTCACTCTTGACCGAAGTATAACGGTCAGTTGTCTTTAAATAATATTAAACAATTTATCGGCATTCTGTAATTACTGGATATTAGGGACGATTCGAGCTAAAATTGGATAAAGTCTTTCATCACACTTCCCTTTAGAATACCAAAATTACTTAGATCACATTATGTCACCCACTTGTTACTATAAATGACGATACAAAAAGCATGCATCCATGTACTACACTATGCGCTACCCAATAAATGCTTTGACTGGGTGGATAAGACTTTCAGTTGCCAGTAGTGTTTACCGGCTAGAACGTATTGACTTAAACATAAGACAATCATTTCGCTTTGTTCACGGTCGAACTCATCAGTGAAGTACTTGATTTGACGCAGGTCAGATAGCCGAATCAGTTAAAAACCACCAGCCACCAGCCACTTGGGTAAACTGGCTTTAGATTAAATCCACTTCTCAGTTCATGAATAAATTCAAGAATTGTAATTTACAGGATTTTCATCATTAGTTAGAGAACCATTGAAAAACCTGGGATTACTGGACAGCTGTTTCGTCCTAGCTTGAGAATCTTCAACAGTACGCACCCACCGGGGTTTGAACCCAGGACCTTCTGGTTACAAGGCGAGCTCGTATACCATTAAGCCACGTGAATTGGTAGAAGTTAGAATTCATGGGTCATTGGATCGGGTCCCAGTGGCTTAATGGTATACGAGCTCGCCTTGTAACCATAAGGTCCTGGGTTCGAATCCCGGTGGGTGCGTACTGATGAAGAGTCTCAAACTAGGACGAAACAGTTGTCCAGTACTCCCAGGTTTTCCAATGGTTCTCATGATGAAAATCCTGTGACCAATCAAATCCCTACAAACCAACACTTGAATTTTAATTTACATAGTTCGATCTAGCTGGCAAAAAATACTGACTGGCATCAATTGTATCCATCTACTCATATGAATCAATTAGTAGTATATAACTAAGTGCTAGTATTTACTTAATAAACTATCATAAACTAAACCAGCGCTACTTCTTTTTTTGATTATAGCTTGAAACCACACACCGTATTTTTTGGTACAAGTATGGAATTTTCAGCATCTGCCATATCGGTAGCCCAAATTTTGCAGGCCGACCATTGATATCAAGTGTGTGCGTCGGCAGTGGATCGAACCCTGGAACATGTGCATGATCGGCGAGAGTTCTAACCGCTGTGCCACCAACGCACTTGTGGTATTTATGTCTTTTGACTTGAATTCCACTCATCATTTAAGTCAGAATAAAAACGATATTTAATATATGGGTTTGCATAATTATTAATAAAAACCATAAACACTGTAAAAATTATATCTATAAATATTTTCTGCTGACAATAACTTAATTGCTTAGCCTTTATAATAAACACACACACAGAAAAGAAAATTCAATATGTGGCAGTTACTAGTCAGCTTGACAAAGAAAAGAACTAATACTGAGCATACCTACACAGGAGACCACACACACACACACACATCCGATATGAGCGCACACCCATGTTGGTTACAGTGAATTCATCAAGTGAAGAAGAATGCTTTTCCGACTGAGATATTCTTAATTTCTTTACTGCTTTTATTAATATAGGTGTTTTATAGGTGCAATTATAAGAAGGAAACGTTTATTATAGCACAGTGATATATATATGCATATATATATATATATATTAATGATCGTTATAAATAGCTGAGGACCGCTGAAATCATCCCCCACTATCCTCCAGCTGCTAGAGGGAGGAGGAAAACAACCAATCGGTGCTCAGATCACTTTGATTTGACATGTAGAAAACATGAGATAATTAGCTACATCTTCCAGTCATATAACTTCTTCCCTGGAGGAACAAATGTTTACTTTCCCAGTGAGTCATCTGTGCCCATCTCAGTGTGAAAATAGTATTCAAGTAATATGTCGTATTAACGAATCAAAACTCTTTCTTCTTCCGTCACAGTGACAACCATTCGCAGACTTAGTATTCAATGAATATTCGGAGTAGCAATCCATATTTTCAAATAATGGAGATTTATATCTTACACGGATTTCTTTTTGCCGTTATGTTACCTAAACTAAATGTCTTAATCGTGAGTGTTTCGCTATCTTCCAAGACAACACAGTTAAATATATTTTGGAGATTGTGGTGATGCTTTGTCGTGAAGTGTTAGAAGTTAAAATTCACAGATCATCTGATTCCACCCTTTTGGCCATCAGGCTTGTCTTGTGACCATGAATGTCCTATGTTCCATCGTCGGTAGTATTATTGGTGCGCACTGTTAAAGAGTCCTAAACTAAAACAGAACAGTGCGCCCAGTGCTCCATGGTTTTCAACGATTTGATAACTAGTATCTGTTTTGATTTTACTATTAGCTTCATAATGTTTGAAAAGTTTCCAGTTGACACTTTAACCATAAGTGATAATATAAATGAAATCGGCTGACTCAAGGCATAAGATATGCTGTGTTGAATAACTTTATCAAAGCACTATGTTTCTTCCATTTCTTGCTTTCCAATTGGAACTGACAGCTTCAAGCCATCTGTTTTTAATAGCAACGGTGTCGTTGTCACCAGATGGGTTTGATAGCCTCATGAGTAAACTTTCTTGTTTTCCAGGCTAACCATCAAGCTAGTAGGCTAAGCGAGGTTTTGGAAGTGCATCGACTGGAAATTGAAACCTGGCTTCCCACATGACTAGTGAGCGTACTGCCATCGAACCACTACGCCAGTTTTGTTTCATAGCATTATACCAAGATAAAATCATTTTCCTGGAGAATATCAAAATCATAACCAAATGGTAAGTAGGTATCAATAACTACTCGTCGGTAATTCATGATGAAAAGAGTGAGGCAATATGCAACCGCTGTGAAATGATACAAGACGGCTAAATCTTAAATCACCAGCTTTTGCCAGTGGCTACAGTGGAGTAAACTATTTGTTTCAGTTTGAGACAAATGTTGTTTTGCTGACATAACTACCTTCGGCTAAATACAACCAGTCAGATATGTATATTTGGTGGATGGTGACTAGCAGTTGAATGTAGGATGGGCATTTTGTCTTATTCAAGACTCGTCAGTTGGGTGTACCTACAATCCATGGCGAGTGATGTTATCCCCTTTCAGTCTCGAACAGAGCGACTTTCATTTCAAACTCCAAAGCGTTATACACTAGACTGACGTGGTCATGAGAGCCGCTACCTGTGCAACAGACATCAGTTATCATTTGTTCATAATTCCATTTACCATTTTCCTGTTGATTGATTGGACCGGAAAAAATTGGCTTCTGATGACGTGCTTACTCTTAGTACGGACTGTGTGACGATATCTAAGGGTTAACTTGAAGTAATTTGGTAAGTGTTGACTTACAGTTGAAGCGTACGTACTAAAGGCTAAACATTTCGGTCCACTCAATCGATTGGAGAGTCACAATTGAATTAAGAACAAATACTAATGTATTTTTGTCTGATGAAGTCGTCTTTACGATTAAAAGTCATATATTTAAATTCTGATAATTTTATAGCTCTGAGACGCCTAATGAGTTTAGCATGGTTATCACAACGTATCAGTCAATCTGATGAGCTGAAACAAAATTGTTCAGATTTATCGACTTTGATTTATTGCCGTTCATACTGCCGAATGATGAATAAGTGTAGTTGACAGTCTCCGTGGTAGGCATTAAGGCTTTCCAGGTACAACATAGTACTGGTGAACAAGATCTTGAACAAGAATGATGCGACTACTATATGAGAAATGTGTAGATTGACCAGTTGTTATTGATAAGATTGTCGACGATTTATGGTGAAATAAACTCTACGGCGGTTTGTTTAAATCACTGGGCTAACTATGTTATCTGTGAATCAGAATGCATTGTATTTACCGCGTTTCATATTCCTCCAATCATCAAAACACCACAATGAGTCAGAACCTAATATTATTATTCCCTTGGGTTCCGAGTGGAACATAGGGCTTTAAAAACACATCTCCACTTTCTTCCACTTTCTGCTGTCCTTTTCAGCTTACCCCACAATTCCCCATAATCTCGCATCTCCTCCTCACACGATTTCTTCCATGTCACACTGGCCAGACAATCCACTTGTCACTTCCTATTTGAATCCCACTTGAGTGGTTGCCTGCATTGCACTTGGTGTCTTTCGGCGGCCTCCTTAGCGTATGATCGATCCATCTCCATGTTCTCCTATATTTTGTTGAGTGATCGGCTACTGGCTGGTATACTGGCAGAGTTTCTTGTTACTAATTAATTGTTGCCGGCCATTCGATCTTCATTGTGGAGGCATTAAGGCAGTTGGTGATAAAAGTCTGGAAATATTCGGAATTCCTTTCCGTGATGTGTGTGTAAAGCTCTTTACCAGTACCGAAGAACTGACTGGCTTCACACTTTTGTTGAAAATCCGAATCTTATTTCTCACGCTGTGGAGTGCAAAACATTTCCAAATTGATTTCAGATTGATAAAGGTGTATGCTGCTTTTCCGATGCTGGCTGTCTTTGACATCTTCATCCATTCTAATGCCTGCGGTTGAAACCGTCTTTCTTAGACAAGTGAAGGAGGTAACCTCTGTCAAATCTCTCCCACTGATGGTGATTGGTGCTGGTTGTTGTTGCTGTTGATGTTGGTTTGTTACCTTCATCACCTTAGCCTTAAACAGCGTCGATCGAGAGGTGATTTGGAAACCACTTCGCTACTACGGGGTGCCGACCAACAATTATACACCTCATCCATCAGCTCCACGATAAAGCTGCATGCCAAGTAATCCACAACAGGAAACTCATGGAATCTTTCGAAGTGAAGACGGGAGTGAGACAAGCTGCCTGCCTACTATCTCCGATGATTTTCCTGATCGCGGTAGATTGGATAATGCGACAGACAGTGGACAACGAGGAAACAGGCACAAAATGGACCCACACAAACAACTTACAGGATCTGGGTACCGCTTATGATGACATATGTCTGATTTCTCACAAACTGGAAGATATGCAAGTGAAAAGCAACAAGTTGGCAGAAGAAGCATCAAAGTGGGACTTCCTTCAGGTGAACATAGAGAAAACAGAAGTGATGAATATTCCTGGTCAACTGCAACCGCAACAACACGCAACAATCAGCATAAATGGGAGGAATCTGAAAGAAGCAACCTCCCCTACCTACCTACCTGCGAAGCATCGTTTCAACTACAGGAAGGCAGAACTGATAAGGATATCAAGGCAGCGAGAATCGGGAAAGCAAGGGAAGCTCTCATTACTCTCAAGTCTGTGTGGAGGTCAACACCACTCAGCATGAAAAATAACATCCGGATTTTTAACTCCAATGTCATGTCAGTGCTACTTTATGGATCAGGGACTTGGCGCTGCGCCACGGAGGTCACTTCAAACAAACAACAGACCTTCATCAATATGTGTCTTCGCTCAATAGTACTCAAGATTAGATTGCCGGCCACTAAAGATCGACAAAAAGGATCTCTGGGTGCGAACCAACCCAGCAGGAACTGATTGTGCAACAAATAAGCAGGAAGAAATGGAGGTGGTTTGGCCATAGTCTGAGGAAACCATCAAGTGACAGTACACACCAGGCCATAGCTCGAGTGGAACTCGAATGGGAAGCGGCGAGTTGGTCATCAGTGCGAGGGTGACATGGAGGAGGAGGGAGTCATGTGAAGAGGAGATGAAAGCATGTAGGTAGACGTGGATTCATGTGAAAGTGTTGGCAGAGAACCGAACGCAATGGAGACGTTTGGCTGAATCCCTATGTTCCTCTAGGAATTAAAGGAAACTATAATAATAATATAATATATTATTTTGAAGACTATGAACAAGGAGTAAATAAATAGCTTACTATAAAACTAGCTAAAAAGTCTGTATTGCGTCTAAATTCGTTTTTCAGAATAAAGCTATGATCATTGCTGTTGCTAAAATGTTAACAGTCACAGCAGGATTCTAACAAGTGTCCTACGATTGACTATTTGCAGGTAGTAGCAACATACCGTCAGTCATAGCACAGATGTACGTCTCTTTAACTGTCATACATATATATATGTATATGAAAGCAAATTCTATTTCATTTATGTTAGCAACTGAATTAAAATTATCTTTTATAATGTCATAAAAAATGTATACTCAGCATACACTTGCACTGATCATGTGAAATTGTGAAAATTGTCAGTTTTGCTGATTTATATATACGCATTTATAAATGGATATGTAGAAATTAGATACCTTCAGAAAATTATTTATAAGCATTCTACACTTGCTTGTTAATTAATCCCAGTATATTATGCATTCCATAATCGGAATAATGATAGCGTTGTTAGAAGATGGAGATTATCTGAAAAAGTATGTGATGCATCCGAGAAATACATTGCAAACAATCTGATCCCTTTCACATTCACTTGTCAAGTCAATTTATATACGAAAGGATTAAGGCTAACTAAAATACACAAAGTGACAAATGCTATTTAAGAATAATCAACACCACGTTTGATTGTATGATCAGATAAGGATTACCAAGGTAGATTAAGAGTAATAATTAATTGTTTTTGTACACACAGAAGACGTATCGCCTCTGAGTATTTCAATAAGCGCCCTTGACCATTTTTATAGATGACCTTAGAAGCTTTGTTAACATCAGTCTTATGGTTCATATCGATTAGGTGTTTGGCTATAGACGAGGTTGGTAGTCTCCACTGCGTCTATTGATTCACAATTCATTTGTCTTTCTAACCATTTCAAAAAAATACTCCCCCACCCTGACATGCACAGCGCCGTTACTCCTCCTTACATTTGTGTGTCCATACATACACACGTAAATTGGTATATAGTATGAGATATGGTATAATTACTTTTGGACTTCTAAGGTTTGCAGTGAAGCATACTTTTGGCATTTTCAATAATTATAAGCTCAGTTGCATAATAGGTTCTGCCAATGACTGCGTTTAGTCTCTGTCTCAAAATCCTACTCTTTACTTCCTCAATTTTGTGGTAATTTAATGAAAACATCTTTCTTAGGGACAGAATAGTTTGTAGGCTTTGAAACTAAATGACTTCTACACTGGTTTAAAAGCTTTAAAAGATATCCGCCTTCAACAAGAGTATCCATCAGTATTTTATTCGCGAAATGGCAGAATTCATAGGTTGGCCATTGGATCGGCTCCCCTTGTCTGAATGGTGTACGCGCCTGCCTTATAACATGAAGGTCCTTGATTCGAACACTGGCGGTGGGTGCGTACTGTCGATGATCCTCAGACTAGGATGAAACAGCCCCGTCCAGTACTCCCTGGTTGTCAATGATTCTCTAACTGATATTAATCTATGGTCAAACTCGAAAGAAAACATAAGAAGACCAATAAAGATTGAAAGAGAAACTGAAACTAAGGTGATTAATATTCGATTTATTTCCTACTGCAGTACCATTAGTATTACAAGAAATGAAGGACGTAATCAGTCCACCTAAGTCTTGTTCATGCTTGAAACTGAAATGAACAGTCTGACAGGCAGACGAATTCAGTTTGAAACCATTTGAATAAGATCATTGGCTAACTTCAGATTGGAAACTGTTCCTATCAAGATAATTGGATGCAGAAACTACTGGGACAGAAGCAGTCAGATAATCAGCATATTTAATGAACTTGGCCTTAAAAGAATACTTAAGGTCATCAAAAAGTAAGAAAACAGAAACTGAGAAAGTACGAAACATTGAGGTGCATCAGTTTCAGTTAGCGAACATGTGGAGCGCTTCTCGTTAACCCTATGAGCAGTTAGAAAAAACAGTAGTCTCTTCTTGAGGTTCTAAATGTCATGATACTCACTCAAAAGGTATTCCTTTATTTCTTCATTTACTAACAGTAAACTAACCAGGCATAAACCCGAAGGTTAACAGAAGAAGCAGCAAAGACAGAACTTCAAGCGAACACATAAAAGATAGATGGGATTAAGATACCCATTTGTCAGAAATAACAACAAACACCAATCACTGTTAACGAGAGAAATCTAAGGAAGTTCACCTCTTTCATTTATCTGACCAGCATCACTTCAGCTAAAGACAGCACGTATGTGGATGTGAAAACTAGGCAGGGTTTGAAAAGAAAAACTGATCTTCAATAATCAGAAGCTGGTGTGAAAAACCGCTGCACTCAATATAAAGAACCTACCTCTCGACAGATATGCCAAGGGATAAGGAGATGGATTGTAAACACGCTTAACACATCAGAAACTGGAATGCGAAATGACTAACTGACTAATTTCCACTGTATGTCCCGTGCCAATATCTTAAACCAGACAAGAGTTCTGGAAATTAGTCGGGCTTTCAAAATAATCAGTACGTGAGATAAATACTTGAAAATTAACCAGATGCTCACTAGCGACTGGCCATACTCAGGCAGTTACCTGAGCTTCTAGTAGAAAGCCGTGACCAATAGGGTACAGCAGGTTAAAGGTGAGGCAGTAACTCACCGAAGAAGACATTGGCTAGTGGTATAACTATGTAATGAATCAGAGGAAGTTAGAATTCATGGAATGGCCGTTGGATCAAGTCCCAGTGGCTTAATGGTCTACGAGCTAGCTTCCCTTGTAACTAGAAGGTCCTGGGTTGGAACCCCTGTGGTAGGTGCGTGTTGATGAGGAGCTCCACACGAGTCTGACGAAACAGCTGTCCAGTATTCCAAGCTAGTTTTCCAATGGTTCTCTAACTGATGTCAGCTCATGATGAAATCCTCCAACCAATCAAAATAATCAATACACAAAGAAAAGCATAGTTACTTCGGGTCTCAGAAACCATTGACATCAAAAGACTTTGACGCAACCTATGCATACAGATAGAGAGTGTGACTAATCTCTCAATTTCCTGGTAATCATAATTATTTTGTTTTTATGTCTTTGTGTTTTCTTCTGTTGCGTGACATTCCACTCATTCTTGATTTAGATTTTCACTCACTGAGGTGAACTCACCATTAACGTTCCAAATCTAAACTAAATTAAATTATTTTATCTATATTTTTTATAATTTTACTTATCTATTCACCCCACCCTTCTGAATTCTTCACCATAATATGTATAAATTTACTACATTGTTCTATCTTGTATTTTTTTCACCAGTCCATCCTTGTTTCCAAACGAAATCTGAACTCCACCCCTTGTCTAATTACTATAGTTAATATAAATAGTTACTCTTTAAACACTAAATAATTGTCTACTCACATCATCTTTGAAATTATATTACTCATACTTTCTATCTATAACTGAAAGTCCTGGTGAAAAGTCTGTTCAGACACCATTTTGTAACATATAATTGATTTATTTAAGATGTAGGCGGTTGAAGAGAATTCATGAAATAAAATGACCTCCTATTATCTTGTTTGCAAATATATTCATTCTTTCTTTGTTCAAACTAATAAAGGGAACTGGCTGTATGAAATAGCTTTATACTTAGAAGTTAATTGGTGGATGGTGACTAGCACTGGAATCCAGGATGCGCATTTCGTCCTATTTGGGACTCGTCATCTGGATGTGAGTGATGATGTACCCACCGAGGCTCGAACCCAGTGCCTTTATACTTAAATTACAGTCTACAATAAAAATTAACTTTCTTGTATGTGTGTGTGTGTTAACGTTTGACAGTGAGTGGAAATCCTAAAGTGAGATAGTACTGATGCATAGAATTATGAGTCAGCATTGATTAGATATATGAATAAATAAATAAATAAATAAAAGAGGTCAACGTAAATTTCAACAGAGGGCTTGTGTGAAATAGATGATCGGAAAATAAACTACATTCGTAAATGTGAATATGTGAATACAATAAGATGGAAACACAGGATGAGTGAAATGTTATAAATTATTTAAATTAATCCCAGCGTGTTAAGAAAATCAAAACAAGATTTTTCTGAACGTTTCACTGTGTAAGCCACAGCTTCTTCAGCAGATAAATCTGATAAATCTGCTGAAGAAGCTGTGGCTTACACAGCGAAACGTTCAGAAAAATCTTGTTTTGATTTTCTTAACACGCTGGGATTAATTTAAATACTGTATAATGAATCAATCTGACTCGGCGCTCAAATTATTCCAGGAAGTTCGTAACACCTACGGCCTGGAAACCTATGAGTGAAATGTTGTTAAAGGAGTAGAATATGATAACATAAAGTAAAACGAAATGAAACAAATGAAATGGAACACGGAATAAAGAAGGATAACAAAGTTGTTATGTGAATTACATGGTAAAATCAAGACCATGGTAACTAAAGAGATCGTACAATTTGCTTTTGTAGGCAAAATTCTGGCTTTATATTATGTATTGCCAAAGCCTTTACTATACAAAGCAAGTGCACTCGTGTCCTTTCCAGCAAACTTTGTCGGACTTTGTAGACTATATTAAACGATATGTCAGATGCTGTGTAGTCAGTATCTACAATATGTTGTAATTTGAATGAATTAACACGTATACGTTGTTCTCTGCTCAGCAAAACTGGTAGGTGCTCTCTAACGCGATGGGATATGTTTCTCAACGAACGTCCTGTGTACCTAGTTCCTCAAGAGCTCCCGCCACATTTGAGAGCACCTCCCAGTTTTGCTGAGCAAAGAACAACGAATACGTGTTAATTCATTCAAATTACAACATATTGTAGATACTGACTACACAGAATCTGACACATCGTTTAATATAGTCTACAAAGTCTGACAAAATTCGCTGAAAGGGAAACGAGTGTGTGTGTGGCGGCCTGTTCGACATTTGGGCTACCTTTCTGTACATCTACATATTTGCATCTAATACATCATGTTTCCATTTCTAATCTTAACAAAATATGGTCACAAATCGTATCAAATACAGTAATGAATTCATTAAATGTTTTAAACCATATGACTTTCATGCATCTAATAAAACTAAGAGAAAACATCATGGTGGTTGGCAACGCGCTCTCAAACGGACACCATTATATCGCACAACTATTCCTATTATTGTCAGTTCAAACTGCCGTTCACTTCCCAACAAAATTATGCATCTCCAGTTTCTCTTATCATCTGATACTTATCACAATACTGCGATAGTCACATTACAAGAAACTTGGCTCCATGATCTTTATGACGACAACCTGGTTTCTCTAAATGGTTTCACATTGTTTAGACAAGATCGAATATGCTCTAGAAAGAAAAGAGGTGCAGGAGTCGCAACCTTCATTCATTCTCAGTGGTCAACTTCAAATAATGTATGTTTTTCTTTCTCTAGTGACTTTATTGATTGTATTACAGTCAAATGTCGTCCGAAACACCTATCCAAGTTTAAATACGTCTTCATCTCAAACATTTATGTTACTCCTGGATGTTCCGCCTCGGATCTATCTCATTTTGCCGATGAATTCACAGCATTCGCGGTTACACATCTTGAAAACTCTTTATCAGTTGTCACTGGAGATTTCAATACCTGTGACTGTTCTTTTCTTGAATCATTAGGTCATGTCAACATTGTCAAATTTCCAACTCGACTTGATAAGACTCTGGATCTAGTATTTACTAATGATGCGGAAATATATGAAGCACGCAGACGTGCTCCTATAATGAACTCTGATCATTGTATTATTCGGATATTACCCAAGATATATAGCAGATATCACTCTAATATCCTCTCGAATCTCTCCAGGAAAACACAACAAAGATGTTACTCACAAGAAAACGTGCTCAAACTAAGATGTATGTTAAATGACACAAACTGGGAACTTTTCACTGAACACACTCTGGATGATACTATTTCCAAACTGACTGACTATCTTAAATTCTGCCTTGATGTATGCTGTCTTAAACAGATACTTTTCAAAAGAATAGATTGTTTCTCTTCTCCTCATCTCAAAAAGCTTCGAAGAGAAAAAGAGAGACTGTACAAGGCTAAGGATAAAGCTGGTCTTAGGAGAATAAACATCCAAATCAAATCCGAAATCAAGAGGTTAAACAATATTTATAATCAAAGAATTTTGTCATGTAAAACTCCTGGGAACATGTGGAAGCTTTTCAAAGAAATTACAGGTTGTGGTAAGCATAGTTCTTGTTCTCCCTCTATTGATGTAAATACTCTTAATAGATCTTTTATCCGCCTTCCCAATGTACCTTCTAGCTTCAATGTAACAAATAACATGACCAGTGACTTTAATAGTTTTAAAACTTCTGATGTTCTTAAATGTTTAAAATCTCTTAAACCTTCCCAGAGTCTAGGTCCTGATGGTATACCTGCCATTGTCCTAAGGAAATGTGCTGATATTTTAAGCAACCCACTTACAAACATTTTTAATACTTCTTTTTCTAATAATGTTGTACCTTCTCTGTGGAAAGATATTAAAATCATCCCTGTACCTAAGTCAGGCTCTGGTAATAATGCTAAGTTCAGACCTATCGCTATAACCTCTCCTTTTTTGAAACTAATGGAGAAACTATTGTTACTAAAACTTGTTCCCTCCCTAAGCTTCTCAAACGATCCAAAGCAGTTTGCTTACAAACAGGGTAAAAGTACTTTGGACGCTGCTGCTGTGTTTCATCACAACATTGTATCCTCCTTAGACAAAGGGGCCAAGTTTGTTCGTTGTACGTTCCTTGACTATACATCTGCTTTCGACTCTGTACCTAGAGGCCTATTGTTAAACAAGCTTAGCCTAGCATAAACTGAGCCCTGGGTTATCAACTGGCTGCACTCTTACTTCTCTAATAGGATGCAATACACGGTATATAATGGTGCATCTTCCTCTCCATTGCTTACTGAAGCTGGAGTTCCTCAGGGTGCTGTTCTTTCTCCGTTTCTCTTTTCCTTCTTCTTACATGATTTACCTCTCTCAGATGAAGTCAACTTCGTCAAATATGCAGATGACCTGTCTGTATCGTTTTCCATTAAGTCTCAGTCAGACTGTATCAAATTAAATAGCTTCCTGTCGGACATCAGTGAGTGGTCTAAGTTAAATGGTCTCATGCTGAATCCCTCGAAATGCCAAACTACTGACTTCTCCCTTAGGCATAAACGAGATCTACAAACACTAGTAAGTACTCATGAAGGCTGTTGCATTGAGGGGACTAAAATTGAAACTAAGTCTAATGCAAAATACCTCGGTCTAGTTCTATCTTCTGACCTTACTTGGACATCTCATATCCTAATGATTTCTAGGAAAGTGTTCTGTCTTACCTACTACATTAAGAAACTTAGACAATCCGGAATCACCCAACCTCTACTTTCACAATTTGTCAACTCTTGTATCCTACCTATTCTACTTTACTGCTCCCCGTTAGTCTTTCCTGGTCTACTGAAAAAGGACTATTCCATCCTGAGAAGGATGTTGACAGTAGTTAGTAGGACTAGTGGTGTTAATCTCAGTCAGCTCGTGACTACTTTAGTTGATAGGCATCTGAATACATGTGAAAAATGGTCTAAAACCATACTCTCAGACCCCCAACACCCCCTCTATTCCCAACTCTCTCCTTGTATCTCATCAAGTAAAACCAGAAATCAGTATAAAAGAATCTATGCTCGTACAACCAAGTACAGGAACTCAACGATACCATACTTGGCCCGTGTTCTAAGCGACAGAGACAATGTTAAGCGTGAAACCTGTGACTTGCTTTGTTATTAACAACATAATTTCATACTCTTTTATTTCTCTCTTATTTCGTATTCTTTAGTGAACTCCTTCTTCAAACTTACTTAGCTACCTGAAATATTAACATTGGCTTCCTTTTTTGTACTTTACTATATTCCTTCTATTGTGTATCCACTGGTTCCGACTATATTAGCACTATGAGTATTACAAAATTGTCTTGTCATTAACCATCATGTAATTATTAGTTTTGTGGTTGTTTTTCTTATTTTCTATACTTTTCGGCAATATTAAACTGACAATCATTGTTTGTGAATGCCATAGTCACCACCTCAAAAAAATTTTGTATTATTCAGGATTACTCACACTACCACCACAAACACTGCATTAGACCTTGGTAGACTTTGGTACTTTTTCGCATTCATAATTATTTTGTGTTTATCCTGTTTTTTTTGTTTTTGCTGTTGGTGTCTTCAGATTTATTTTTTTTATTTGTTTAATACTTATTTTAAATGTCGGTAAAATTAGATGCAAATATTGTAGATATGTGCTGAAAATTCCACACTGTACCACTAGTACTGTTTCTGGAATAAAGCAAATTATTATTATTATTTGCTTAGTATAGTAGAGGGTTTGGCAATACATAACATAAAAGCCAGAACTTTACCTACGAAAACTATTTGTACGATTTCTTTCGTTATCATGGTCTTGATTTTACCTTCATATATGTATACCCTATTATATAATTAGAAGTCACAGCTAAATTTGAAGACAGAAGGTTTGGTTTACAAAAGAGGGTAGAGGGAATTTTAATTCATTCAGGTCGTTCTAACAACGGTCAAGATAACAAGATAAGGATGAACATATCTAGAGAACAAAACTATGTTTATAAGTTGTCACAATGATTTATATATAATATTGTTGTCAATTATAAACACATTAACGTAAAAAAAAACATCAAATGATTAGCTAATCTACAACTTCCATATTCTTACATCGAAAACACGTTCACTGAAATTGTTATTACCAAATTATTATTAGCAATTACTGACCGGCATAAAATGAACCCACACAAAAAATTTGGAGGATCTGGAATTCACCGATTATGACATATGTCTGATTTTCCACAAACTGGAAGATATACAAGTGAAAAGCAACAACTTGGCTGAAGAAGCATCAAAGATAGGAAGAACTTCAGATGAACACAGAGAAAACAGAGGTGATGAAACTTCCTGGCCAACAGCAACAGCGACAACAACAATAGACAACAATCAGCCAGCATGAATGTGAGAAATCTCAAATAAACAACCTACTTCACCTACAGACCTGACAATCATCGTTGCAACTACAGGTGGACCCGAGTGATGAAGATACCAAAGAGAGGATCGGGAACGCAAGACAACCTTTCATAACTCTCAAGTCTATGTGGAGGTCAACAGCACCCAGCCTGAACAATAAGATCCGTATTTTCAACTCCAATGTGAAGTCAGTGCTACTATACGGATCAGAGACTTGGCGCGTCCATAAAGAACATCTCAAACAAACTACACACCTTCATTAACAGTTGTCTTCTCTCAATACTACTCGAGATCAAATGGCCGGCCTGAATAGATCAGCAACAGGGATCTCTGGGAAAGAGCCAATCAGGAACCAGTTGTGCAACAAATATGCAGAAAGAAATGGATGTGGAATGGACATACTGTGAGAAAACCATCAAGTGACATCATAAGACAGGCTGTCGACTGGAGCGCGGATGAGAAGCGGCGAAACGGTCGTCAGTGCGAGGGTGACAAGGAGGAGGTCATGTGAAGAGGAGATGAAAGTATGTGGGTAGACCTGGAGCCAAGTGAAAACGTTGGCGGAGAACCAACGCAATGGAGACGTTTGGCTGAATCACTATGTTCCTCTAGGAATTAAAGGAAACCATAATAATAATCATTATTATTTTTCGAGTTCCCAGTGGATTATATGGCTTCAGCGGCATATTGTCACTGTGTGGTGTCTGTTCGATGCCGCTTTTTCCGACTGGCTACACGACTTTACATTGTTCACGGTATGCTATTCTCGAAACAACAGCCAACTGATCGTTTCCCATTCAGATTTCAGTTGAGGGCCTGGCGCGTCACGTAAAGTGAATATTCCCGCAGAATGTACAAAATTCAACCTTATTTCCTTCTGTATTTTTGTTAGTTAGTAGGGGTTGTTGGCTGGTTTGCTGGCGGAGTTTTTTTTATGCTTAACCTTTCCGGTTAGACATCTGGTACTTCGTATCTACTGAAGGCAGGTGTTGATTAAATTTCTCAGTAGCCTGGAGGAAATGCCTTTCATGATTTACCTGTCAAGCCTATCATCCATATAGGAGTGCTGATTTGACAACAGTTTTCAAATTGCTGATCCCTGTTTCTAATACTGTCTGATGTAGACCTCCAAACTGACTCTAGGTTAATGAATCACTGTCTGGGTTCTTTTTATAGCAAGGTGTAGACTTCCTGACTGGTTGGGGTACTCGAGACGGTAAAATCCAATGGCTGGAGACAATTGGTGATATATCTCAAAATCGTCCTCAATGGCTGGCACAGATGCATCCACTCCTTGTGACATAATTTCAAATGAAACTATATTGTTCTTCGTTATTACTATTACTTTCTTCCCTTGCTTTGTGTGCTACATGGAGTGTGGCAACTCGAACTGCTGGACAACTGTGCAAAGTTCTATGTTGAAACCAGCCAGCCAGCTTAATGTCTATGAATGAACCATAAGCTTCGATGCACAATTTTCTGATATCTTATTGGTAGTAACAATATTTAATTCCTCCAAGAAGCAATATCCAATTGATTAAAAATTTTGAACAGAATCACTACTATGCAGTTCCCTTTCAGATGTAATTGGATTTATATCCAACAGTTAGCATGATTGAAAATAAGCAACTGCTGACGCTATTAAACAAATAATTATTTTCACGTATTATTTTATTGCCTTGCATACCGAGTGGAATAAAAAGCTTCAGATATTGACATGTCTCTTTTCACGCCATAAAGTTGCTAGTCTCACCCGAACCTTCCTTTTATGCAAGGCTTACTACTGACTATGCTAAGTAGGTGTGTAAGAGTGCATCAGTGGGGAATTGAAACCGGAATCTGGTTGGTGAGTATTCTACTACTGAGTCAAACACAAAATTAACGCATTACAACAAGAATTACCAACAACAGCAGCAACATCCAGCACCAATCACCATCAACGGGAGGGATTTGAAAGAGGTTACTTCATTCACTTATCTAGGGAGCATTGTCTCAACTACAGGAGAACGGACGAGGATGTCAAATCGAGAATCGAGAAGGCGAGAAACACATTCATCAACCTGAAACCAATCTGGAAATCTTTGTCACTCAGCATCAACAACAAAATTCGGATCTTCAATACAAACGTCAAGTTAGTTTTGCTATACGGATCAGAAACTTGGCCAGTGTGTCACAAAGAATATTTCCAACAGCCTGTTGCAGACCTTTATCAACAACTAACTGTCTTCGCTCTATACTGAAGATCAGATGGCCGGAAAGAATCACCAACGAGAAACTATGGGAACAAACAAAACAAGAACCAATCACCCAACAAATATGCAGGAGAAAGTGAAGATGGATTGGACACTCGCTGAGGAGGCCGCTGGGTGATATCGCGCGTCAGGCCAGTGCTCGAGTGGAACCCGAAAGGGAAGCGGCGAGTGTGACGTCCAAGGGTGACATGGAGGAGATCGTGTGAAGAGGAGCTGGAACAGTATCGACTAACATGGCTGCAGGTGAAAAGTACAGCGGAAGACAGAAGCAAGTGGAGACGTGCAGTTGAAGCCCTATGTTCCACTAGGAACCCAAGGGAACAATAATAATAATAACAACAAGAATTCCAGCCTAACTGAAATACCCCGACCAGATACATCTACTCCAAAGAATAATACTTTCTTCAGGCAAATAGATTTATTTCAAAGTGTCTGTTTGCAGGGAGGGATTTGGTCGATTTCAAGTTAAATCACACACTAACCCAATTTAGAGAACCAATGAAAATCAAGGAGTACTGAACATTTATCTCGTGGTTGATCGACTGATGTCGTAACCTGAGAATCTTCGGTTTCATCCCAGGAGAAGGTGGCATATGTGGATGGTGATAATGAGCCTCAAAATAGGAAGAAACCGCCGTTATCTGGTAACTTCTGATTGTCAGCAGTTCTCTAGTTGCGGTCAATTCATATTCTAACTTGAAAACAAACAAATCTGTGCCAGTCGAAACTAGAACACTAATCTAATTCCCATTAATGACTGACTACAGAATGCCATAGTCTAAAGTTCTAGTGAGAATTGGTGAATTTTAGGATATTTCAAGTTGAATTCGGAAACAAACACTCATCGACAGCATTGCCTGAAAGCTGTACAATATATTACTAACTGGGAAGTCTCAGACAGGAACCGAAAAGCTTTCCAGTACTCCCTCACCTTCAATGTTTTCGTATATATAGTGGCTTCTTGATCTAACTTCAAGCAGATTTACATACATTTTATGACGTTTACTGTAATAGGCGTTACAATCCAACATAGTTTCCGAATAATTTCCTTAAACTAAATGAAGATCGTTATACTCAAGACATCCGTGGAACATGCATCTACAAACACTGTGATAACTCCCAATTTTTTTTTATTCCCTTGCGTTCGCAGTGGAACATAAGGCTTCAAGCTAGAGACTTGAAGTTTCTGTAGCAGCGGTGTTTGATTTTTACGGATAGGGTTGCTAGCCTCATACCCAACCTTCTCTCTTTATCAATGTTATTACTGGTTTAGCAAGGTGAAGGAGTGCGTCAGCCGGGGATCGAACCCCGGACCACCTGCGTGGTCGGCGAGTATTCTACCTCTGTGACACTTTAAAAACGACACTAACCAGTGTTAAAGATTACGCACTTGTGAGTGTCATTAAGTTAGCAGAAGAAAATTCGAAAAAAAGCAGGAAACATTAGTGAGATTCACTTTAATCGTATCAGACTTACAGAATTAATTCACACGGTATAGTTAAACACATTTCTCTTGGAGTTAACTCAGCTGTTGTACAATAATGAATTCTTGCATAATCCATCATTGTGATATAATAAAGACGAAAAAAGGATATACCGGGGAAAGTATTCTGTAGAGAAATACTGTTGTTAATAGTGAAACAATATCACTAAACACATTGAATAATAATAGTCCATTTCATCAGTATCCAGTTTTTTTTGTTGAAAAAATTTGATGAACAGTAGCAAATATTTTACACGATGAGTTAACTAATAAGATCAGTGATACCTTACTGCATAAAATTGCTGCTCATAACCAGTGAAAATCTTTCTATGAAAAACATTACTTAATATACTCATTAGATAATATGTATATATATTTATATATGCACTCCATGTGTTATATTGTGTGTTTGTGTGCCTGTGCGTGGGTGTGGATGTGGGTGTGGGTGCCTGAATGAGTGTGTGGGTGGGGATTTGAGTTCTTTTGTCGTGTGAAGCAAAACTTCACAAACAAGGTAACAATATATATGTGACTAAAAATATACTTCTCAGTGTGTTCAACAGGTAGATAGATGCACACGAATGAAAATGTTTTTAAAAAAACGAAAACAACACCAACTAGATAGAAACAACGTTCTTCTTATCACTCTCTATCTCGAACAAGTGAACTATTATTATAGTATATAGAACTCCTGAGAAGAAAAATATTTACATATACTTTCATACATGTTTTATTGGTTAACAGTGGAATAGATCCTATTCTCGATAACTGGATTATCACGTGTTGGTTTGCACGGATTTTAATTGGTTACAGGTTTGATTATGAGCTGATATTCAGTTGGAGAACCAGTTGGTAAACTAAGGAGTGCTGGACAACTGTTTCGCCCTACTTTGTGATTCTTCAGTAGTATGCAATCACTGGGATTCGAAGCCAGAACCTTCCCGTCACAAGGAAAGCTCGTAGATCTTACGATTCGTGAATTATATATCCTACCATTGCCAGCTTATGTCACACAGATTGGGTCCCAGTGTGACTGAATGGCCTAGAAGCTCTTCGTGTAACTGAAGGCGCTGAGTCATTGCGGAGAAATATCATAATTTCCACAAAAAAAACTTCAAATACTCTAGCCTGATTACTGTGAAGAAACAAAAGGCTTAGATGCACGAATTGCTAAGAAGTAGAGCCCTGGTAATTGAAAAGTTTTTGAACAAAAATAACTATACACTGCTGTTCGATTAATAGTGACATTAAAGCTCATTTGTGATTGGATTAAGATACAATAATTTGCAGGATTGAACCCGGGTTTCTGTCTCCACTAAATCATTGAGTAGACAACAAAATGGATGGATGGAGTGCAAAACGAATTCCAACCTAATCGATTTGACACAATCTTGACAAGTCTGTTTATAAGAAGATGACATCTTCTTTACTCAAAGAGACTTATTTTCAAATTTCTGTCTGCTGCTGTTTCGTGGTTGAGTGTTCGACTTTCGTCGATCCCATTGCTGGCAAGGGAGTCGTGAGCAAGTACTGCTAGTGATCACCGCACTGGGAATAAACCGCTGTCCAGTACTTCCGTGGTTTTCCAATAGTTCTCTAATTTATGACGGGATTTCTTATAATGTGCCTTTGTTTTAATGACAATCTACTTCTATTCTAAAGCTTTAATGCCGATTATTTCATGCTGAGGGTTCGGCGGTCAACTATGCACATATTCTGGGGTTCAATTCACACCCGACACACTTGTAAACCTCACCCGGTAAGAATGAAAGACTGGACGTGGGGCTAGCAATCACACTTCGTAAAATAAAAACATCTTGACCACTGCTGAAGCCTCAATACTCAAGCCTCAAGCTGTTTAGGTTGCTTTTGGAATTCAAAGGAGTGGAAAAAAACAATATCATTTGCAGGTATTCTCTACATGTCCGATAAATATTAACATTGCATCGCTGTGCGTCGGTGGCACAGCGATTAGGACGCTCGCCGACCATTCACATGGTCCAGGGTTCGATCCCCGGCCAACGCACTCATATACCCCGCTAAGCCAGTAATAAGACTGGTAGGGAAGAAAGGTTGGGCATGAGGCTAGCAACCCCATGCTGTAAAAATAAACACTGCTATAGAAACTTCAAGCGTCTAACTTGAAGCCCTATGTTCCACTGGGAACGTGAAGGAAAAGAAGATCAAAATATATGGATGGCTTAAATACAGTGGAATTGATAGATACTCCTGAAGAAAGAATATAAGGTAGTTTGGACACTGGTTAAATATATAAAAATAACAGAGTCATTTAAATTATGTAGAGGTGGACAAATTGCTATTCTAAATGTGAGTAAAGCTAAATTCTACTATTAACTATACTCTATGCTAACTGATTTGTCTGAGTAGTTGGGTCATACTCGCATTAACTAGTAATGCTTGCCAGTCAGATTCACGAGGGGTGATCTGAACACTAGACAGCCGTTTCCCTCCTTTGTAATCCATCTTACCACTGGTGCACCCTATTTGACTCAGTGCAGATTGTCGGAACATAAGAAGTTTGCTAAGGTAAGAATGGTTGACCTTGAGAAGTTAAGTAGTTTAGAAAAAAACTCAGCAACTGCACTGCATGCATTAACACACAATCATACAATAGGGTGGGAGAGGGTGAAAATTCTAAGAAGTAATCTATGTAGGTGGAGAGAGTGTGGCAATTAAACCTACAATATCACTCAAACAGAACAAGTTCTATAGGTTAAAGGACCCTGTCGGTTGACCCAATTAGGCAAAATAATATAATTTACAAAATATCTTGCAATGACTGTCAGTTCATCCAGCTACATTGGTCAAACTAGTAGGTCGGGTGTAGTCAGATTGTGGGAACATTAGAATCTAGCTGAGGGAAGAATGGTTGACCTCGAAAAGATAAGTAATTTAGCAAAAAGCTCAGCGATCGCACTGTATGCACTAACACACAACCACACAGTAGCATGATGGGAGAGGGTTAAAATTCTAAGAAGTAATATAGGTAGTTGGAGAGCGAGAGATTGATTACTGAATTCTGGTTCATCGAGTCTACACCAAACACATGCAACGGAAATGACTCAATGCAAATACCAGAGATATGGAAGATATTATTACCACCAGTCAGTCATTCAAATCAGAAGAGGATAATAAATAATCTCAAAATTCTATTTCAATTCACCCACATCATAACATTCTGACGAGTTAATTATTTTGACTGATTATACTTTATCGATAACACTCATATTATTATTATTTCTGAATGTACATTATCCTATATTGTTTGATTTTTTATTCAAATGTCTAATCAACAATTTCACTCATGCATATAAATGAAGGAAAAACGTTGTGTGAGTGAGTGGCTTGATATGATTATGAACGGCAATAGTTTGTGCTCGAAACGTGGACATCATCAGTTAATATTACTTTATAACAACACTGTGTGATTTATCAAAATAAAATCTTATCCATAATGGAGTTATACTCTACCACAGTGCACAAGTTTTGCACTTAAATCAAGAATGATTTCAAACCATTCGAATTCTGGTTTGCTACTTAGGTGAACAGGTTCTGTGTTAATTCACATTCTCAATTTGTAAATTAATTCACTACAATCTCGCTAGGAAGCACTACTACTTGCCTTGAATAATATCCAGTTACTTATATCCATCTTTCAGTAGTATATACCATTATGCACTGATGGTTGTTTCTCCTAATGGTGAACACTTCTGACTGTATTGTGATATTTCACGTCGAAATCGGGTAAATTGCAAATCCCGAATGAATTTGCTAACAACAAATGTGATTCGGAGCATAAGCTTATGGTACGGTTTTCATGGTATTACTTCCTTGAATTTTATTTTATTTATTATTTTTGAAGAAATCGAAATTTTGCAGCATGAAAACACCTCAGATTTCATGCTGTATCAAAATGATTGTCTGAAATCAAGTGAATAGTATTCTTATGCCTATAATGGAGAAGACAAACTATAGCATGCAACCTCGGTACATGACCTTCGACAACCTGTTAGAGTTCCATGTTTTATAACGAAATCGGATGATGCCCTCTGTTCTTGCTTCACTTGACATATTCCAGGAAGACACAGTGTCTTATTCCTTTGGGAGTCATGTAACACTTCTAAGTTACTATGACATGTAGATGCGGGATAGTGGCAGCTTGACAGGATAACTGGTCACTTGGGAGGATTGAGATATTTTAGGGTCAGTTAAATACATGGATCACACATCATGATGACTTTTCTGCCCCATTATTCTGAATAGTTGCTCAAGGTGAATGGTAATATCGATCGACGTGGCTGATAGACTCTAACTTTACCTTTATTATTCATAGTCTTATATTTGTACCAGTGAATAGTTAAACAAGGTTTTATCAAGGTTAAAAGTGTGTTCCACCGGAACAGTTCTGCACATTCTCTGAATTATCAGTGTGATGCATCACACGTTTCTGTGCTACATTGACCTTAACCTGTCTGTCACTATCATTTGAAGGCCAGTACAGAGAGAAACAAAACACCTGTCTATTCTCAGCATTGGAATTCCTCAGACAGATTTCAGAAATGATCACCTTACATATATATATATATATATAAATATATATATAAACAGAATGAAGTCATAATTAGCTCATTGTTAGTGTCGATATATGATGAGTGAACTTCACATATTATGAATATAATTAACCATATTTCAGTAATCGTTAGTTTAAAAAAAATCGATATATGTGTTACATATATGGCAGTTAGTTTAATTTTTTTTCATTTTATTGCCTCACATTACATAGAAAGCACCATAATTAGAAAGATATTTAAAACGTGAGAACACTAATGAATTAATCAATCAAAACCACTGCATAAGCTTGTATTTCATATGTTATTGACAGACAAAGGAAGCCTTGTAATTGACTTTTTTGTCTTATCTTTGCTATTCTGTGATAAGAAATAAGACAGCCATTAAAATATTGACAAGCATACTATCTGTTCCTTCAGAAAATCAATGGGCCAGTTGATCAGTCTAAGCCAAGGTACTCTCAAATATCCACTCCTAGTTCACCAACTCCTGTAGTAGACTTTGTGGAAAAGGGAAAGTTGGTCATGAGGCTAGCAACCACACTTCATAAAAACTACACTTAAAAAGGCTTGAAGCCTTGTGGTTATACTTGAAACGCGAGGAATGCAAGCAAAATGCATGCAGGTTGAACTTAGTGTGACATTTGAACAGAGAAAGAAGAAACAATGTGGTGCTGAATATCATGGATTCATCGTATTTTGTCGGTTCTCTTCAGCTGCATACAACTTGCGACATTCAACGAGACGAGTTACAATATGGTTTTACACACAAATATTTTTGTTTGTCAAAAGGAATCAGTCCTCCAGTAAGAATTGTTGATTTTTCAACCTTATGATATGATTATGAACAATAAGTTGTGTTTGAAACGTCATCCAGTAAATGATGCTGTTACATTGTGTTATATATCTAACAAACAAGTTAACTTGGAACTTATGCGTTTCACTTACTGTATTAGAATATAGTTGGTTACGCAATTATTCCTGACCTGTGTTGTGACCCCTAACAATAAATTTATGTATTTATTTTTACGAAAAGCTCCATTCTTGTAAATATATATACGTAGTTATGTTCTATGAGATTGATGGTTTATTTGCGAGGCTTTCATTGCCCTACTAGGCAACATTTTCAGCGCATACTTCAATTTGAAGTCAGCTTTTAGATTTCTCCACGAGTTTACTAGTCGTCTGCCCTGGTGTCCTTGAACGAGACTGGTTGTTTTTTTTGTTTTGTTTTCATACACTCTAGGCTACTTGTACTGCTACTGATTGTTTCCTTGATTTGAAGTCTGACCCTTTGTGTGTGAGTATTCCTTCTAATCGGTTGGTAGATTTTGTCTATGTCGATGTGTCTATTGATTGACGATTCAGTGGAATACCAGGCTTCTAAGAATTCTCTGGCATTCTTGGTGTTTCCTCTGTCTTATATTTGAACGCTGGTTGTCCCAGCCGAATTGAGGTCCGTGGTTGTCTGTATACAGTGAGGCAGTATGAGGGAGTGGATATCATGTCTTCTGACGGCTAGCTTATGTTCATGGATACGAAGGCGAAGGGGACGTCCACTTTGGCCAATGTACTGTTTCTCGCAGTCATTGCAACTTATTTTGAAGATGATGTTGGTTTTATCTTCTTTCCCTGTTGAATTTTATGGTTGACACAGAGCTGAGCGAAGTGATTTCGTTGTTTTGTGTGTGACATCATTTTTTAAAGGTTTGAAGAGTCTTGCAATGTTTTCTGAGATGCCTTTATACTTTGTACTTTCCGTAGGGGCTTTTGATTTGCTAGGTTGACTTGGAGAAAGACGTTTTTTGATGAAGCTCTGTTGATATCCATTCTTTTGGAAGACGTCAATGAGATTTTTTTCAGTTTACCTTAAAGGAGGAGTGCTACAATGAATTCTGTTTGTATACAACTCATTTTGTTTGTTATTAGATTGTTGCTGTTTTAATTGAGTATTTGGTCCGTGTGAGTTGATTTTCTGTAAACTTGAGTTTCTAATTTTCCTGTAGTTGTTCGCCCGACTAAGACGTCCAAAATTGGATTTTGTTCTCGGATTCCTCTTCTCTTGTGAATTTGATGTCGTTGAAGATGTTGTTTTTGATGTTGCAGTTTTTTTCTAATGTTTTCTCAATTATAACGAATGTGTCATCCGTGTAACTTATCCGAATTTTCGATTTGATCTTCAGTAGGATTATGTTTTCGAGTCTTTACACCACTGCTTCTGCAATCAAACCTGATATTGGCGATCCCATGAGTGTTCCTTTAACTTGTTCATATACTTGACAGTTGAAATGGAAGTTCGTTGTTAGCCACAGGTCTGTGCATTCCATCTAACTTGTGAGTTGCAAGTTTAATTTTTGTAGGAGGTGTTTGTCATCACTGAGTCATCGCTCCATGATGTCTTTTGCTAGTTTCCGTCAAACATATATAAAATAGCTTTATTCTACACAATATTTCAACACATAGTATAGAATTTTCAGCGCATTTAAATTGCAAAATATCAACTCTTCGTACAATGTCTTCCTATATTCGAGTATTCAGCAGT
The DNA here is from genome assembly GCA_944472155.2 of Trichobilharzia szidati. NCBI lineage: Eukaryota > Metazoa > Platyhelminthes > Trematoda > Strigeidida > Schistosomatidae > Trichobilharzia > Trichobilharzia szidati. The sequence goes on from OX235273.1 coordinate 24,735,116, forward strand.
ACATTGTGTGATTCTGTGTTGTTTCATCTCAAGCAATATCCAAATCGCTACGATGTGTTTTCTAATATATTTCTGTTGAGAAGCCCTCTGCATTAGAATAAACTGAAACTGTGCACGAGTTCATAGAGCACTCCCAAAACACACAGTTAGATAATTAAAACAAACAACACTATACCGGATGAAAATTTAGTTAGCCCGGTGATTTAAGTTTTTTATTTCACTTTTGGTGTTCTTACAACAATTCATATTAGATAAGTTTATTTCAAATATCACACTGTGATACAGTATTAGTAACTGGATGACGTTTCGAGCATAAATTACTGCTCATAATCATATCAATTTAGCCACATGGCTCCGTAATTTCCTTCAATGTATATATGTATACTTCCCTCTTTCTCTCTGTCTCTTCCTCTCCCCTTTGTTGTTTGTTGCCACTTTCCATATCTCCAGTATAGGCGTTGCGTAATTTCGAAGGCAGTTGTGCGATACTGAATCGATGAACAAAGCTTTGGTGATTAACCTCTTTATTTCTCCACCTGACTATATTACCCTTTAATACTTTCACCCCAGTGTGTGATAACATGCAAGTGAATTCAATGCAACAGCTGAGCTTTTTTCTAGGTTATGTAACTAAGCACGGTCAATGATTCTAGGTGTAGATAAATTTATATATATATATATAGTTATTTAATTAATCTGATGTTCACTAGCAACTGACCCATTCAGGCAGTTAACCTGGGGTTCTAATGGGAAGCCGTAATCAGTAGGGTGCAGGAGGTTGAAGGTGAGGCAGCGACTCATCGAAGAAGAAGACATTGCGAAGTGGTCACGCTATGTCACGAATTGGCAAAAGTTATAATTCACCGACTGGCCACTGGATCGAGTCCTAGTGGCTTAATGGTTTACGTGCTCGCTGGCCTTGTAGCCAGAAGGTCGTGGGTTCGAACACCAATGGTGGGTGCGTACTGATGAAGAGTCCCAAACTACGCTGATGAAACAGCTGTCCAGTACTCCCTGCTAGTTTTCCAATGGTTCTCTAACTGATATCAGCTCATGATGAAATCCTCCAACCAATCATTGTATGTCTAGCTAAATCTTTATGTTCTGATGATCTAATTGACCTTAATCTGATTGTTCGACCTATGTAATTGACCACACTCACAGTCATTACATGGTATTTGGTAAATTATATATTATTATTAAGCCGATGAAGTTTATCTCTGAGAGAGTTTGTCGGTTGGTTTAAATGCCACCGTAATTCTAGCCTAATTATGAATCCTACGTAGGTCCTGTGATTTTCCGTCTTTATGCTGCGGTACTACAGAGTCTATTAATTCTATAATATTTATTTTTATTTATTTATCTTTGTCAACAATCCTTACTGGAGAACTGATTCTCGTCAGTAAACAAATGTTGAAATTTGTAATGTAACTTGTTAAACTCATAGTTGGAGATTGCATGCAGCTGAAGAGATGTCGACAAAATATATAATAGGTTCATGCTATTCTGCACCAATGTTTCCTCTGTCTCTATTCTCATCTACAAAAGGGAATTCGTATATTAACACGAAATTCTTGGAGCCTAGATACCTCTAAACGGAGTAACTACACTGATATCCATGATTTGACTGATTTTCAATCCTCAAAAAAGATGTGTACATGATAAGTGACACGGTCTGCCTTACACTTATATTTGTTGTAAACAAAGAAACTGGTCAGTATCAATAAAATACATATGCGACAGTTAGTATGACCTAAATTGTCACATGCTTACTATCCTCCACAAACACTAGTGTCATTTAGAATCGTAGCAATGACGAAGTAATCCGTACTACTAGGACGATATAAATACTATAATATGAACTTGCTTTAAGATTCCTTATCGTATCGTATTGTCAGCTGATTATCATGTGGATTTGTAAAACTCTGACCTCCACACATGACTAAATTCTGTTTTATTAATAAACTCTTGGGCTCTGTTTTCATTCTCGATACATCATTTAGAAGTAAAACGAGTTATAGTTTTTTTTCTTCTCAAACATTATTCTACGAAACCTTAATTATCGAAAATTTTTATCATTAATATTGTGATGCAGAGGTGGAGTTAACATGTTGGCTTTGAGAACTCTGTAAGTCAGGCTTAAGTTTGCTTTAGTGTTTCAGAGATGAAGTGCTCATGAGCAGCACAAAACGGTTCATGTTCGATTTCTAGCGATAAACCTGTAAAAGCAGCATCACCGTTAATGAAACGAAAAAAAGTTGGGCGTCCTATTGTCCACCCATGGATGTAAGCAGCTAAAATTGTTTGAGTAAAAGCAACCATGGACGCAAGGCCCCTCTATCATAGAATAAGTGTAAGTTACGAAAAACTCTATCCTCAGACATACGAACAATCCCACTACTCTTGAGGCAAACGAAAATGGAGAACAACTGCTAAACAAAACCGAGTTTTGGAATTGTCTAGTTACAAGTGATGGGCAGTAAAACTGTTTTGACTCTGATTACGGACTAATATAAGTTAGAGAACAATTAAAAAATGCGGAGTACTGGACAGCTGTATCGTCCTAGTTTAGGACTCTTCAGCACTAGTCGCTCATCGGGTTTCGAGCCTGAGATCTTCCGGTTACCAGGCAGGCGCGCATGCTACTGAGCCACCAGGACCAGATCCACGGTCACCCATGAATTCCAACTTCTGCAAATCCGCGATATATATATAAGAGCAACCGCCAGCCAATGTCACAGGCTGGTAACTGTCCTCTTCCGTGACTTAGTGGAACCCACTGTTAAAGACTTCTCAATAGAACTCTAGGTAGAGCTACCTGTATAGAGCCAGTTGTTAGCAAGGATTATACTAATTTCCAAAAGTTAGTTGGTAGGGATTTGATATGATTCAAGTTTGATCCCGGATTGATATCAGTCAGTAAATGGTGTTTGGAACGTCAAACAGTAAATAATACTGTTCCATTGTGTGGTATAGCTAACAAACAAACTAATATGGAAGATATGAGATCAGATAAACAGAATAGAGTAGTAGGCTGTGGTGAAATAGACTTACACACCATGTTAACTTAGCCAAATCTAGATTATTTGACCCTGATAAAATAAAGAATTTAGAAAATATCTCAGCTATATTATCACGTGCATTTACACACAACCACACGATTGAGTGAAACAAAGTGACTGTAAAAACAACTAATATAACAGTAGGCGAGAGGGACTGATAACTGAAGCTTTATTTATCGAACTAACTGAAAACAAGTGCAATAGGAACGGTTCAGCACCTATTCGCAGACGTCCAGAAAGTTTTACTACTTTTACAAAAATGGAAAGGAAGAAAGAAAACTCCTAAAATCAAGTTTCGAGATTGTACAGACACAATCAGTATGATCATGAACAATAAATTCGGTTCAAAACTTTGAATTAGTTGTGTTCTCTGAGCTGGTTGATTTAATTGCGAAGCTCCCGTCGTCCTTCAAGACAACATCTTCAGTGCAGGTTCAGAACTTTGTTATCCAGTCAATAATATTATCTTAACAAACAAATTATCATGGAATCATATAGTGACACAGTGGTCAAGTTTTACAGATATATCCAAGTTCAGTGAAACATAGGACATCTGATTTGAAGCATGTGCTGTAATAATTCCAATTTTGAAATATTACCACGGACCAAAACGCAACTACTATCTGACATCAATAGTTGAAGACTGGTTGAGACAGTGAAAAAATGATAGGCCGCCGGATCTATCAGATGAAAATAGAACGTCTATTAAGTCTTATTTTGATTACGTCGTCATGGCAACTGAAGTATATTCTACATCGCACATGATACCTTTTATTATTACCAGGTACTACGAGTTACTGAACTTCCTAGATTCGACTCCTAGTGAAGGGGTGATAGGTTTTTACCTCAGAAGAGTCCCTAACCAGGATAAAACATCTCTGCAGCACTTCCTGGTTACCTGTGGTTCTTTGATATCAGCCCCTGAAACATTTTAAGCACAAATTTGAAGTCAGTAGAATTTAAATAGGAATGACCCCATATGTGATACTTTCAAAATGATTTCCCTTAATTTTTTGCGCCATTATTAATACTCTCTTAGGGTCCATATTTGTTACGCTAAGCAATGCACTATTATTCATCTAAATTCATCATAAAAATTATTTTATTTAGATATTTTAATACTACTTTATATCGTAGTGAGTAATATGCCTACCTTTTAAACAATTTAAGCTGTGTCTACTTTTAACAGTTTGAATTAGTTCTACGCATTCCGATTACATTGGCAGTTGTAGTAAAATAAGAATTAAGTATAATTTTGAGCGTTAAAGATAAATGAAGGTAAATGCGTCGGTGGTGCAGAGGCAGAATGCTTACCAGCCACTCAGGTGGTCCGGAGTTCGACCCCTGGCCAACGCACTCCCAAACCTCGATTGGCTGGTAATAAGCTTGGCAAAGAGGGAAGGTTGGACATGAGACTAGCAATGCCACCCAGTAAAAAAATAAAACTACTGCTGTCAAAACTTCAAGCAACTCAAAGGAATAAAAAGAAGGTAGATGAGAGTAAAAACTAGATGACTTCCCTGAAACCAAGCTATGGCTATTCATTATAATGTACATGAATTTATTGAAGTTTTAAGTGTTTTGCGTCGGTGGTATAGCGGTTAGGACGCTTGCCGACCACGCATATGGTCCGGGGTTCGATCCCCGGCGGACGCATTCCTTTACCTCGCTAAGCCAGAAATAAAGCTGGTAAAGAGGAAAGGTTGAGCATGAGGCTAGCAACCTCCTCCTGTAAAAATAAACACTGCTACGGAAACTTCAGGCCTGTAACTTAAAGCCCTATGTTCCACTGGGAACGTGAAGGAATAAAAAGAAACCGCGAATACACAATTTTCAGTACTACGTTAATAAAAAAATAGTAAATTCGTCAAATTAATGCCACTGAATGTTACAACAGGCTGCAGACTTTAATCAACAGCTGCCTTTAGTCAATAGAGGAAGTCAGATGCCTGACTAGAAATGATCAACAGCGATGAATTGTAACAACTAACTAACCAACAACGTATCGCACAAAAAACATACAGACGAAAAAAGAAGGAAGACTGGATAAACAGGCTGCCAAGACTGTTGGCTGACATCACTTGGAAGGCATACCCTAGATTAGAATCCAAAAAGGACAGGACGAGTTGAACATGGGTTCGAGAGTGACGTGCAGTAGACCGTGTGAATAGGAAGTGGAAGTTTACCGGTGATCTTGCAACTGGGGAGAAATACCGATGATGATAATAATAAAAATAATGGAATTATGTAAACAAAATACAGAAGTAGTGTGTGTTTTGATTTGTGCTTATTCTATAATGAAATGCAAAATTTTACAGTGAATAAACCGTTTCTTCATTGTAATGAATTTTATCATAATACAAATTGTTTTTTGTCACGCAGTGTTCTGAACTTTTCGCTTACTGATATGATCTCGTTGACAGTTGATATAACCGAGTGAGCTTGAACGTGGGTATAATAACACTGAAACAATGGACAACTTAGTTGATATGCTCAATGAGCCTATTCGTCCATGGTAGCTTCCGCTTCACTGAACCATGTAAATATCAAAAGACAAAGACACTAGCCTAGGACTATTAGGCTACAACTTTTTTTAGGGAAAAATAAGCACTTCATATTTATATGTTTTCAACCATATTAAAATCTTCTAGGGCAGTGGAAAATAGATTGTTCTGATTGGTAGACGACTCGGCTAGGTCCATGTAAGAAAAACATTCTGATTGGTTGACCACAAGACCAAGGCCAAGATGAGAAAAAGATGATGGCACTTCACACTTTACTATTTTTTATCTGATTCCCATCACTGTGTGAAGATGTTACTTGGTGGACGGTGACTACTACCAATAAAATCCAGGATGCTCACTTGACGCTATTCAGGGGTCATTATCCGGATGTAACTGCATTCCTCCCTCGCCACTATACTAGAATGCAGAACCTCTATTTTTTGAAGTGCGAAAGTGTTATCCACTTAAGCCAACAGGCTTAACTCTTGTGTCACGGAATATATCAGGTGTATGCAGTGGACTAGTTACACAAAGAACTAAATGCACACCGCTGTTTGCCCTGCTAGGCACCATCAATGAAATAACATCACGTTAATCTTTGGGTATCGTTGCAGCGTGTGTACTAGAAGTCGACACGTCAACACCGACCAGGCATCTAGGTCCAATAGAATCAATCAATTAGTGAGAAAGAGAAAATTAACTTAAATTACTAAGATAACTATGAAAATATGAAATAACCAATCAGTTTGTAAGGCAAGGCTTGTTGTCCGTGTTGTTTCGATGAACAAAGTTTGAACAAAGCAAGAACCACAGTTTTAGCAGAATAAAGTGGTACCATCTTTTATTTCGTTGCCTTCTCATCGACTGCTTACAGGGCAAAGACATTATTAAATTTATCTACAAAAAACAAATTTTAACCTCGCCTAGATTACTAGGTCACTAGTATTCCAGCCGGTCCCAAGCCCGGATAAAGAGGGAGGGTTGGGGCGTGGTGCTAGCAACTCCACCCCCAAAACCTAACCAAATTGCTACTAAAACTTCAACGCACAAATATATTCAAAATTCTAAAAATACAAACAATTACCTTATTTTTCGCTGGAATCGGGGAAGTGAAATGACGCAGGCTGGTGAAAGCCTTCGGGAAGCCAGTCAGCCGATGTGCCTTCTTTCGATGAAAGCAAAAATAAGGATGGGGACGTGGAATATTCGTACAGTGTATGAAACTGGAAAGGCTGCTCAGGTAGCCGCAGAAATGAGGACATATAAAATAGAAGTGTTGGAAATCTGCGAGAGCAGATGGAACGGATGCAGAAGGTGCCAACTACCAACTGGAGAGACAATAATCTACTCCGGCCACCCAGAGGACGATCACGAGCACACAGAGGGAGTAGCCATCATGATGTCACCAACAGCGGCTAAAGCTCTCATGCAGTGGGAACCAATCTCCTCCAGGATAATGACAGCCAGGTTCAACTCAAAAGGAAAGAAGGTTACAATCATTCAATGATACGCGCCTACAAACGTCTCAGAACAAGAGAAGAAGGAGGATTTCTACAGTCAACTACAAACAGTAATGGACAACGTCCCAAAAAGCGATATCAAAATCCTGATGGGTGACATGAATGAGAAACTGGGAGGAGACAATACAGGAAGAGAACTCACCATGGGTCGTGAGGCCCTCGGTGAAATGAACGAAAATGGTGAACTCGTCTCAGACTTCTGCGCCTTCAATGATTTGGTGATTGGTGGTAGTGTGTTCAAACACAGGGATATACACAAAGCAACATGGATTTCACCAGATGGACACACCGAAAACCAGATAGACTTCATTTCAATCTCAAGGAAGTGGAGACGGAGCCTACTGGACACAAGATCGAGGAGAGGAGCAGATGTGGGTTCAGACCACTATCTAGTACAAGGACGTTCAAGGTGAAGCTAAAAGCCTCGAGGATATCTGGGGATAGGCCACAATGCAAGTTCAACACTCAGAAACTGAAGGACCCAACCACAAAAGACACTTTAACTGCAACTGTCAGGGCAAAGCAGGAAACACTACGTGACATCACGGAAGAATCATGCGTGGGAGACCACTGTAACTCTCCGAAGGTGATTTTTAACGAAACGTGTTCAACAATTTTAGGAAGAAAGGAGAGACAAGATAAGTAATGGCTCTCAACGGACACTTGGAAGCTAATAGAGGAGAGGAGAATGGTGAAAGAGAAAATGATTCAATGCAAAGACGGAAAAGAGAAAGAGACGCTGAGCTCAAATTACACAGCACTGGACAAAGAAGTGAAGAAGGGTGTCAGGAAGGACAAAAGACAATTCTACGACAACCTGGCTACTGAAGCTGAGAAGGTAGCAGGCAAAAGGGACTTGAGAACACTACATCAGTCTCTATCCGGGAAGAGATCAACACAAGTAAAATCTATAAAAGACAGCCAAGGGAACCCAATTACCAAGGAAGAAAGGCAAATTAAACAATGAGCGGACCACTTCAAAGGACTCTTGAACAGACCACCACCTGCAACCCATCCAGAAATACCAACAACAGCAAGTACACAACTCCAACGAAAGCTGAAGTCTTGAACGCAATGAAGCTTCTGAAAGCTGGAAAAGCAGCTGAACCAGATGGAATACCCCCGGAAGCACTGAGAGCGGACCCAGAAACGACAGCAGATATGCTGACTCCATTATTGCAAAAGATATGGAAAGAAGGAAAGGCGCCTACTGACTGGAGGAAAGGTTACCTTGTGAAACTACCAAAGAAAGGCGACCTAGGACTCTGCAAGAACTGGCGAGGAATCATGCTCCTGTTGACGCCAAGTAAAATCCTGAGTCGCATCATCCTGGAGAGAATAAAGTACGCACTGGATACAGAACTCCGACCACAACAAGCTGGATTCAGGAAAGGCAAATCATGTTCTGACCAAATTGCAACTCTACGCATCATCATCGAACAAAGCATGGAATGGCAATCAAACCTCTACCTCAACTTTAAAGACTTTGAGAAGGCCTTCGACAGCGTTGACCACGAAGTAATTTGGAAACTACTCGAGTACTACGGCGTACCCCAAATATTCATCAACCTTATTCAACAGCTGTACGACAACGGCACATGTCAAGTGATCCACAACGGAAAACTCAGCGAAGCGTTTCGAGTAAACACAGGAGTCAGACAAAGGTTGCTTATTATCACCAATGATATTCCTAATTGTGGTGGACTGAATTATGCGTCAGACAGTGGGAAACGAGAAGACAGGGATATCCTGGACCGACGTGAAGAACCTAGAAGACCTGGATTTCGCGGATGATTTATATTTGATGTCACACAAAATCGAAGACTTAAAAGCGAAAACCGACAAACTGGTCGAAGAAGCAGCAAAGACAGGACTCCAGGTGAACATAGACAAGACGGAGGTTATGAAAATAATCATCAACAACAACAACAGCAGCAGCAACATCCAGCGCCAATCACCACCAACGGCAGGGATTTGAAAGAGGTTACTTCATCCACTTATCTAGGGAGCATTGTCTCAACCACAGGAGGAACGGACGAGGATGTCGAATCGAGAATAGGGAAGGTGAAACCAATCTGGAAATCTTCGCCACTCAACTCAGCATCAACAACAAAATTCGGATTTTCAATACAAACGTCAAGGCAATTTTGCTATACGGATCAGAAACTTGGCGGCGGGCCACAAAGAATATTTCCAACAGCCTGTTGCAGACATTTATCAACAGCTGTCTTTGCTCTATACTGAAGATTAGATGGCCGGAAAGAATCACAAACAAGAGGCTATGGGAACAAACAAAACAGGAACCAATCGCCCAACAAATATTCAGGAGGAAGTGGAGATGGATTGGACACTCGCTGAGGAGGCCTCTGGGTGACATCGTGCGTCAGGCCCTGGAGTGGAATCCGAAATGGAAGCGGCGAGTGGGACGTCCAAGGGTGACATGGAGGAGATCGTGTGATGAGGAACTGAAAAAGTATGGATTAACATGGATGCAAGTGAAAAGTACAGCACAAGACAGAAGCAAGTGGAGGCGTGCAGTTGAAGCCCTATGTTCCACTAGGAACCCAAGGGAACAATAATAATAATAATACATATTCAAGTATTGGTTTGTAGGGATTTGGTTGATTGGTTACAGGATTTTATCATGAGCTGACATTGAACAGGGTTCATTTTAAACAAAAATCAATCGATCAGTATTCGCACACACTAATAATATATACACGTATATATGCAATATAGAACACTATTCCAAACAATAGTAATCATACACAATAGAAACTTTTCAGTCAGGTGACGAGAAGGCAACGAAATAAAAGATGGGACCACTTTATTCTGCTAAAACTGTAGTTCTTGCTCTGTTCAAATTCATTAAGGGGAATAAATGTAAGCAACAAAGTTGGAATGATCAACCTATCACTCCATTTAACTATATTACACTATCCCACCCTATTTTGTGATTGCAAACAACTGAATGCATTGTAGTGGTCAGTGATGTTTTTCTAGATTATTTAATTTGTGATTACGCTCATTAAATTGTGCTCAAAATGTAATCCAGTTACTAATACTCTAGCCTTGTATGTTATATTAGATAAACTTATCTACTTTGGAATTATATTTCAATATAGTACTCAAAATCTACTCTTACATTACTGTACAAACAAAAACTGCTATTGAAGTGTGTAGAAGTTGAACAGCTATTCGAAGTCAATTGACGGTGATATTACACTAGTTCGAAGCCGGTTGATTGGATACAGTTTTATCAACTGACAATATTTTCTTTATAGAAATGTGTGTCACTAATCTAAAACAATTTACTGATTTTTTTGAAACCAGTACAGTGATATATACATTTTTCATTAAAAAAGACTGTGGAACTGTCCATAACGCTTCGGTATTCATATATCGTTTGGTGACGAAACGGATGGAATAACAAATCACGGAGAAAATTTTTCATTCCTTTACGTTCCCAGTGAAACATAGAGCTTCAAGGTAGAGGCCTGAAGTTTCAGTAGCAGCGGTGTTTGTTCTTATGCGATGGGATTGCTAGCCGAATGCTCAACCTTCCCTCGTTACCAGATCTATTACTGGCTTAGTGAGGTAAAGGAGTGCGTCAGTGGCCGGGAATTGAACCTCAGACCTCATGTGGCGTGATCAGCAAACAGTCTACTGCTGTGCCACCGACGCACAGTGCCTGAACAATCTACGAGCTTGCCTTGTGACCGGAAGGTCCTGGGTTCAAAAACCACTGGGTGCCTACTGACGATGAGCATCAGACGGAGAAAATAAACCCATAAAAACGTCATACAGTTCTTCGCACTTATAAACTTGGACAAAATACAAACGACAAATGTACCAGGGAATTATGAGTTAACCTATTATTATTATTACTATGAGGATTCTTCTTAACAACTTGAACCATACAAATCATATATATTAAACTAAAGATATTAACATACTGTTTTACGATGACAGTGAGTAATTGACAGGAACTAAGAGTAACATGAGTCAAGAATGATTTAAGCTGTTAAATTATTGACAGTTAAAGGAATTGATTATTCACAGGATAATTAGGCCAATACTCTGGAAAACGGAGTTCAAAATCTCTTCTGCAGAAAGACAGTTTAACTGGAAAGTGTAACAATATAATGTGTTATATAACTATGGAAAGCATCATTTTATAAAAATAACGCAAACAGTGGTAGAGTGAGTGACATTCAGATGAAACAATAAAATTTTCAAAACAGGACAGAAGATATAGGAGAATATGTGACGTAATAAAATTGTATACCTTGTGATGTTAATTTAATCACTAATGTAGTGTAAGATTCACTACTGTCTCTTGCATGTGTGTGGCAGACAATCTGTAAAAAGCGGACAAATACCAACCTCTTGTTACCGCCAACTTTAGTTACCAAATGCCGTGTACACACCAACTCACATGCATTGGAAAAACAGAGAGAAGAGTTAGTGTTCGCATTTTTGAGCAGCTAACAATGAACCTGAGACTAAATACTCTCAGGCATTAAACAGTGCACTCACGTGGCATCAGTTGGACACTAGTCATATTGTGGACAATATGAAGGTGCTCAAAATAAATAATCGACGGGTATAAGAAACGTAACATGCTACACTTTGATGAGTCAATCGTTATCAAAAGATTGAAACCAAATCTATGTACTCAGGACGAGACACTAGGGAATCTATCGCTACCTGTTTGGCTAAACTCACCTAACAACTTATAGAATTTTCACGTCATTTACTCTCTTATCTCTTTTGTCTGACATTAAGTATGGTCGAAAACGTATTCCGAAAACATAGACATCAGACGATATCAGAAGAGTACTCAATAAGCTCGATATCAGAGTTTTCTGCAAAGCATCAGACGCACTGCGAAGCAACCTTGTCCATATAAAAGACTAAATCCCTAAAGATTCTTTATCTAATTGTGTCTACAAAATAAAACGCTTGCTTGGAATGTGATGCGATATGCATCGGACAAACATCGCCAGAGAGAAATCAAGGTAATCAGAATAAATGAACACCGTAGAGCTGATTCTGTTCGACCACCGAGAAATTCAGTTGACATAGAAAAGCTTGAAAAATCACCAACCACAGATCTGTCTACACGCTATAGAATGACGCCACAAAATTGATTTTAACAGTATTGAAATAATCCAGAAAAGCTTTTCAGAAATCACAAAGAACGTTTAATATCAGAAGTACTTCCTATCAAATGGAATCCAAATTGTTTGAGCTGAATAAGAATGATGGACTAAAACAGAATTTGACCTGGTTACAACACCTCCATCCCCCATGAAATGACAAAATCAACACAAACGTGATAGACGATTTCATTATGTAAAACAGACGCTGTTTTTGTAATTTTACACATTTATCAAATCCAACAGTCTACACCTGGTTTTGTTATCTTTACCAATTAGCCAACTTGACAACGGAAAAATGTCCCCATGCTGAGGAATGATGATTAATTTGTTATATATAAGCTGATATTTTGTAAACTCTAGTTTAGTAATACTTTGATAAAGCTATTAGCTGCAGCATTCAATAGCGAAACGTCAGTAAAAACAATGTCGTTTTGTTTTCATTCATTGGGAAATACAAAGGCCCTTTGTTGTAATGAATATCATATACCCAATTCCCAAATGTTTTCAAACTGTTAAAAATGAACTTGGTTTGGACATATATATATATTCTTTCTTGTTTAGAACATTTAATTGTCCAATCTATACAATAATCATACCACTAACATTTTGGCTATTTTATAAAAACACACTTTCTGTAGTTACGCAGCCGATTATATTGTTGTACTCTTTCTAGTTAAAATGTATTTCTACACAAAACAATATTGAACTCTGTCCTCCAAAATTCTGATTTAACTATCTTATAAAACGTCAGTCATCTTAACTCATAATTATTCAACAACTTATGCCATTTCGGACTTATGTCACTCTTAGTTCCTGTCAATTACTCCTTGTCATCGTTGAAAAAGTGTGTTAAAATCGCAATTTATATTTTCGTCTTGTTTCGTGTTGCAACCAGTGTAGAAGAGTCCTCGAAATAATGATAGATGAGCTCTTATTATCCTAATAAGTTAGTTGTTTCTTTTCTTTTTTCAAAAATGATCTAACTGAGGAACTCGGTTAGTTAGTCTTACACGATCTATACACATTAAGTGATGATTAGCTTTCAGATATGCCTATTATTGAAGCTATAAGAGCTCTGACGTATGAATATTGTTCAAAGGAGTAGGATGTTTATTATGAGCATAAAGTATATTTTAAATGTATAAGTTCTCAAAGGGGTAAGGAAAACAAGATAAGAGGTTGATTCTATACGGAATGCACTGTACATAGGTTATACCAGTAGGAAACTGTCCTGACGTACACAAAATCATTTCGCCGAAATCTTTCAAATGATATATGAAATGTAAGGCAGAGTCGTCGAAAGGTTTTCCTTCAATACACGACTGTTATAGGCATTTATATGACCTTTATGAATACCATGTAACTTGACAGCTTTGAATGGAAGTTACAAAACTAAATACTCTTTGCCAACCCAACATGGTATGATTCCCAGTGGCTTAATGGTCTACGATCTAGCTTGTCTTCTAACTAGAAGGTCGTGGGTGTGTGCTGACGAAGAGTCCTATACTAGGCTGGTGAGACACCTGTTGAGTACTCCCTGCTGTTTTCCCAACGGTTCTCTAACTTATGTCAGCTCATGATGAAATCCTCCAACCAATCGAACAAAATCCCTACAAAACCAATACTTGAAAATTTTATTATTTACCTCAGTATTAAGGGATTTCAGTGAGACGACCGAAGGTCAGATGTAAATGTACGTTTCATTTCAACTAAACTTTTATATGTCACACAAAAATCTTTTCCCTAGAAGTGAATAGACAGGCATAAAGCATAGGTACAAATCCTTCAGGACTAGAAAGTGAAATCAACTAATGGATTTAAATGGTGATTGTTGAGAATTTCGACTTCTGCCAGTCTTTTGGGTTTCTCCTCTACGTCTTTGAGTTTGTGTGGACTTCGACGCAAATCATCTGCTTAATCTAAGTCTTCTAGAATCTTCTTATCGATAGTACAACGTATTACTGTCTTCTCACTTCCAACGCACAGTCTGACGCGTAATCCAGTCCATCACAATTCAGAATGTGGTCGTTCGTGATAACGGTCAGCCAGCCTCATCTAATAACCGTATTCACTTTGAACGCCTATCTGAAGTTCCCGTTGTGGATCACCTAACACGCGCCACTGTCATACAGTCAGGTGTTTAATGACGTTGATAAGGACTTGGGCATTGCACGCCGTAGTGTTGAAGTAATTTCCAAATTACTTCTCGGTCAACGCTGTCGAAGGCCTTTTCGAAGTCGATGAAGTTGTTGAGGTAGATGTTTGTCCGCCATTCTATGCTTTGTTCTTTGATGGTGACGGGTAGAGTTTCAAATTGATCAGCACATGATTTGTCTTTCCTGAATCCAGCTTGTTCTGGGCATCCATTTACTTACTTATTCAAATACATACCTACTTATGCACTTACTTACTTATGTTCCCAGTGGAACATAGAGCTTCAAGCTGTACACTTGAAGTTTCGGTAGCATCGGTGTTTATGTTTACGTGATAGGGTTGCTGCCTTCATGCTCAGCGTTCCCTACTTACCAATCTTATTACTGGTTTAGCGAGGTAAAGGAGTGCATCAGTGGCCAGGGATTGAACCCCAAGACCACATGTGGCGTGGTTGGCAAGCATTCTAACGCTGTGCCAGTGACGCACACTTACTAACTTACTCACCTATTTATCTGCTCATTTACTTAACTACCTGTGTACTTAATTAGTATCTTAGTTACCTAGCTATTGACTTAAACACTCATTTATTTACTCATTCACTTACTTACCTACCTACCTATTTCCTTACTCATTTACATGCTTACTCCCCTGTCTGTCTGTCTGGATTCAACATAGAACTTGGCACCGAAGTGCACCAGTTCGAGTTCACACGTTCCAAATACCACACAAAGGTAGACAAGAAGATGAGAGTGAAGGGAATCAATAGAGTTTTGACAAGTATAAGAGTGAAACAGAATGAGTAATGGTAGAAAGGAATATGAAAGATTACAGACACTGAATACATCTGCGCCAATGACAACGATTTTGAGCCATGTCACCTATTGTCTCCAGCCATTGATTCTTAGAGTCCCGAGGGCGGGCCCCAACCCGGAAGTCTGCATCTCCCTACCTGACTCAGTTTAACTGTCAGGGATTTCATGGATCGATGCCATGCTTTTGTTTGGCCACCACTTACTCTTTTCCAACCTGCACCTACCTATATCAGCTAGTAATGACAGTCGGGGGAGGCGATGGTTAGCCATGCGAAGCACGTGACCTAGCCATCTCAATCTATGTAACTTTATAGCCTCTTCGATTGATTTTCCCCCTTTGCCCAACATTCTACGCCTAACCTTACGTCAACATTACTTACCTTATTATACCACCTAACGTGAGAAAGAGATCGTAGACATCTATCATCAAAAACAGTCAACCTTTTTATGTCTCCAATTAGGATTGGCCATTTTTCGGAGCCATAGAGAAGGACGGAGCGAACTGCTGAGCAGTACACACGTCCCTTGGTTAATAGCCGGATGTCACGCCTACGCCAGAGATGATGTAAGTTAGCGAAAGCAGCTCGAGCTTTTTGGATCCGTGCTGAGATTTCGTCACCAATCAATCCGTTGGTGCTGATACAACTTCCCAAATAGGTGAAGTGGTCAACATGTACTATCACTTCACTCCCTATCATTAAGCTATGAGTTGACGTAGTTCAGTCCCGTAGCAGCATCCTACATTTAACAGGGGCGAATCACATGCCAAACATACGAAGATTGGTGCTCAAGGTGTTCAGAAGACTCTGCATTTTGTCAGCATCTTCCCCTAACAGGACTATGTCATCTGCATATTCTAAGTCCATAAGACTATCTATCCTCTGGTAACAAGTCGATTCCTAAGTCGTTAAGTTCAGTTAGGGATACTTCCATTAGCATATCTATGATGAAGTTAAACAGAAATGGGGAAAGTGGACATCTCTGACGGACACCAGCTTACTCACCTGCTTATTAACTTATTTATTCACATACTTATCTGCATACTTACTTACCTATTCATCCACTCACTTATCTACCTACCTACTCAATTACTCACTTACCAGCTTACTCACTAACTTCCTTACCTAAGTATTTACTTAGCTACTTACCTATTGACTTACTTACCTACTTATACCCCTAATTACTAACTTACTCGTTTACTCTCTTGTTTACTCACTCACTTATGTACTTGCTCACTTAAGTACCTTACAAATGCACTTACTTACATACCTATTTACTTAGTATGGTAGTGAATTACTTACTAAAGTATTTATCTACACATAAATAATACTAGTAAGCATAAATAAATTACTACGTGTGTATCATACTGTATTTATCACAAGATCTTTTTTTATTAGCGTGTGACTAGGTCAAATGATCAGAAGAAGACTTACTTAAAATGAAAGGCAATTTCTTATTTTTTTAATATGCTTTTCATTTATTTTTTTTTTTGAATTATTTTTATAATGAAAATATGAGTATTTTTTTTCTTAAAGAGTGAATTCTTCTTCAAATGCTTGGTATGTGTATCTTGTTTACCTCTGCCATATATATATATGGTTTGCAAGTTAGAGCCAAAAAAATTTCTCAGTAGTCATCTAAAGAGTTTAGAAAATGTTCAAGTGATGATATGTAAGTAGACTTGTAAAATTGACAAAAAAACTCTACACAAGTGTGAGCATTAAAGATTTGTACTACTCAAAGGTTAGTAAAAATTAGGCGACAATAAAGTTTTCGTGACCAACATAACGCTGTCTTTATTAGTCCAAATAACAGGTATGTTTATGTATATAATGAGAAGTCTTCAATCCTATTGTATTTAATGATTAAGCAAGAAAGTTCAGACACTTTGTAGTAGTCGTAGGTGGGGTAAACAGATGGCCTTTTTAGACCTTGTGAATTCACTTTTAATCAATAAAATATGAAAATCAAAGTATTAGAAGAAAAGCGCTGAAGGTTATCTATACTACTGGATTTCTTCATTTAAATAAAAGACAACTAGAGCGACTCAGATAAGTCCTCAATGAGAATCTATATCCTCCACGATTTACCGAGAAAAACATGAAGTTAAAGTAAAAGCCTGAAAGAGCCCAGAGAGTGCCAAAGAAACTGCCATTTATGAGTGTTGAATTTAAAGGTGATACCACAAAGCTGAGATCCTGAAGAATCGCTTATGCAGATCACTGAGGAAAGCCTTCAGATCAATTTATACAGCCGATAAATGATCAATGGATGTGTGAAGGACAAATTACCGCCACTTTGGGTGACTTCAGTGTGTGTTTATAAATTCACCTGCTCGTGTGGAGTTAGTTATATTGGCTGCACAACTAGGCGCACAATTTCCAAACGCATCTCTCAACATTATGTGGCATAGTTAACAAAAGGACAGTGCAAGACAATTAATAGCTCAATTCTCGAGCAATTGGTGAATTCAGGCCACGTAGCTCCACCAGAGTCGTCTTTCAAGATCACCTACAGGGTATGGCCGAATTTTACAAAGAGTGTCAGGTTTGTGTGTGGCAGAGGCGCTGGCAATTCGTCAAAACAACAACCCCGAACTCTGTATACAGAAAAAGTCTGTCCAGTCTATTATTCTACCTTCGTCTTAATCTCTTCACTAGTCGTCCTCTCTAAAACATTTTCAATTCTACTATTAGTTTGGTTTTACTTTAATAATTAATTCACTATTATCACTCTCATATGTTCCTTTTGCACATCTTCACACTTGTTAAATTGACACTCAACTACCTTTAACCTTATCAAATTTCTAACCCTTTCTTCCTTTGTGCTGTTGAGCATTACGTATTTTATAACTCTTACTCAAAAATAGACTACTATATATTTTTTGGTTAATATAAATACGACTGTACAACCTCTGAAGACAATTCCGTCGAAATTGGAAATTTTCCTCACCGAATTTGTCTTTTATTTTCTTTTTAGTGATTTCTCCATTTTTCCGCTTAAACACCCGCCATTCAAGTGAGCAGATTAAAACAAGCGAAACAGAAGTGATATTTCAAGAAAAGAAAATGGAATTCACTTTTGTGAAAGAACTTTGGATGTAGTTAAACGGACATGACCAGTAAAATGTTGGTGAGAAGAAAGCATGATAACATTAAAAGTAGTAGATATAGTAATACTAGTGTAAAATACTCGGTAGGATTACATAGTTCGATTGGATGACATGAAATAAAGCACTGTTGCAAATACACGCTGAACAGGCTAACTGGCAAGGCAAAGCCAAACATTTAGGCATATTAATATAATAATGATACCAGAATGAAGTGAAGTGAAAAACGCAATATCACACTGAAGCTTTTCTCTTCTCTGGGCTTACTACTGTTTAGGTTTAGGATTGAGTAGAGCCGTGGATCAAACCTGAACTCCTCATGTAGCTGGCGAATATTCTACTACTGAAATATCAACGTATAAACCCCAGGATAATGGATAGCTATTTCTTCCCAGTTTGAGACTCTTCAGCAGTGCGCATTCATGACCCTACAACCTATCATCGAACCCATGACCTGCCCATTGACCATTCTGCCACTAGATTACATAATAAGATATAATTACTGAACAGGTGTTAATTCCGTGCCATTGAAGACGAATACGGTCACTTTAACGTGGATTATCCTAAATGACCACCAATATACTCCTCATACATAATTCAGTTCCGTTTAAATTTACACCCACCATAGAATGAATCTGTACTTAATATGATGAAACAAAAATGGACAGGGAAAGTGAGCACCATTACATTTACTTGACATCTAATTGTACCAAAATGTGGAGGCGGATAACTTGTCATACACGCGATATGTCAGTTTTGTCATAGAAACATGCAAAAAGCAATACACAGAGACTAATGTTTATATGTGAACTGAATACTATTTTATAAAACTTATTCAACAGCTACATGATGATCCCATGTGTCAAGTGATTTACACTATGCGTCGGTGGCACAGTGATTAGGACTCTCGCTGACCATGCACATGGTCGGGGGTTCAATGCCCTGCCGACGCACACCCGATATCACTGGTCAGCCTGCTAAATTTGGGCTACCGATATCACATGCTGAAAATTCCATACTTGTATCAAAATACGGTATGGAATCAAGCTATAATCAAAACAAAACAAAAAACTCAGCAATGTGTTTGATCTGAAGAGAAGGAGTAAGACAAGGTTGTATACTATCACCGATGATATTCCTAACTCTGGTGGACTGGATCATGTGATAGACTGTGCGTGAGGTGCGAGAAGACTTCATACGATTGACCAGTAAGAAGATGCTGTTATATCTTGACTTATATCTAATGTCACACAAGCTCGAAGACTTTCAGGCGAAAACCAACAAACTCGTAGAAGAAGCAACGAAGACAGGACTTCAAGTGAACACTAAGATGATACAGAGGTGATGAAGATGTCCAAAAACATACAACAACAAACATCAGTTACAAGTGATGAGAGAAATCTAATCAAAGGTGTGTCCTTCAGTCATCTGATTCAAGCAGCACCATATCAAATTTAGGTTGTGGCATGGATGACACACTATCAAATCCTCAGAGGATGCGATTAGGATAGCAATACAAACCATCATTACTGTGAAATCAGTCTGGAAATCTAGTGAGCTCAGCACAAGAAAAAAATAAAGATTCGCATTTTTCAACACTAATGTCTATTCAGTCAGCGCTTCTGTATAAGTTGAAATACTTGATGTTCGCTTGGCAGAAAGCATTCCCAACAGGCGATTGCCTGCAGAATTTCATCAACAGCCGCCTTTGTTCTATACCAAAAATAAGGTGTCAAGTCAAAGAGGATAGGCGAAAAGGAAGTGTGACAATGAACCAATCAAGGATATATAGTCCAACAATTATACCGCAAAAAGTGGAGATGGATCGAATACTCACTAAGGCGACCGTTGAGTAATATCACGCACCAGGCACAACCTCTAGTGAAACCCAAATGGGAAACGCCCATTTGGGTGTCCAACCAGGGGTAAACATGAAAGACATCATATGAGGAGGAAATCAGAGCTTATGGGGTAAAAAGTCTTCAGAGAAAATAGTGATGCGAAAAGTGCTGTTGAAGACCTATGTTCCACTAGGAACCCAAGGGAAAAATAGTAATGATATATAATAACATCTTATTTTGATTGGAAACTAGTAATTAGTGTGATGTGTCTAGTCCTTTCTTTGGTGTCGGCTGAATTCTATCAGTCAGGTTTGCAATGTTGATCATGTAAATTTACACACAACAATGTCGTACTTGCAAGGATCAACATGATTTTTGTTGACAGAGACGCATGTTAATAAACGATGTTCAGAAGTTCCCCGCGGGTTCGAATCCTTCAAGGTTGCAGATACGCCTTGCTGACTGGTAACTGCCAACTAGCATGAAACCTAGGTCCAAGTCTTCCTGCCGATTATCTCCAACCATCTAATATGCTCAAATCAATGTGCACCGTGATGGTGAGCTACCTAGAATGGTGGCCACATTGCAAACCAGACTGATAGAATTCAGTCTGAACCAAACAAAGGACTAGATACATCACACCAGTTTCTATTGTTCAATCAAAGCATCCAGTACAGTCCCACAGGAGGTCAATCGCGAACCCAAATAGCTCAATGGTAAAGTCTGTGAATACAGCGGGTTTGAAGCTCAGAAGGGACATGAGTTCCTTCAAGCTGGTTGCAGATACGCCTTGCTGACTGGTGAGTGCCAACTAGCACTAAATCTAGGTCAGGCAAGGCTTCCTGTCGATCGTCTCCAACCATTAAATAAATTCTTAAATATATAACAATCATAAATAGTCTCAATAAAGAATTACACTATTTTATTATTATTATTAATGATACTAATATGACTTACTCAGATACTTCAGATGTACAATCACCACCTTCTGTAGATTTAATTAATTTAGGCAATTTTGTTGTATTCATATTTGTATTTGTATGTGTAGATGTCTTTATATTATTATTATGATTCAATTGTTTTTTGGTAAAAAGATTAATTTTATCACTCTTATCATGAAGTATTGTATTTCTGCTTGTTTTACTGTTACGCTTTAGAGCATAATAAATTTGACTGGGTTTCAATTGGCTATGCTGTTGTTGCTGATGCTGATTGGTTAGTTCAGATTTTGTTTTACTATTACTACTTTGACTACTTATATCCTCAGCACTATTGTTATTATTATTATTACTGTCATCATTGATAAAATTATTATTATTATTATAATTCTTATTGGTGTGATTCGTAATCCCACTCATATTGATATTTCCAGAGTTAGCCGTATTGTCATGTTTATTAGTGGTGAATGGCTTGTTGACAGAGGCAGTTTCATGTGTCGCTTTCTGTTTGTCTCGAATGATTTTTGATGAAGGCATGGGTGAATGGTTTTTTTAAATTTGTGTTATTTTTTGTATTGAGAAATCAGTGCCTCTATGTTTCTCTCAGTCTGTCTGTTTGTCATAGACTCAGGGAAATTTAGAAAATTAGAACCAGAACCAACATGTACCCATTGTGTGTTTCCTAGGTGAAGACATAGCAAAAACAGAAGAATAAAAGATGACGATGGCTAAAAACACATTTGTTTCAATCATTCAAGCATATATGAATTTAATCTACAAAAATATATTAATTGGTTGCATGGAGGATTTCATCATGAGCTGACATTGGTTTGAGAACCACTGGAAAACCAGCCAGGGAGTACTGGACAGCTGTTTCGTCCTAGTTTGGGGCTCTTCATCAGTATGCACCCACTGGGGTTCGAACTCAGGACCTTCTGGGTACAGCAGGTGGAAGATGAGGCAGGAACTCATCGAAGAAGACATTGCGAAATGGTCGCGCTATGTTGAATTGGCAGAAGTTAGAATTCAAGGACCATTGGATCGGGTCCCAGTGGCTCAATGGTCTTCGAGCTCGCCTTGTAACCAGAAGGTCCTGAGTTCGAACCCCGGTGGATGCGTACTGCTGAAGAGTCCCAAACTAGTACCTGGTTGGTTTTCCAATGGTTCACTAACTGATGTCAGCTCATGATGAAATCCTCAACAATCAAACAAATCCCTACAAAACCAATACTTGAATATTAATTGGTTCTTAAATATTTGAAGTAATGATCGTTGAGAACGGATATCGTTTGAAGTTTTCCAACTCGTGTGGAGATCATTTAGTTTCACAGCCTACAGTTTATTTGATTGCAGACAAAGAGGCTTGCATTAATCGACCTTAAAGTGAGGACATAAATAGTAAGATTTTAATTCTGTCATTCGTATAGTTAATTTTTCAAACCAACTTATAATAATCGGTAGAGCTAAAAATATACTTCACTGCAAGTCTCAGCAGTGCGTAAGTGATGATGTCACATATGCCAGTTGACATGTCTTCGCTGGCAGACATGCATAGTGAGGAGTAATTGATCTCTCCATGCCTGGAACTGTGAAGCCTAGAGAAACTCTTTTGACTGACAAGCAATCTCATTTATAGTAAAACACTTAATTCAGGTGAATCACGAGAGTGATGTTAAAACGGCTTCCAGTCAGTGGGGAGTTTACTGAAATATGTTGAGGGGACAACTATGCGTAAAATTAACCTTCCCCACCCCGCACACCTTGTGTGCACTAAAACAATTTATTATTACCCCTACCTTGGTAATCATTATCTGATTGTATTGTTAAGAGTACTGTTGACCCTAAGCTATATTTCTCCACTTCTGGCTTTCAGAGTGGAATATAAGGCTCCCAACTTTTAACTTTGAAGTATCAGTAGCATTAGTGTTTTTACGGTTTGAATTGCTAACCTCACGCCTGACCCTCCCCTTTCTCTTTGAGTACTGCTTGCTAGCAAACTAAGTGAGGTTTGCGTGTAGGGGTGTATGTTATTTGTCATATGGAAAAGACGTCAATTCACATGTGATAAACCTGGAAATCCATTTTTTAAAGGTCATGGAGGTTCATAGATATTTTCGTTGTTTTTTCATCTGTCTTGCTTCATTAGTGTTTGCCATATAGGTGATACGTCTATGCCTTTCCTCATATTGACTGCATTCGATGTGGTTAAAATACTCAAGAGGTCAACCTTTCTTCACGTGAATGAAAGCCTCATCCTAGAATTTCGACATTGTCGAAATCAATCTTATGTCTGCTGTCAATAGCATGCATTGCTGTAGCTGATCTGTTTTCTAGACTTTTTAATTCTACTTCATTTCTAGGTGGACGTTTCGTGTACACTCTATGTCCATTCGCTCTAACCTTCACCTGTGTATTGCTCTCCCCTAAATAGCAGGCTTCACATTCTCAACACTTTATCCTATAGACACAGTTGTTCTGCATCCTTTTGGGAAGCATATCTTTGACATTCATCAAAGCTTCCCTTAGAGAATTAGAGAGCTTCGAATAGACTTTAATATTATTTGCAATTAATAGTGTTCTCTGAGCTGGTTGGTTTAGTTGCGGAGTTTTCGTCGTCCTTCTGGGCAACATCTTCAGAGCAATATTTAGCACAAAGGGAAATGATTTAAATTTTTCATGAGTGATATATTTAATATTATTATATTATATAATATTATTTAACATAATATTTTCTATAGTTGGTTTGTAAGGATTAAATTTGTTTTTGCGAGTTTGACCACGAATTGATATCATTTAGAGAACCATTGAAAACAAGCTGAGAGTACTGGACAGCTGTTTCATCCCACTAGTTTGGGAATCATCGACAGTACACATCCACTGCCAGGGTTCGAACCAAGGACCTTCCGGTTACAAGGCAAGCTCGTATACTATTCAGCTACTGGGACCCGATTCAATGGCTAGCTCATGAATTCTAACTCCTACCAATTCGTGATTTTAGCGTGACCTGCAACGAATATCATCGGTCGGACATCCATCCTCACACTTGACTGAATGGACCTCACTGGTCACGACTTCTCACTAGAACTCAAGGGAACTCCATCCTGTGGCAAGTCACTAGCGAGCATCAAGTTAATTTTCTATAATTTGGTTTGTAAGGGTTAGCTATGTTTATACGAGTTGATCACCAAACTATAGAAAATTACAAGGTTTCATCATGAGCTGAAATTGGTTGGAGAACCATTGGAAAACCTGGGAGTACTGGACAGCTGTTTCGTCCTAGGTTGGGACTCTTCAGTAGTACGCACCCATTGGGGTTCGAAGCCAGGACCTTTTGGTTACAAGGCCACTGGGAACTGATCCAATGGCCAGTACATGAATTTTAACTTCTGCCAATTCATGATATAGCGCAACCGCTAGCCAATGTCTTCGGCGAGTATTTGTCCTCACACCCGACCTGCTGCAGCCTACTGGTCACGACTTCCCACTGGAACCCCAGGTAACTACCTACCTGAATAGGACCAGTTGCCAGTGAGCATCTCATTGATATTCAATTATTGGTTTGTAGGGATTTGCTTGATTGGTTACAGGGTTTCATCATGAGCTGACATTTGTCCCAGTGGCCTAATGGTATACGAGCTCGCCTTGTAACCATATGGTCTTGGGTTCGAACCCCGGTGGGTGCGTACTGATGAAGAGTCCCAAACTAAGACGAAACAACTGTCCAGTACCCACAGGTTTTCTTATGGTTCTCCAACCAATGTCAGCTCATGATGAAACCCTGTAACCAGTCAACCAAATCCCTACAAATCAATACTTGAATATAGAAAATTAATCTGATGCTCGCTAGTGACTTGATGCAGGATGGAGTTTCCTTGAGTTCTAGTGAGAAGTCGTGACCAGTGAGGTCCAATTAGATGTCACGTGTTTTGATGGATGTCCCACCAACGACAATGGTTGGGGTTGCGCTAAATCATGAATTGGTAGAAGTTAGAATTCATAGGTTGGCCATTCAATCATATACCAGTGGCTGAATGGTTTACAAGCTTGCCTTGTAACCGGAAGGTCTTGGGTTCGAATCCCAGTCGGTGCCTACCGCCGACGATTCCCAAACTAGGATGAAACAGCAGCTGTCCAGTACTCCCTGCTTGTTTTCAATGGTTCTCTAACTGATATCAATCCGTGGTCAACTCGTAAAAATATTAATTATAATCCTTAACTGACACACTGATCCTGATTGATTACTATTCACAAACCTATCATCACTAGTATCATTGATATAAGAATAAAACTTGTGCACTGTGTTCGAGTGTAATTCCATTATGGGTAAATTTTGTTTTGATAAAGTCTCACAGTGTTATACAGTAAGTTATATTTACTGATGACAACGTTTCGAGCACAATTTATCGCTGCTCATAATCATATCATCACTAGATTGATAAGTTTCGCTTTGCCTCGTATTATAAGCCTTATATAAACATATTAGAGTAGAGCTATAGATCAACAGCTAATTGAAAAGTAAGTATATATTTCTTCTCTCAGTCCTGCTGTCTTCTAAATGTCTAAGTGGAGATTGTGTTTCCACAGTCTGAAATCGTGTATTAGCAAGAGGTGTATATATAGATGAGAAAGTGACACATTTTACCAGTAAAGAAAAAAATAAGCTACGTGTATAGATTGACAGATGTTTTAAAACACTTATGTTTTCTAATTTTTTTAAACAAGCCAAAAAAGTAGTATATCACCCAATTTTATTTGACAACATTTTCAAGGCTGTTTAAAACAAACTTTCTTCTTTGGAAATGCATAGTTTGATGATGGTGAGGGAGAAAGTGAAGTACACAAATGGTCACGTACATATATATTTGCTCATAATTACACAAGCACACATGCACGCACGCACGCACGCATGCACAAACACATACATACATACATCACAAACACAGACATGTACACGCATATAAAAAGCTGGTGCTTCAAAATTTGTCTACGTGGCGGCTACTTCACTTTTTGGAGGAATGATTTTTTCTACTAGATATTTATTATTACCAAACATTCAGTATAATTAATACTGATAGTTATGAAAAAAGAGAACAAAACGAATAATGTTGACGCAAAAAGAAAAAGATAATGTGTGACAATCGTTTAATTGTCACCTTCAAAACTGCGCCTATTTTTAGGTGGGAATGATTTTGAATTCATTCAGTCACATACTACTGATCAGGTGATTTAAGTAGTTGGAGAAAAAAGACATCAACTGGTAATGCTTGTTAGTCAAATCGAATCATATATATATATTAAATCAGTAAAATTTGATGATGTTGCTGTGGTTCTGGTCCCTCGGCTTTTTTGTCAACCGAAAGATGCAACACCTAAGAAACAGAACAACATCATCTACAAGATAAATTGCAGAAAGCCTGTGAAAACATTACATAAGTCAAAGTGGATGCCTTGCACATAGACTGGCCGTCAAAAGACATAATATCCAACCCCCCCTCACGGATGTCAGTGCACGGAGACAACCACAGAGACCAATTCGCTTGGGACAATGATCAAATCTTATTCAGAGAAAATATCAAAAATGCTAGAGAATTTGTAGAAGCCTGGTATTCAAATAAACTGACAATCAGCAAATACATTGACATAAGTAATATTTACCAATTTATCGGAAGGAAATTACATAAATAAAAGGTCAAAGAGAAAACCACAACCAACACAAGCAGACAAGAGAATGAAAGAATAAACAAAAAGTTCAAAGTTATCAGGGGAGATGAGATGATTAATAAATTTGTGGAGAATTTTGAAGGCCTACTTCAAATTGCAGTACCCTCTAAGGATGTTGTCTAGTTAGACAATGAAAGCTTCGTAATTAAACCATCTAGCTCAGAGAACATAACTAGACCAAAATCACCCAGCTGAGCTAGAAACCTTCTCCATTTTATTACCACCGCTATAAATAATATTCAAGTTGATGTGGAATGCATTTTTCTTAAACAGAATATTCCAAAAGATTAAAAACATAATGGAGAAGATTTTTAGATCAGATGGATGATAGTGAGTCAGTTGAGTCCCCTAAGTTGGTTAATTTAACTGCGAAGCTTTCATCGTCCACCTTATAGACAACATCTTCAGGCCAGGTTTTAGTATAAAATGGACTTATTTAAATTCTCCACAAATGATGTAATTGTATCTCCTGGCAATCACTGTCGTGACTGATTGTTAATTTATGTCTCTATTGATCGAATCCCAAGTCAATAAAAATGATCGTCAAAGACGTAAATTAACAATCAGTCACGACAATGGTTGCCAGGAGATACAATCACAGTGGTTAGGACTCTAGAATTTAAAATAAGTCCATTTTATACTTAAACCTGGCCTGAAGATGTTGTCTAGAAGGTGGACGATGAAAGCTTCGCAATTAAATCAACCAGTTCAGAAAACACAACTAATTCAAGATTATAAACCTGTTGAACTTCAAGTTATAAGATGACAGGATAAAAACGAGTTTCGCATTGACAAATACGGTTATCTAAATGAAATTAAGGAATCACAGAAGTCAACATAGAAATCTCTTTTCATTAATTTACTTCAAAGATGCATAATTACTCAGGGATTTATCTACAAATAGAATGCTAATTGGCAACAAAGATAGTGCAGCCAAAGTTCTAGCAATGCATAGAGAAAAACTGGAATTCTCTGTTCAGAAAGGTTTAACTCAGCCACTCTTTTCATAAACTGTTGCATAATAAACTCTGTGTGGTCCTTTTATTTTATTTTTGTAACCCATTATCAATTCCCTGTTCTTATCTTTGTCATAAATTATTTCCAATGGACTGTTTATCATACAACCCACTAGGAGTTAACCCTATCTCCCAGTTGCGTAAGATTATTTACTACTTCTCACCTTCTGTTAATTCTCAAACAGTTTTACTTTATTACTAAATAACCATAACTTCTGACATTTTTTTGTCAATTAGCTTCAAATACCTGTCCAGCTTTGAAATGAAATTACAGAGATAGATCTGTTTGCTAACTGATGAGACCTTAATTACAACACATAGGAATTTTTCATAACTTGAAAGCAGGTACAAAATAATTGAGGGGTGGAATAACCATTATGATTAGTCATACTCATAATTCATGCAACATATGACTGGTTGATAATTTTGTTCCAAGTTTTAGACTTGGTTGTTAGCGTCGTCATTATCATAATCGGTATCATTCATTTCTCAATGGTTTGTAATTGTATAATTTTTAGTGATGTTACATTCTCTGAGCTTGATTATGAATCCCTTGAAAAAATCGATCTGATGTTCCCTAGACACTAGCCCTATTTAGGCAGTTAACCTGGGGTGGGAAGCCGTGACCATTAGGGTGAGGCAGTGACTCATCGAAGAGGACATTGTGAAGTGGTCACGCTATGTCATGAATTCGCAGAAGTTGGAATTCATGAGCCAGCCATTGGATTGTGTCCCAGTGGCTTAATGGTCTACGAGATGGCTCGCTAGGCTTGTAACCAGTAGGTTCCTGGGTTTGAACCCTGTCGGTGGGTGCGTACCACTGAAGAGTCCTGAACGAGGCTGAAAAACAGCCGTCCAGTATCAGGTCTTCCAAAGGATCTCTAAGTGATGTCAGCTCATGATGAAATCCTCCAACCAATCAAACGATAATCCTTAAAAAAACCAATAGTTGTAAAGTTTTCATTGTCATTATTTCGTCGCTAACTTCCCTACGAAGTAAACAACTAGGATCCTACATGAACACAACCAACTGTTACCGCTGATGAAGTTAAACGTGATAACAGTTGTCTCATAAACTTTTCACATATTATACAGTGAAGATAATAACAGTTGCAAGGTGTTTCTTTTGGAGTATTGTGTAGCAAATACCACAATATCTATTCTAGTTGGGTAAAAATTTCAACAAACAAACCCCATTGCGTAAAGATGAACAACACTGCTACAGAAACTCCAAGCCTCTACCCTGAAGCCTTATGTTCCACTGGTAACGTAAAGGAATAAAAAAAGCATATTCTACACAAAACGGAACATGGATTCATCACATACCTGACTCTCATCCTAATGGTAATGATAAAACGCTATATAATATAACTACTACATGAATCTGAAGACAATTTATTGAAAAAAGAATTGATAGGAACGAATCCTTAATTCAAATTTGAGTTTGAAAAAAGTAAAACGTGTCACTTTTATGTGTTTCTGTCACAAAGCACACAAATGCAAGACATGATCGACTTGTTGTCTGAATGAACGTTTGTATCTGTCATGTAGTCAGACTGTTTTGATGGATCACTAGAAATATATATATATATACGTATATATTGCCATAGACGAAATGATGTCACAATAAAACAGGTATTCTGAATAAATGCAACCTCATAGAATTATCCCCTGTGATAAACTTCAACATAACACAAGAATTACTTAGTTTCTAGAAGGCAGTGACGTCATTGAACTTCTTACGTTGGTTCATTCCATTATGGATAAGATTTTATTTTTTGATTAATCACACAGTGTTGTTATACAGTAGTAATGCTAACTGATGACGTTTCGAGCACAAATTATTGCCACTTATAATCATATCAAGTCACTCACTCACTAATACAACTTTTTACTTCATTTATATACATGAGTGAAATTGATGATTAGACATTTGAATAAAAATCAACCAATAGAGGATAATATACATTCAGAAATAATAATAATGTGAGTGTTATTCATCAATTACAATCAGATGGGAAATAAGACGAGTGTTTCTTTTATAGTCATAATAAGTAACTCGTTAGAATGTTGTGATGTACGTGAATTGAAATAGAATTTTGAGATTATTTATTATCCTCCTCTGATTTGACTGACTGACTGGTGGTAATAATATCTTCCATGCATATCTCTGGTATTTGCATTGAGTCATTTCTGTTGCATGTGTTGGGTGTAAACTCGATGAACAAGGATTCAGTAATCAATCTCTCTCCAACTACCTAGATTACTTTTTAGAATTTTAACCCTCTCCCACCCTATTGTGTGGTTGTGTGTTAATGCATGTAGTGGAATTGCTGAGCTTTTTTCTAAATTACTTATCTTTTCTGGGTCAACCATTCTTACCTTAGCTAAATTCTTATGTTCCGACAATCTGATAACCCCCGATCTAGTAGTTTGACCTACATAATTTACCTCACAGTCATTGCAAGGTATTTTGTAAATTATTTTATTTTGTTTAATTGGGTCAACCAACAGGGTCCTTTAACCTACAGAGCTTGTCTTACCTGAGTGAGTTTGTAGGTTGAAATGCCACTCTAATTCCTGCTTTATTCAGAATCCTACGTAGAGTCTCAGATGTCCCCTCCTTATATGGCATAACAGTGGATGACTTATATTCTCTCTTATTTATGTTATCATTACTAGTATCACAATTATTTTTCAATATATTAAATATTCCCATAGTAAAATTTAGAACAACACATTTAAGCGAACAATATTGTTTTCAATTAGATCTCATCAGGCTTAACTCTAATATACATAAGTTTACAAATAAAAATTCAAATATAAACCAATCATGGTGTTTTGTCTATAGGATAATAAGATGGTGAATATAAATTGTGCAATTAGTCATAATAGTAGTAATGATAATAATAGTAATTATAATAATAATAGTAATAATAATAATAAAAATAAATGTTATCACAGATTGCCTCACTTTTTCATCCTTATTATTGATAAGACCATTTTTATTATTACTATTATTATTATTATTACTATTATTATCATTACTACTATTATGACTAATTGCACAATTTATATTCACCATCTTATTATCCTATAGACAAAACACCATGATTGGTTTATATTTGAATTTTTATTTGTAAACTTATATATATATATTAGAGTTAAGCCTGATGAGATCTAATTGAAAACAATATTGTTCGCTTAAATGTGTTGTTCTACAATTATTTTTATTTTGCTTTTGACCTTTTCTGATCTTCCTAATGAATTTTATAGGATAGTTATTTGATACCAACGCTTCTTCTATCTGTTGTATTTCATCATTCAGGTCTTTTCTTTTGCTACTTAGTGCTATTGCTCGGTTTGTTAGACACTTAACTAAGCCTAGCTTAACAGTTAACGGATCAGATGAATTAAAGTTTAAATATTTATTAGCAGAATGAGTAGGCTTTTTATAACGCTAGTGTGTAGTTTGCCTTCTTCCATTCGTTTTATTTTACAATCTAACATCTCAGCTAATTCTCCTTGTTCATTTTCCGATTCAAATTTGAATTTTATTTCCTCTACTAGTGAGTTTATATGTGTCAAGAAACTAGAGATATGTTCTGTTTTTAACACTGAAAGTGTCATGGAGTAGGATTAAATGTATTAAGAGCATTATTTTCTCAGCTGTCCACAAATACGTCTGCTACGATAGGGGCTATTGGTGATCCATCGCATTGCTACACCTTCTGTTTGTCTATATATTTTGCCTTGAAATTTAAAGATAGTAGATGTGAGGCATAACTGAATCCCTAGAATAATATTACTGTACAACACTGTGTGATTTATCAAAATAAAATCTTATCCATAATGGAGTTATGCTCTACCACAGTGCCCAAGTTTCTATACTTATATCTTACGTTGGTTCTTTTCAACTGTGTACAACCATTTGGAATTTATTATCAATGTACAAAATTTATTTCCGAATACTGTAGTTATTATTTACCATACAGGTGATGCATACTACTATCATGTGATTAAGTAGTATGTGATAGAAAGCAATAGAAGTCATTGTCAATTAATAAGTATTTTGGAATTTCGAATGAATAGCGCACATTATTTAGATAAAGACAAAATTAAGGTTAAGAGATTTTATTGTCAAAACAAAAAAATTATTAAGACACTAAAATTAACAAAAAGCATTTTCAAGGATTGGTTTTGTAGGGATTAGTGTTTGATTGGTTGGAAGATTTCATCATGAGCTCGAATCCACTGGCAAATCACCTGGTAGTACTGGACACCTGTTTCGCTACCGACAGGGTTCAAACCCAGGACCTTCTGACTACAAGGCAAGCTGGCTCCTTGACCATTAAACAAGTGGGACACGATCCAATGGCTGGCCCATGAATTCTAACTTCTGCGAATTCATGACATAGCACGACCACTTCGCAATGTCTTCTTCGATGAGTTACTGCCTCAGTTTCCACCTGCTGCCCCCCTCTGGTCACAGCTTCCCACTAGAACCCCAGGTTAACTGCCTGAATAGGGCCGGTCACTAGTGAGCAACAGATCAATTTTCAAGTATTGATGTTTTAGGGATTTTTTGTTTGATTGGTTGGAGGATATCATCATGAGCTGATGATATCAGTTAGAGAACCATTGGAATACCAACCAGGGAGTAGTGGATAGCTGTTTCGTCAGGCTCGTTTAGGACTCTTCATGAGTACGCACTCACTTGGGTGCGAGCTGATGTCAGCTGATGATGAAATCCTCCAACCAATCTCACAAAAAACACTTAGATGACGTAAAGTGTATTTGTCATTTTGAAGAAAGATTAACAAAGTCCTCTTCGATTCCGGGATACTTAGCAACCTCGGACTGTTTTTAAAGAAATCAATGAGTCAATTTCATGACCGCTACCTTACAGATGGCGTGTAATCATGCTAATAAGCAATTTCGCACATTTGAGACTTGCATCTCTTGAAATATGCTCAGATATGCAATCACACATGATTCATCCTGTGGATGTGCTTTGTCACATAGATGTTAACTGGTATATAATCAATAAATACAGTATTTGAATATTTTATGTATACTGATACAACGATTTCATTTCGTAGTTCCGTTGTGTGTGGATGTGACAGTGTGCTAAATTTGCCAGTCTGTGGAAATACTAAAATGCAATAACAATAATACTGATGCGTATGTGATTATGAATCACAAAATCTGATCAAAAATTATGAATTGTTAATAATAATTAATAAAGGATCAGCACAAAGTTCAATAAATATGTGAGTAAATAAGTGACAAAAAAAAGGAGAGTATATAGCCATCAAACACCTCATACCCAACATTCCCTCACTTCCAGACTTACTATTGGATAGTAAACCAGGCGATCTTCAGCAGTGCGTCAGCCAGCAAGTGACACCTGAGGACTGCGGGCATGGTTGGTGAGTACAGTACTGGTGAAGTACGGAAGTTCACTACAGTTTCACTCTCATATATAGATTTAATTATTCTTATGTTCACTAGTGACTGGCTCTATTCAGACAGTGAACTCGGGTTCTAACGGGAAGCTGTGTCCAGCAGGGTGCAGCAGATTGAAGGTGAGGCAGTAACTCATTGAAAAAGACATTGTGAAGTGATCGCGCTATGACATGAATTGTTAGAAGTTAGAATTCATGGGCCAGCCATTGGACCATGTCCCAGTGGCCTAATGGTCTACCTGGTGGCTCGCTAGCCTTGTAACCAGAATTTCTTGGTTTCGAGTCGTGGTGGGTGCATACTGCTGAAGAGTCCTAAAGGAAGCTGACAAAGCAGCTGTCCAGTACTCCCAGGTGATGTTCCAGTAGTTCTCTAACTGATGTCAACTCATGATTAAATCATCCAACCAGTAAAACGATAATCCTCACAAAACCAATAATTGAAAAAAACATATACAGTTATTTAAATCAAAGGTTAATTATGATATCCGCTTTCAGGCTTGTTGATATTTTTTGTTAAACTATGAGGAAATCTCATTATAAACAGATGGATTAATAAAAAAATTTAATTGCACTTTCTGTAAGAAATAAATGCCAAAATATTTGTGCCATTTATTTTAGATCTTCATACTGCATATGTTGCTTATGAACGGTTATATGTAGTATGTAGATTGGTAACCAGGTAGGAACCAGTGTCATTCGCCTATACTTGATTTACTACAGGCTGATTTTCATTAGTCAAGTTTACCTTGTGGCCACAAAGCCACTATCATAATGCACTGTGAATTTTTGTTATCAGATGGTCTGATGCGATCGGCGGAAAGTCTTGTGCTCATGTTTCGTGCTTACTGGCACTCGTCAGCTGCACTATTGAATGGAACTCATGTTCCATTTGTGATTCAAACACATATCATCAATTTCTGAGGTGGGAAATGCTATTAATGAGTTCTTCAGGCTCTCAGTTGACCTCCTATAGGAATGCAATAGTCCGTTCGGTAGTGATTTATTTGGAAAAGCAAAGATAGTTTGTGTGTCACTGGTAAAGTGCGTCAGTGGTACAGTGGACGAATGCTCACTGACCACGCCTCATGTGGTCCAGGATTCAACTCCTGGCCGACTCACTCCTTCACTTCTCTAGGCCAGTAATAAGACTGGTAAAGAGGGAAAGTTGGGCATGAGGCTAGCAACCCCATCCCATAGAAATAAAGACCACTGCTTACGAAACTTCAGGCCTCTATCTGGAAACCCTATGTTCCACTGGGAACGTAAAGGAAAAGAAAAAAGGTAAAGCTCAATGAAGCGTAAACCTGAGGAGAAGTCGACAACACTGAGTAGAATTCAGTAGGAATCGCAGATCTTGTAATCAACATAAGATATATGATTTCCCAATGTACATTGTACTTTGTCATAAGAAGCGTTAATTCTAGCCTCAGGAGTCTTCTTCACCTTATTCGCTATGTAATTTACGAAGCAGTTTACAGAATAGTCGAAAAAAATACATAATTGTAACTGTAACACAGTCAAGACTCAGTTCACCAAATGTCTCTCTGTAATGTTACCGTATAAAGTAGAGATATCATGATGTTAACAAGGTTAGATTTTCAGTTACATATTTTTGCATACAAACCTGCTTAAGAATAAACTCAGCTAGTTAAAAGATCTTAAAGTATCAATTATGTGAAACAATATGATCTATTCCATTATAATTATAATTATACAATCGAAGTAATTCAACACCCAATACAGCATTCATTACTGAACTACCAATAAGAACAAAATAAATGAAAGAAAGAGTTACTAGACAACTGTAAAAAAAAACAAATTGAACATTGAATGACTACTTCTATGTGAATGCAAATAGTTAGAGTTTGCTCAAAGTTAAACCAAGTTATATAATACCATACTACTACTACTGTAACAACAGAAGACAAGGCTGGCAACAGATCAGTTTTATTACGATAACCAACATGTATTTATATGCATTTTACATACATTAATAGACTTCTGCCCGCAGAAAGAAACTCAGGAAACAACGAAGAAGTCACCCTTTCAACTGATGTATGGTAGAAAACCACGATTACCGATACACAACGAGACCTGGCCCCTTCACCAAAAGTGGAGTACGACGAAATTAAAAGCAGAGCGGAAAGAGGCCGTCAAGAATGTAATACGGAAGCAGCGGAGTGATGTCGCGAAGTCTCAGATGAAAGAAAAGACGCGGTGCATCACCTTTGCAGTCGGGAACCAAGTGAAGTGTAGAGACAGGAGATATACAGTTGGAGGCGGGCCAGGTTCACGGAAACTCCTGCCAAAGTGGGAAGGACCATACACAATCACAAAAAGACGGGGTCAAGTATATACCATCCGAAGAGGTGACAAACAGAAACGAGTTAATGCCAGTCAGCTCCAACGATGGGTACAGTGGGACAAGCCGATCAGCAACAATCCTCAACTAGAGAATGTAGCACCAAGAAGGTCGGAACGCCTGCGTACGAAGCTATTTGACGGGGGGACGAGTGTGGTGAGAGCAAGCTGCTAGCCAATTGGTAGACATTGATCTACGCTGATTGGTAGAAATTAATCTAGGCTGATTCAAGGACCAATCACAGCTGACCTTGACATGGACAAATATGATTCGCAGACAAGTGGCTCGCATTTCCGAGAAACATAGAAAACGAGAAAGCAGAAGACTGCGTTTGTGTGCAAACAACCAATCAGAAGACCGCCTTCTTTCTGCGGGCAGAAGTCTATTAATGTATGTAAAATGCATATAAATACATGTTGGTTATCGTAATAAAACTGATCTGTTGCCAGCCTTGTCTTCTGTTGTTACACTACTACTACTACTACCATTAACTCTACCTAATTTAAACAACTCTTATGTGTCAATTCATTTTCTATTTCACTAACAATTCTTGTTTAAATCAATTAATGAGAGCGAGAGCGAGAGAAAAATTGAAAATAAATCAAAATTTGAATAAATGACACTTCAATAGAGAAATAAGATATATATGTTAATTAGTGATTACAAAAACCAAAGTGTTTGGTCTAGTAAATCTTGTGTTTGTTGTTGTGGTTGTTGTTTTAACAGACAAGCCATGGCGTGTTTCTTTTTCTTTTTTCTCACACACTGTGCTATCAATCATAAACCAGTTTAAAATGAATTCTTATCTCGTGGTGTTTTGTACTACTACTTACTGATTAATATGAGTAGATGGAAGATGTTCACATCACAAAGTGACATTTATTAGCTAAATCGAAGTAGTCGAGATTATTACTTATTATTATTATTCCCTTGGGTTCCGAGTGGAACATAGGGCTTCAACTACACATCTCCACTTTGTTCTGTTTTCTGCTGTCCTCTTCAACTGGGTCCACGATTGACCAAACTCTCTGATCTCTTCCTCACACGATCTCCTCCGTGTTACCCTAGGACGACCCACTCGTCGCTTCCCATTCGGATTCCACTCGAGAGATGGCCTCCTCAATGCATGCCCTATCCATCTCCACTTTTCCCTATATATTTGTTGAGTTATCGTCTCCCGCCTGTTGGTTTTTCCCCATAGTTTCTTGTTGCTTATTCTTTCTGGCCTGCCATTTGATCTTCAGTATGGAAGTAGTCGAGATACTGAACAAATATTTTCCTTCTTCTACACTACACTTACCAGTAGTGCAACCAGTCAGACTTACGTAAAGTAACCAAATAAATTCAAATTTAGATTGATTTCAAAATATTAGTATATCATTATTGGTTGAGATGATTAGTCGTCTACCGTCCATACATCAACTAGCAATACCTGCTAACCAGGTAGAAGAAGTGATCTAAAAATGCCAGACAGCTGTCGAGTTCAATTGGAACTGGTTTGACTCAGCCCAGATAAATTAAAGACACATGAGTCAACAAAGAGATCGCTTTTCTTAGCTTTACTTCAATTCTGTACAGTCAGTTACTTAGGGTGTTTATGTGTGCAGTGTAGATTGACAACAGAATTCAAAGGTTATTGTTCAGTAAGTATTAAGGCAAGCCGACGTGGATGAGTGATAACTATGCTTTTGAAAAATCGTTTGTAAATGGTTGATAAGAGACAGGAGAGCAAAATATCGAAGAGGCGTTGTGATTTCTGGCTAGCTGCTTGGCCGGGTGGTTTAAAAAGACTGTCCTGTCTTGGCTGAGACAGATCGACTACGCTGATGATGATCTCAGTCACAAACAAGTGTTACTGCCATCCAGTGTTAAGATCACTTCGATAGTATAGCTAGCAAGTATTACAGGTTGATGCGAGTAGTACACAAATTCTCATTTCAATGAATCAGTAACGTGCAGTTTCAAGCAATTATGCTATTGTACCATTTATGGTATCAAGCAAATCACATACTGTTTGCGATCTGAGTAATTTTCATTTTCAAGTGGGACTGTGGCGGATTTTCACCTCGAACTGTCTAAATTTATGGACTGCGAACTTAATAAATCCTTTTTTATGCTGTCACGTTCCAAATGGAACTCAAAAATCTCCAAACTTGTGCTTTGAGGTTTCAGTAGAAACGACGTTTTTTTCTAAGCGTTAAGGTTGTTAGTCTTACACTTGATAATCTGTGTTTATTGAGCACAATACCGGCTAAAATAGCTTTTAGGAATATTTCGGCCAGAATTTGAATTTGGACCACCTTGCTGGTTGGCTGGAAATCCACCACTGAACTAACGTCACGCTGGACAATGTTACAAAATAATTATATGTATCCTCTGAGTAGTTTTGAAATTGTTTTTTTATTAATACATGTAGTCTTATTAAACTCAAGTTCCAGCGGAACTTCTTTGATTATCGAACATACATGTTGATGAAAAACGATAGTAGTATGGTTGCATAGTTTTAAAAAATTAAGTAATACTTCATTTTATGACTGTGACCACTGTATCAGTAACAAAAGAAATTGCCCAAATTTTAGGTTTGAAAGTCATTTGATCAATTCCATGATTTGGACAAATGTTGAAGATAAAGAAGCACTGGGCAACTGTTCTGTCGTTATCGCACATTTTGACGCTCCACGATTCTGAGTAAAATTCCTACGAATCTAAAATTTGGATGTCAATCGCCTGTATGTTGTTGGCTTTAGGATAGAAGCCGGAGAATTCTAGTGAAAAGTCTTGACTTGGCTAGCACTGCGAATCATCACAGCCTAAAATCCATCAGTGATTATATTTTAATCCGGCTGAAGGATTCAACTTCTGACCTGAAGTTCTTCAGTTCGACCCCTGATGGCGTTGGGAGCTCACGCCACTGAATAATCTCAAACTAGGCAAGAACAGTCAAGCAGTGTTGCTTATTATTCAGTGATCATCAAATTGCCTCATGGTATTGATAGAATCTAAAATGGAAAATTCCATTGACAGATTGGATATCTGAAATAACTAGAATGCACTTCGCGATGATAACCATTGACAGTTGTAAAGAATGATTCAGTTAGAAGACTTACTGATTTACATTAGTTGAGTGTCATTGAAGAATGGAGTGCACAGCAAATGTTTTGTTCTACTATGATAGTTTTCATTGGTACAGAGTGATGTCTACGAGTAAATTGGAGTCTGGAATTACCAGTAAGGCGAAAGCCCACATACTCGCTGAAGAAGCGGCGGATACAAGACTTCAGGTGGACTTAAGGAAGACGAAGGTGATGAAGATAACCAACCAACGAACAACGACAACAACCAGCACCAGTCACCATCGACGGGAGAGATCTGACTGAAGCTATTTCATTCACTTATCCAGGAAGGAAGCACGGTTTCGACCACAGACAGGCAAAAGCAGAGATGAAGATGTCAAAGCCAGTCAGGATCATAAAGACAAGATACGCCTTCATCAACTTGAAATCAGTTTGGATATCTTCCGCTTCATTCACCCAGCCGCCATAAACAACAAGATTCGGGTTCTGTTCAACACAAATGTGAAGTTAGTCAGTCACTTTTTCTATACGGGTCAGAAACTCGCACTGCGATCGCGTCACGAAAAGGATTTTCAACAAGCCAATGAAGAATTTTATCAACAGTTGTCACCTTCGCTGACTGGCTTCAAACTGAAGATCAAAAGGCCAAACGGGCGGCCTACCAGAAAGAATTAACAACAAGAAACTTTGGAGATGAACAAACCAACACGTGAGAGCCAATCGGTCAACAAATATGCAGGAGAAAATGAAGATGGATGGATCGGGCATAGGTTGAGGAAGGAGGCCGTTGAATGACATCGCATATTATATAGGCTGTCTCTCGAAGGGAATCCCAATGGGAAGCGACAAGTGAGTCGTCAGTGTGTGGGTGACATGGAGGAGATTACGTGGGGAGGAGGAGGAGATGGGAGATGTAGTCAAAAATGACTACAAAGAATGTAGTGGAATGAAGAATTACTGCTCAGGACTTCCGTTCCACTCCGAACCCAAGGGAATATTCATAAAAATAACAGTCTACTCCATAACCTTGCTATCTTGAAGATAGTATATTCATAATTCGTAAATAAACTAGAATAGTGTGAATCTAGAATAAAACTACTGTACAGTTATCTCATCCAGCATCTACATGTCTTTAAACTAGTATTGCTTTAAAACAAAAAATTACGTAGAGATACTATCTATAACCATTTCAATGTAACTGGAATAAAACCCACGAGATCATACACAAATTGAAATAAGTTAACACTTATAAATGGATTTAACTATTTGTTACCTTCATGAAAAGTTTATATGTACAAATCAGCCTTCATATGAAAGTGTCACTGACCAATTTGGAGCGCGAAACACCCAACAGACTTTTAAACAGAAATGAATATTTGGAAGCGATCGACAAAAAAGAAGATTATAATAACAGTACTTCCAGGTTTTCCATTAGTCCTCTAAATGATGTCAGCTCATGATGAAATCCTCCAACCAATCCAAAAAAATACCTAAAAATGATCTGATGCTCACTAGTGGCCGGCCCTATTCAAGCAGTTAATCTGGGTTCTAGTGGAAAGCCGTGACCATTAGGGTGCAGCAGGTTGAAGGTGAGGCAGTATCTCTTCGGCGAAGACACTGTGAAGTGGTCGCGCTATGTCATGAACTCGCAGAAGCTAGAATTCATGGGCTGGCCATTGGATCCTGTCCTAGTGGCTTAATGGTCTACGAGCTAGCTCGCTAGCCTTGTAACTAGAAGGTTCTGGGTCTGAACCCTGTCGGTGAATGCGTGCTGTTGAAGAGTCCCGGACGAGGCTGACGAAACAGCTGTCCAGTACTCGCTTGTTGGTTTTACAATGGTTCTCTAACTGATGTCATCTCATGATGAAATCCTCCAACCAATCAAACAGTAATCCCTACAAAGCCTATACTTGAAAAAATAACATATCAGTCACACTTGATGAAGACGTAAAGGCCAGTCAGAGCTGAAAAGGAGATCCAAACCTTTATTGATCTGAAATCAGTCTGGAAATCTAATTCACTAAGCAATAGTAACAAGATGTACAATTTTGAAATTAATGTCAAGTCAGTCTGTGTTTCTATATGGCTCAGAAACTTGACGTGCATTCCACAAAAATCATTTTGAACACGCTTCATACTTTTATCAACAGACGCATTCTCCAGCTACATAGTAAAGATCAAATGGTCATAAAAGATTAGCAGTAAGGAACCCTGACAGACAACAAAACAACCAACGATCTTTTGCCCAACAAATGTGCAGAAGAAAGTGAAGATGGATCGGACACGCCCTGAGAAAGCCATCAAGTAACATAGAGTGCTAGTTCCTTGGGTGGAATCCGAATGAGAAATAACGAGTTCGATATGTGTCCGAAGATCTTGTGAGAAGTAGAGGATGAGAAGCCTCATGGGTAATCATGGAACCAGTAGAAGGTAACTTTAAAGAATAGGATTAAATAAGAATCGTAATATCACGTAATCACGTAATATATCCTTTCATCATTTTAACAAGATTTACTTAGAGTTTAGATTGATGGATATCTAAATAGTATTCATCACTTATCTTAAATTGGTTAAAAGTGTTATTTCAACTGCCTTCAATGCATGACCTTCCTAGAATGATCGCTTCATCGGAGTAAAATGCCAGTCAAGTTTCACCTAGCCCAAAAGCTAAAGATCTGTTCTGGAATGACGGTTAGAAGAGCATTAAGCATCAGAAATATCCTCAAGAGCACTAGTCTAACTATTCTACAAATAGCCATTTCTTTTTAACCCTTGATAGTTTACCATCTTACATCATTCGGAACCTATATTACTCTTAGTTTCTATCAATTATTCAGAGTTGGCGCGAAAAAAAACATGTTCTAATCTTCAATGTGATTTATATATTTCGTACTGTTCAGGTTGTAACCAGTTTAGAAGAATCCACGAAATAATAATAAAAGATGAGCTCATATTATCCTGGTACATTTGTCGTTCTTGAGCTGTTCAAGTTTATTAATGGGAAGAATTTTATAAAGTTTTTTAAACTAAATATGACTCGAAATATGAATCTAATTAAAACTGCCATTAAAATTTTTTCTCAAAAGAATGGTTTCTGAACAAAGAATATTCTTGAAATAATAGAGAAGATTTGCAGCTCAGGTGGATGATTTGCAATTAAAAGTGTTCTCTGAGCTGGTTGGTTTAGTCGCGAAGCTTTCGTCGTCCTTCCGGACAACATCTTCAGCGACATATTTAGCACAAAGTGAAATGATTTAAATTTCTTCATGCGTGATGTAATTGCGTCTCCTGGTTACTATCTTCACATATGTATTGACTAGGATTTTAAACTTTTTGGTCCTAGTCAATAGAAAGTGGTCAATACATATGTGAAGATAGTAACCAGGAGACGCAATTACATCACGCATGAAGAAATTTAAATCATTTCACTTTGTGCTCAATATGGCGCTGAAGATGTTGTCCAGAAGGACGACGAAAGCTTCGCAACTAAACCAACCAGCTCAGAGAACACTATTAATTGCAAAAAGAATATTCTTTTCGATGACCTGTTCTTCATCAGGTTCTACAACTATATATTACACAATAGTGAATGAATTAGTGTTATTAACAACATTAGTGTTGTGTCAATAACATCGAATCAACAATAACAATATCAATGGATTACAGTTCGATAGCATCAAAATTACAATATACTGGATGTCAGAAAAAGTATGAAAGATAATAATAAAAATTCATAAATTTATAGTCTCCACTGAAGGTCGGCCAGGGTATTAGTAGTTGCTTGACTTGCTTCTTCTGCATGCAGAGAATCGGTTGTTTCAGGCGAATCAAGATAGCCTCTGCTGTTTGGAGTGTGCAGTACCTGATCCGAACTGGCTACAAAGCTACTATTGAAGAGTTCTTATCCATCATCTTTCGGGTACCAAAGAAACTGCCAGAAACATCCAAGTACCGCATACTCCAAACAGCTGAGACAATCGGTTTCCAGAAGAAGCAAGTTCAGCCACTTCTAATACCCTGGCCTACCTTAAGTGGAGACTATAAATGCATGAATGTGTATTATTATCATTCCTAATTTTTCTGATATTCAGTGTAGTGTACTGTTATGTTAATGCTTTCGAACTGTAATCCACTGATATTGTTATTGTTGATTCGATGTTATTTACACAACAATAATTTTGTTAATAACACTAATTCATTCACTATTATGTAATATATAGTTGTAGAACCTGATAAAGAGCAAGTTATCGAAAAGAATATTCTTTGTTCAGTAACCTTACTTTTGAAAATATGAATCTGCCCTTAAAGCTGATTTATATAAGTGAGTGGAAATGACACACTAAGATGTGGAAATGAAATAATCACTTCATCTATTATATTAAATGGTCAATTCTTTTGAATAACCTGTTATCGTTTAAATTAATTTCTTTTAAAAAACTATTTTAACCGGGAAGTTTGTATTTTTTTATACGGTAAAATGTATTCAAAGGTATAATAAATACATTTTTATATAAATTTTTATAATCTCAAGTATTTATTCTTAAATTTCGGAAAAATTGAAAAACAATGTATATATATATATATTAGAAATCGTTTGAATTTACACTCTATCTATCATACGCCATTTTAATAATCACGTGTGAATAGTGCTCACAGCAGTAATAGAGCAGATGACGTATTATATATATTTTAATGCTTTAAAATAGAAATTGAACTACACGTTGTCATAAGGTGTACTATTCTATAACGCTTTGAAATATAATTATGGGCAATGATATATACATATATATATCTTCACGTACCTTATTGGGTGCACTGAGTGAATGGTATAGTTGAAAATTTGAGAGTTTGAAGTTCTTGCGATAATCATAATAATAATTAGCAATAACACCTTGATATATGAACTACCAAAGAAAGGAGACCTAAGTCAATGCAAGAACTGGCGCGGAATTATGCTCCTGTTCATCACAAGCAAAATACTAAGCCGCATCATCCTGGAGAGAATCAAACAAGCCACCCTGGATGAAAAACTTCGACCGGAACAGGCTGGATTCAGGAGAAACAAGTGATGCATTGATCAGATCGCCACATTACGGATCATCATTGAACAAAGCTTGGAATGGCAGTCACCTCTCTATCTCAACTTTATCGACTTTGAAAAGGCCTTCGACAGCGTCGATCGAGAAGTGCTTTGGAAACTACTTCGCTACTATGGGGTGCCACCGACAATTATACATCTCATCCAACAGCTGTACGACAATGCTGCATGCCAAGTAATCCACAGTGTGAAACTTACGGAATCCTTCTAAGTGAGGATAGGAGTAAGACAAGGCTAGCTGCCTACTATCGCCAATGATTTTCCTGATTGCAGTAGACTGGATAATGCG
Source organism: Trichobilharzia szidati (assembly GCA_944472155.2). NCBI lineage: Eukaryota > Metazoa > Platyhelminthes > Trematoda > Strigeidida > Schistosomatidae > Trichobilharzia > Trichobilharzia szidati. Next base: position 24,779,249 of record OX235273.1, read on the forward strand.
ACAAACAGCGGGCAATAAGGAAACAGGCATAAAATGGACTCACGCAAAAAACTTGAAGGAAGACACGCTTTCACTACTCTCAAGTCTGTGTGGAGGTCAACAGCACTCAGCATAAAAAATAACATCCGGATTTTCAACTCCAATGTGAAGTCAGTGCTACTCACTGTACGGATCAGAGACTTGGCCAGCACGTCATAAAGAGCATCTCAAACAAACTACAGACCTTCATTAACAGTTGTCTTCGCTCAATACTCAAGATCAGATGGCCAGGAAAGATCAGCGACAGAGATCTCTGGGAGCGAACCAACACAGCAGGAACCGATTGTGAAACAAATAGGCAGGAAGAAATGGAGATGGATTGGCTGGCCATACTCTGAGGAAACCATCAAGTGACATCACTAGACAAGCCATTGCTCGAGTGGAACTCGTAAGGGAAGCGGCGGTGAGTTGGTTGTCAATGCAAGGGTGACTTGGAGGAGGTCATGTGAAGAGGAGACGAAAACGTGTGGGCAGACATGGAGCCAGGTGAAGACTCTAGCAGAGAACCGAACGCACTGGGGAAGCATGGCTGAAGCCCTATGTTCCTCTAGGAATTAAAGGGAACAATAATAATATGAATATATATATATATGGTCATCCTTTCACTGTATATGTAAGAGTCAGTCGCTTGCCAGCACACTTTTAAGCAGTTCATGTAATGAATTCTAAAAAGACTAACACTCAAAAATCAGCTTCTTGTGAGGAAATATGCTTTTTTATGCTAATTTTGGCGCCGTCTAATAGTACACAATCATATGCCTAAACTTTAATGTACATTAAAATTGTCAAGGCTTAGGAACCTCAATTTTTTCCGTCTATTTATCTAGTTTGAGTCTATGGGTTCATCACGAAGATTTTTGTCCGAAGTTTTCTTCACTAGCTTTTCATTAAAGATGAATACTTTATCGGTGTAGAACTAAGGGCTTACCCTCTCCTGAAGTAACATTGAATAAAGAATTGATCAATATATATATATATATATATGTATTAATAAAGCAGCGAGTACTAGTGTACACACATGCAGGCAATCTCACCAGATTACAGGATTTTCATCCTGAGCTGACATTAGTTAGAGAAACATTGGAAAACCTGGGAATACTGGACAGCTGCTTCGTCCTAGTTTGAGACTCTTCATCGGTACCCACCCACCGGGATTCGAACCCAGGACCTGGGTCCTGCTGAAGAGGCCCAAACTAAGACGAAACGGCTGTCCAGTACTCCCTGGTTTTCCAATGGTTCTCTAACTAATGTCAGCTCATGATGAAAATCCTGTAACTAATCAAATCCCTACAAACCAACATTTGAAAATCTCACCAGATACTGAACGTAGAAACTTAAACCTATAGGCTGAGCACTTAGGAAAGTTGAAAATTGAAAATTCAAAGTGGATCATCATTAACTTTACACGAAATTCCCTTAGGAAAAAAATATATCTTTTCTTTGGCTTTAGGGAAAATGAATGCCAGACTCTCATTTAGCATTTCCACCTCACAAGACTTATTATTATCGGCCGACAAACTAGCCAACGTTACAGAATGTTTCGATCGAGAATCGAACCTATACTGCGTGGGTAGTTGGTGAACATTGTACCAGTGAACCACCGATGAAATCCTATAAAGTAATATCTTCAGTACTAAGAACTTATTGTTGCTTTGAAAGCCTTAAGGATCAGAAAACGTTAAAGATGCTATAATCAGCAGAGTTTACTCCGTGAACTTTCTATATGTCTACGTGAACTATTACTATGTCACATATGCCTTTAGCGTTCATCCCAATAATGTATGATATCGCTTGTCTTTTTTATAATATTCTTTGCAAAATATATCGAGTTGAATTAATTACACATTTTACAAGCTTTTAATTGTAGGGTTTATTCAACTATCATTATCGTTTCATGACAGGTTCTTCGTTTTCCAAGGGGAACATACGGCTTCAGCAGTATATCTCTATTCAACTAGGGTTTCTGTCATCACTTACAATTAGCTCAACTACTGCCTACAAGCTTTCATTTCCTCCTCTTATCCATAATATGCACAGACCCTCACTAAACTTTTCGTTGCTGATTCCGCTTCCCTCGAATTACCTACCAACTATATGATGTCAGTCAACGGTCTCCTCAAATCATCTCCAATCCATGTACATTTCCTTTGGTACAAATGTTAGTCAATAGGTTCCTTATTAGGTCGTTTTGTAGTTTCTTGCCGTTTATCTTTTCTGGCCGGTAATCTGACCTTTAGAGAAGGCAGATCCCAGTGAAAATCAACGACTACCTTCTGGAAATGCTTTCAGTCACACGCATACCAGTTTTAGCAACCATGCAAAAGCACTGACTAGCTTCACGCCAGTGAATAATATGCTGAGCTTGATCCTTATGAATAGTTAAGTAAATCTCCACACTAATTTCAGAGTGCTGGTCTATATGGCCTTGAAATTTTCATCCATGCCATAGCCTGAAGTTGAAACCATTTTGTCAAGGTTCAGTAGCTGAAAGAGATATCTTAGTTTGGATTCTTACCACTGATGGTGTTTCTTGTTTGTTGTTGTTGTTATTGACGGTTAAGCATGTTCACCAAAAGGACAATCCAGGTGTTCATGGTTTTACAGAATGTGTTATTGCCTTATCATTTTATCATTTTATTTATAAACTAGCATCAAAAAATGTTTATTTGCTTCTGGGCTGCATTTCAATCAACAAATATCTTGTTTTATTTCTGACAAAGTGACTAAAGCGGTCTTGTTGATAAGGCTTTAGGTTGGTAGTTCATTGATAGAATGCTCGCCAACTATGCAAGTTGTCCGGGATTCAGTCCCCGGCTGATTCACTCCTTAACTTCCCTTAGCCGGTGTTAACACCGCTTAAACGGGAAGGCTAGGTATGAGGCTAGCGATCCCACTGTGTAAAAAGGAACATTACCGCTACTAGGACTTTAGACGTCAAGCTTAAAGCCCTATGTGGCGAAGTTAAACAATAGCATCCTAGGGGTATGAACGCTCCGACGACCTGGAACGCATGCTAGTCGTTGGTTAACGACACCTGTCATTGTTATAGCGCAAGTATGAAGTCTATTCCCCAACTAAGGAGTAAATTTCATACACATCACGTTTTTAAAACTGTTTGGACAATGCGTGAATAGCTCCTTAGGATCAGGGTTTGGGTTAATGGAGGTATTAGGGGTAGGATTAGGACCAGGGTTATAATTAGGATTAAGGTTAAGGTTAAGATTACGACTAGGTATAGGTTTATAGTTGATATTATTTATTTTAATTTATTTTATTACCCACATTTTCCTAGTAAGTAGTCGTCGATCCTCTTAATTCAACCGAGGGCTTTTGAAGATGATTACAAAACAGGATAGGCGTGATAAACGGGTCACAAAAAACTCACCTTAACTCACCTTGGTGAATAAATGTAAAGAAACTGGTCTCACTTAAAAACTGTTACTCTTCATTATAAGTGGGACGTATTTTTATGTCATTTCAGAGAAAGATACCCTGCTGAATGTGTTTTCATGCATTTTCTTGGAAATAAACGTCATTTTTTTGTGGAAAAGTCACTTTTTTCTATGGTTGGTTGGCTCAAGGTCACTAGTGCATTTGCAGCCCTTGAGACGTTGTTGTTTAACTTTGCCTCCTATGTTTCTCTTGGAACAGAAAGGACCTAAGTAAGTTAAAATAATAATTTCTGAGATAGATGACTTAATTGAGGAGCTTTCATTGTCTTCCTAGACACCGTTTTCAGTGCAGACTTATCAAATATGAAGTGAACCTATTTGAATTATCTATGAATCACATAAATTCATACATTTATTCTTTTTTATGAATTTGAACAAAGTAAGAACCAGAATAGTTTGTGCAGAATAGTATGGTACCACCATTTAATTCGTTCGCTCCTCATCAGCTGCTTACATCCAACATAAATTATTAATTGGTTACAGGATTTCATCATGACCTGACATTAGTTAGAGAACCATTGGAAAACCTGGGAGTACTAAACAGCTGTTTCGTCCCAGTTTAGGTCTCTTCATCAGTACGCACCCACCGGGGTTCCAACCCAGGACCTTCTGGATAAAAGGCGAGCTCGTATACCATTAAGCCACCAGGACCCGATCCAATAGCCAGTGCATGAATTCTAACTTCTGCCAATTCACGATATAGCGCAACCGCTAGCCAATGTCTTCGGCGAGCATTTATCTTCACACCCGACTTGCTGCACCTACTGGTCACGACTTCCCACTGGAAGCCCAGGCAACTACCTACCTGAATAGAGGCAGTCGCCAGTGAGCATCTCATTGATATTCAAGTATTGGTTTGTAGGGATTTGGTTGATTGGATACAGGAGGTCCTGGATTCGAACCCCGGTGGGTGCGTACTGATGAAGAGTCCCAAACTAGGACGAAACAGCTGTTCAGCTCTCCCAGGTTTTCCAATGGTTCTCAAACCAATGTCATCTCATGATGAAATCCTGTAACCAGTCAATCAAATCCCTACAAACCAATACTTGAATAAATTATTAAATTTATGTACAGAAACTTTTTAACGGTAATTGCAAATTTCACATGAAGTCAGTTAACAGGAAGTTCAGAACTTAATGAGCAGTGCTCAGAAAATTACACATATAACTTTTACATGGGCAGTTCAAGTTTAAACTAGGTAAATGTATACATGCAATGGTTAAGGGGTTACGTAGTAAAGACGAGTGGTGCGTAAGATGATGAGGGACTAATAAATTAGGAAACAGTGTACTGAGTGCAACTCAAATAATAGAAACAAGAGTTGAGTTGTGTTGAACTCACTACACTGTCCCCTAATATATATTAGTCCCTCATTATCTTACGCACTACTCGTCTTTACTACGTAACCCCTTAACAATTGTATTTATGCATTTGCGTTGTTTAAGCTTGAACTCCCTGTGTAAAAACTACATAAGCCTAATTTTCTGAGCACTGTTCATTAAGTTATGGACTTCCTTCCAATTGACATCGTGTAAAATTTGCAAGTATGTTAAAACTTTTCTGTATATAAACTTAACAATAATAATAATAATATGTAAGCAGCAGATGAGAAGCGAAAGAAAGAAAAAATGGTGCCGTATTATTCTGTAAAATCTCTTGTTTTTGCCTTATCCAACCACGTAACTGTCTCTCCGGATGAATTACTTTCTGATCACTTGTTCATCTTCATTGGTGTTGATTTCACACTTGACTTATTGAAGTCTACACTGAAGATGCTGTCTAGTGGAAAGACAATGAAAGCCTCCAAATTAAACCACCCAGTTCAGAGAACACAACCAAATCAGAAATCACGGTTAGTCCATTGATCAAACGCAGTGAAAAGGTGGTAACGTGTTCATTTGGTAAACTAACTGTTTCGATTTCAAACTAGATAGGGTTGTTAATACAAACTTTTAAGAAAGAAATAAGCTTTGAATTCCTCAATGGTCTTTTAACGACACAGTCTACTTCTAAGCAACATTATTAAGTATAATTTTGATAAAATATATCTATAAACACTCCTTGTAGTCTAAATAATGCGTGTTTGATTCCTACAGAGCTTTCTACTCATTTCATTGATCTACTTGTTCATTCTCTGTTATCTTTTAATTAGGTAGCGAGAAATACGCATAATGAATATACGATATAATATTGTCGCTTGAATATGTATCACAGAATTTTAAATGTGTTCAATATTTACACTACATATCATTAAAACAAAAAACTTTTGTTCACATTAATTGAATACCTAGAAATATCGTATTTACACGGAAATATAAAAAGAAAAAGATAAGGATAACTGAGATTATTTGAAAGTTGGTGAAATGCGTCAGTGATACCGAAGGGGGAATAAGTTACTTATTAGAATAATCTATACAAGACAAAAAATGTCTTAGCTTTCCCTTGCCTACGAACAACTAAATCATTTGAAAGCAATCAGGGAAATGAATTAGTTGATGGTGGATAACAGTAGAATCTAGGACGGACATTTCGTTCTCCTTGTGCCTCTTCATCTGTTTCATTCCTATATTTTATCAAGTGTTAGTTCCTAGGCATCAACTAGAGAAACACTGAAACCACAGTTTATTCGTACTAATTGGCAAAACTTAGAGTTCATTAGGGCATTTAGACTCAATCCCGCTAGCCGGGTGGTTAGTTAGGGTTGCCTAGTATTCTGAAGGTCAAGGTGGAGACGGAACAACTGTACAGTACTCTTTGTTTTGCTTATGTAATCATTAAAATGTTATCTTCAGTATCCATGGGTTCATACACTTCTCATTTAAGATGTTGTATTAAGCTTATTTGTGTGAGTCTTCATATGGAAAAAAAATGCCACTGCCGGTTAGTCACGAAGTATGCAATTTATACGGCGACATAAATCAAAATCACTACCGCTTTGCTCCACAACCATATAATACACACAAAGGTATGTTTTTATTTGTTTTCAAGTCAGTTTTGATTATCCAGTTTTCATTGATTGGACCTGAGTGTTCCACCATTGTTAACATATCGGCTCCGAATACGGACGCTTCGATAATGTCTGCAGCAGAACATTTCGATTCAGATAATCAACAGAAAATTCAAAAGTGGCTTGAAAAATAAATAATGACTAATGTCCGCTGTATAAAAGATAACCAGAGTGGTCTAATGCATATCCTTCATTCCACTGCTAGTCACCCTCCACCAAATTACCTCGGTATGGTATCTATAATCATTGTTTATCACCTTTTCAAGGATCTTTCTCACCAAACTAACTTCATTTCAACACAGCGATTTGGTTTACTGCTCATCAACTAGACTGTTTGAAAAATAAAATAAAACGAACAGTAGGAGGTAAACTATGAACGAATATTTATTTAAAAAGAGGCCAAATCGCTGTAATAGTTATTCAGACCTTAAAGTATCATTTTACGAGTTGATCACGGATTGATATCAGTTAGAGAACCATTGAAAACAAGCAGGGAGTACTGGACAGCTGCTGTTTCATCCTAGTTTGGGAATCATCGGCAGTACGCACCCACTGCCAAGGTTCGAACCCAGGACTTTCCGGTTACAAGGCAAGCTTGTATACCATTCAGCCACTGGGACCCGATTCAGTGACTCATGAATTCTAACTTCAAACTATTGCCGTAGGTGAAACATCCATCCTCACACGTGACATCTGGATGGATGTCTCACCTACGACAATAGTTGGGATCGCGCTAAATCACGAACTGGTAGAAGTTAGAATTCATGAGTCATTGAATCGGATGCCAGTGACTGAATGGTATACGAGCCAGCTTGCCTTGTAACCGGAAGGTCCTGGGTTCGAACCCTGGCAGTGGGTGAGTACTGCCGATGATTCCCAAACTAGTGGGATGAAACAGCAGCTGTCCAGTACTCCCTGCTTGTTTTCAATGGTTCTCTAACTGATATCAATCCGTGATCAACTCGTAAAAACATAACTAACCCTTACAAACCAAACTACAGAAAACTTAAAGTATCTCATTCATTATCTGTAAACGCTGAGTCAGCTGAGTGCCAGACAGACTAGACAAAACTTTTATTATTGTCTTTTGAAAACCTAAATAATGAAATGAAACAGACATTAAAAGCATTTGGCGACAGTTAGCTATTCTACTAGGTAGTTAAAAAAGCTCATAATAAAAGGAAAGTAATGTTGAAAATATTAACCATGACACGAGTAAGGAATTTAAGTCACCTACACTTTTATTATTTGAGGAAAAGACATTTGATTTTTCACCTAGGATTGCTAATAAAGCAGGAATTTGGGTGGCATTAAAACTTACAAACTCACTTAGGGACAAGCTTTGTTGTAGGCTAAAGTACCTTACTGAATCATTTAGATAATATAATTTTATCGACAAAATACCTTCTGGTAACTGTGAGGTGAACTACATATAGAAAGAATCAGTAGATCAGCAGTAGTCAGATTATCGGAAAATAAGGATTTACAATGACTGACCCTACGGAGATGAGTATTACTAAGACATTTAGCGATTGCTATGTATGCATTAACAAACAGTCACACAATACGGTGGAATCGAGACACAGTTCCAAAAAGTAATATAGGTAGATGTATGAAGAGGTCTGTTAGTAAATCTTTGTTCATCGAATCTACACCTAACAGGTACAATCGAAATAACTCACGACAGATAGCAGAGATTCGAAAAATATTACTACCAATCAGATCAAGGGGTAAGAAAAAGTGAGATTTGCAATTAATAGTGTTCTCTGAGCTGGTTGGTTTAGTTGTGGAGCTTTCGTCGTCCTTCTGGACAACATCGTCAGCGCAATATTTAGCATAAAGTGAAACCAACCAGCTCAAAGAACACTATTAATTGCAAATCATCCACCTGAGCCACAAATCTTCTCTATTATTACAAATAGTGAGATTATATAAATGAAGTTTAAAAGTTATTTGGGTACTTTGATATAATTATAACGAATACGCGATAAATACACAAAAACTGAATACTGAAGGGAGAAACAAACACGGGAAGCTTCAATAACACCAAGATTATCACCTACGAACTGTCTGTCATCTTTTGAGTACCTTACTAACTAATCTGCTAGATTAAATTACTGAGTAGTTATCAGTTTCATCCGAAAAAATATTTTAAAAATTGGGTAGAACTTAGAAAAATAACAAAAATGCTTTACCAACTTATCAAGTATTATATTTCAAACACTTTCATAATGTTGGCGTAAATAATCAGAATTTTATCAGTTGGCAGTTGCAATCAGTTCATAAATAAAAGTTGACTTAATCTATAATCTATGAAAGCCTATCTTCCTAAAGGTTTTATTTTCAGGATGGGAGTGAGAGACTAGGAAATGGATTCTTCAAAACAAAAATAGGTCTCAACACAAATTCTTGTTAATCTTATTTTTATTTTATCTTGTTGTCTTAAAGAATACTAGTTACAGTTATTTTTTGATAAAAGATTCTATATTTTTTTTAAATCCCCTACTCACCAACTTTCAAATGGTTACATAACTGTCGTCGGCTAGTGATCGAATCTGTTGCCAGTTATTCCCTATAAACCAACACCTGAGGTTAACTTGATGCTCTGACTCTATAGAGTAAGTTACCTGAACTTCTAGTGAGAGGTTGTGACTAGCAAAATCCGCTAAGTCAGGCAAGAGAACACTTAATTCCTAATTACACTGGCTGGGAGTTGCGCTGGATACATCGCTAATCGGCAGAAGTTAGAATTTATAAGCCATTCGATCCGGCTCCAAGTGACTGAACTGTCTACGAGCTCGAACCCCTATTGGTGCGCTAGGCTGAGGAGTCATCAACTAGGACGAAACCGCTATCAAATACTCCTCAGTATTCTAATAGTCAAACCTGTGACTAATCAAATCCCTGCAAATCAATATTTTAAAATTTAGTCAACAAATATACAGTGATTCACTATCGATAGTTCAGTGGAAGAATGCTCGCCATTCACCATGTCCAAGGTGTGAATTCGATTCCTGACAGACAGACGTACTCTTAAACCTCGCCTAGTTGACGAGCTGACAGCAAGCCTGACAAAGAAGAAGAAAGTTTGCTGAGTGGATGACTGTCAACCTCATCTTGTAAAAATAACACCGTCGCTAATGCAACTTGAGAGCTTGAAGCCCTGCGATTTACTCCGGAAGCGAAAACACATTGAACATGTGGGTGGTCATTAATTGTGCCTAAATATTAAATTACAAGCAAAAGAAACTTTTATACAGAAGCTAAAAAGGGGAAGATAATTTATCTTATGCGGTAAATGATCAAAGCACAATAAAAGAAAAATAAACGAACTGTTTCACCGGTGACTCCTCACTTGAAAATTATATACATATGTACATAAACATTTGCAAACATACATATATATATATATATATACATTCATACATAGAGGCATGGAGTTTTTATCTTCGATTCTCATTTTCACTGATTTTCATATCACTGTAGTGGTTTGAAAACCAATGTGCTTTGACATATTAAAGAAATCCATCACAGTGAGAGTGTAGAGTTGGTGTTTACACCGCTGACAGATGATGTTTTGTTTACAATTTTTTTAAAAACAAAAAGGAGTACTTTCAGTGTCAGTAAACTGATCCTAAATTTATTTAAAATAATTTTTAGAAAAAGAAGTTTGTATAGAACAGTTAGAGGAGTTTAGAGAAAACAATAGATCTACCAGTTTACATGTAAACACCAAGGCACAAACATTGAACGACCAAGGTATCAAGAAACTTGCTACTGAAGAGCACTTAAGTCAATAGTAATGTGACAGCTGACCACTTGATAGAAAATGGTCGTGATATTGATGTATTAAAATCAATTTCAGATAATTTAAGTTCAGGGCAGTTCTAGTTTAAAATGTGGGGAAGCCATTAAACGAAACTGTTATTAATCTCATCCTGCCAAGATGAATTTGTTTTGTATTATTGTACAGTAGATGTGGACTAACAGTTTGATTCAAGGAAGGCACATTTCGTCCTACATGGGGCTCTTCATCAGGAGAGCATACCTGCATGCCTCATTAAGTGACGGTGTTGCGCACCGAGACTCTAACCCGGATTATCCTTCGTTTCAGAAGCAAAAACGTTACCTAGTAGAAAACTTGGACCACAAAAATTGACCAAAACAAGATATTATTTCGCATTTCATTCCTAATAAGCTCAACAAAAGCAACAACAACTTTTATTCTATTTCATTGGGCTTTTTAATTAGGCAATATTAACGGTTTTCTCCTTCACACTCAATAACCAGAGTATTTGAATATTTTGGTATATTGATACTGAAATTGTTCTGAGTTGTACTCAGTTGATGAGATCCAACGAAATAAATGATCACATAATATCACTCAGGTAAATTTACTGTTCTTGCTTTCTTCGAGTTTGTCAAAGGGGCAAAACTGCCTGAAATTTTGATTTTTGTAAGGATTTGATTAGTTAAAGGTTTAATCTCCAAATGATACCAGTTTGTGATGAGATTTGAGAATACTATCTTTGTCTTCATAGTATTTTTTTTTGTTTTGTTTTATGTCGGAGTCGAATCAGTGGGACGACAATCAAAACTTTCATGAACTCGTTCTTGATGTTGTCCGTGTATTAATAAAATCAGTGGGAAATAGTCAGAAGATGCTTTCGTAACATAGTGATATAGAAGTCAAACCTCTGAAGTTTGAAATGATAGATGGTAAGTGAGTTAGAGTCTTGGAGGGAATACTATTATTATCCTCCTAGGTTCATAGTAGAATATAGGGCTACAACAACGCATCTCCACTGCACCCTGTCCTTAGAAATCTTCTTCAGTTCCCTTCACGATTGCCCACAGGCCCTTATCTTCTCACACGATCTCCTGCATGTCACCCCCAGACCAACGCCTAACTCGTGGGCGTGGCATGCGATTTTACCCGATGGTCTCCACATAGTGTGCCCTATCCACTTCCACTTTCTTCCCTTTATTTGTTGAGCGACAGGTTCTTGGTTAGTTCGTTGTCTACCAGAGTTTCTCGTTGTTAATCCTCTCTGGTCATCTCATCATTCCTATTGATCGAAGGTGGCTGATGATTTAAGTCTGGAGCCTGTTCCAAATGCTTTTAGTGATATTCCAGTTGTCCGAACCACACGGAAGGACTTACTGACTTGATACTGGTGTTGAAAATCAGCATGAGTATAACAGATTTCCACACTGATTTCAGATTAATGCCTGCCTTACCTTACGTATCCTACGTTTGACATCCTCATACTTACAGCCTCTAGCTGAAACAATGCTCTCTAAACAAGTGAAGTGAGGTGTGTTCACTTTGATTCCAGTCTGCAATCACTCTTCTTCCGACTTGTTGGTTTCCCTCCATAGATCATCGGACCTGTGCGGCATTCGACCCAAATCGTCCGCGAATAACAGATTTTCTGAAGTCATGCTGTCGATCCAGCGTATTCCTGTCTTCTCCCTCCTCTTGGTCTTCCACATGTTCCAGCCGACCAAGATGACGAATACCATCGATGGCAGCAGGCAACTTCGTCTCATGCCTATCTTCACTTTCAAGTCTTCGTTGAGCTTTACTTTGTGAATCACTCCACGCGTGTCATCATGATACGGTTATTAAATTAGGTTTATAATAGTTTCGGGCACTCCGTAGTGTTAAAGTAGTTTCAAAATCCCTTTGTGGTCAACGCTGGTGAAGTCAGTGAGCACGTACACCTTCTGGGTTAGATCCCTTGTGAGGTCATGAGTGATAATACTTAAACGCCCTAAATTAGGAAACAACATCTGTGCAGTATAGTTCCCATTGGTTCTATGACTGAAGTCCATTCATGATCAACCTTGAAATGGATCAAACTCCAGCAAATTAACAGGTGAAAATTAATCGAGTGCTAACTAGTGAATGACTACAGGACGCAAGCGTCTGAAGCTCTAGTGAGAAGTCTTGGTCAGTGGGACCCACGAAGTCGAGCGTGCAAATATACACCTACCGATAGTGTTGACTAGCGGCCACGCTCTATATCAAGAATTGGCATAAGTCAGAATTCACGAGCCGGACATTGGATTCCATCCCATTGAGTGAGTGGTCTAATAGGTTGTCTTATATAGTGAATGCTCCAGTTTACATCCCTAATGATGTGGTGATGGGTGCGCACTGATGAAGAGTCCCAAAAAAGCGAAACAAATATCCAGTGCGCCATGGTGAATTTCACTGATTCACTAAATGAAATCAGTCGCGTAACCAAACTTGAAAAATCCGAAGACAATTGCAGGGAATCATCGGACCATCTGTTCAAAACAGTTGGTTACGAGAAACAAAAGTCTGACTAACTTAATTCATAAATAAATTTAGTAACTTGTGCATAGTATGTATGTATTATGGGTCAGATCGATTTAGAATTTGTCCAAGAAAATAAAAGCACTGAGGTCATTAAACATCATTAAAAACAGCCCACTGTAACCTAGTGAATCATAACCTTTTTACTGACTACTGGACACAAAATCTTATCTAGTCTTTTATTACACACACACATAAACAATTACATTTGAAAATATGCAAATGTTCAATATTCCATGTGAAAATTGAATTATGCTATATTAAAAATCATTTGAAAACATGTAGTAATTTGAAGTATTGTATGATAACAAATCTCTTGTATTAAAACAATCAATGTTTACGACTTATATGCATTAATTTTGGTGTGTTGATTTCTCTGAATACCAATAGGCAACACTGGGCAGCTGTTTCATCCTAGCTTAGGACTCTTCAATGGTACTCATATGTGCGGTGACCTCAGCTTAAGTGGCTGAATGGTTGGCAAGCCTGACTTATTAACCTCAGTGCCTTTGGGTAGATTTCTGGTGGAGTTGTGGCTGCTCCGCTCCGTCCTCCTTTATGGCTAGCTTGAGACCTGGCCATTGAGAGCAGAAGACATGAAAAGATTAGCTGTCTTCCATCATAGGTGTCTGCGTCCTATCTCCCGTGTGAAGTGGTATAATAAGGTGAGCAATAGTGAGGTTAGGCGTCGAGTTCTAGGTAAGGAGGGGAAATCAGTCGACGAGACTGTGAAATTACATCGACTGAGATGGTTAGGACATGTATTACGTATGCCTAGTCATCGCCTTCCTCGATAACGGGCAATGTTAGCTGATATAGGGCCAGGCTGGAATACAGCTAGCGGTGGTCAAACGAAAACATGGCACCAGTCAATGAAATCTACAACAGTTAGTCTAAGCCACGTAGGAAGATGTAGACTTCCTGGTTGGGGTCCTCGGGACGATAAAAGCCAGTGGTTGGAAACAATTGGTGACATGGCTCAAAATCGTTCTTAATGACACAGATGCATCCACTCCTTGTGATTTCCAATGAAACAGTTTTGTTCTTCGTTATTACTATTCCTTTGTCTCACACCTCTGTTTACAGTCTATATTATGCATTTCTCCTACTTTCTTTTCTTGCTTTGTGTGCTACATGGAGTGGAGTGTGGCGACTTGAACTACCACAAATATGTGCAAAGTTCTATGTCGAAAACCGACCGACCGACATTTTGTGGCTGATCACTATTGAAGAGTCTAGAAACAGGATGTTCAGTGCTCCATAGTTTTCAGTGATCCTCTAACCAATGCTGGTTTGTGACGAAATCCCTGCTGACGGCGATTCAGACCCCAATGAAAGCCCTGTCATCCCATTCTGAAATCGTCAGCGGTATTTAACAATACCTACGTTGACCTGATGATATTCTAAATGGGACTTGGATGGATCGCACATATGGTTCTAAGCACCAGAGAGTTATCCACTAGGTTATCGGACCATACAAGCCACCATTTTGTGAACTAGGTGTAAATCAACTAGAAATATGAAATAGAAATATTCAAAAATATACCCTTGATTAAGAATTCATAAAACTAAGTTTGTTTCACTGTATTTGGCCATTTGTCAACATGATGTTAATTGAAGCTTAAGCCTGATCAAATTTTAATAGGCTTAAAGTCGGGCAATAAATATTAAATTGTTTATTACTCCCTTGCATTCCGAGTGGAACATAGGGCTTCAACAACACATCTCCACTTTGTTCTGTTTTCTGCCGTCCTCTTCAACTGGGTCCACGATTGCCTATAATCTCTCATCTTCTTCTCCTCGCCTCCACACGATCTCCTCTATGTCATCCTAGGACGACCCACTCGTCTCTTCCACTCGAGCTATGGCCTGGCGTGCGGTGTCATTCGACAGCCTCTTCAGTGGCGTATGCCTGATCCATCTCCACTTTCTCCTACATATTTTTTGAGCGACCGGCTCTTGCCTGTTGGTTTGTTCCCATAGTTTCTTGAAGCCAGTGAAGGCAGCTGTTGATAAAAGTCTGCAGTAGCCTGTTGGAAATCCTTTACGTGACACGCTGGCCAAGTTTCTGACTCGTATAGAAGAACTGACCGACTTCACATTGGTGTTGAAAATGCGAATCTTGTTTATTATGCTGAGTGCGGAAGATTTCTAAACTGGTTTCAGGCAATACGCGTACTCATACTTCATTCAGTTTCTGTAATAGAGCATATATTTAAATATATGTTCGAATAGAAAAAGGTAAACTGCACACTAGCGTTTATAAAAAACCAACGCATTCTGCAATAGATATTTAGACTTTAATTCATCTCATCCTTTAACTGTTAAGGCCAACTTAGTTAAGTTTCTAACAAACCAAGGAGTAGCACTAAGTAGTACAAGAAAAGACCTAAATGATGAAATAAAACAGATATAAGAGGCTTTGCTGTTAAATAACTATCCTATAAAATTCATTAGGAAGATCAGAAAAGGTCAAAAGCAAAATAAAAATAATTGTGAAACTAGTAATGATAACATAAATAAGAGAGAATATAAGTCATCCACTGTTATGCCATATAAGGAGGGGACATCTGAGACCCTACGTAGGATTCTGAATAAAGCAGGAATTAGAGTGGCATTTCAACCTACAAACTCACTCAGGTAGGACAAGCTCTGTAGGTTAAAGGACCCTGTTGGTTGACCCAATTAGACAAAATAAAATAATTTACAAAATACCTTGCAATGACTGTGAGGTAAATTATGTAGGTCAAACTACTAGATCGGGGGTAATCAGATTGTCGGAACATAAGAATTTAGCTAAGGTAAGAATGGTTGACCCCGAAAAGATAAGTAATTTAGAAAAAAGCTCAGCAATTGCACTTCACGCATTAACACACAACCACACAATAGCATAGTGGGAGAGGGTTAAAATTCTAAAAAGTAATATAGGTAGTTGGAGAGAGATTGATTACTGAATCCTGGTTCATCGAGTTTACACCCAACACATGCAACAGAAATGACTCAATGCAAATACCAGAGATATGCATGGAAGATATTATTACCACCAGTCAGTCAGTCAAATCAGAGGAGGATAATAAATAATCTTAAAATTCTATTTCAATTCACGTACATCACAACATTCTAACGAGTTACTTATTATGACTATAAAAGAAACACTCGTCTTATTTCCCATCTGATTGTAACTGATCAATAACACTCATATTATTATTATTTCTGAATGTATATTATCCTATATTGGTTGATTTTTATTCAAATGTCTAATCATCAATTCCACTCATGTATATAAATGAAGGGAAAAAGTTGTGTGAGTGAGTGACTTGATATGATTATAAGTTGCAATAGTTTGTGCTCGAAACGTCATCAGTTAGCATTACTACTGTATAACAACACTGTGTGATTTATCAAAAAATAAAATCTTATCCATAATGGAATGAACCAACGTAAGAAGTTCAATGACGTCACTGCCTTCTAGAAACTAAGTAATTCTTGTGTTAGTTGAAGTTTATCACAGGGGATAATTCTATGAGGTTGCATTTATTCAGAATACAAATTTTTTGAAATATATACCTGTTTTTTATTGTGACATCATTTCGTCTATGGCAATATATACGTATATGTATATATATATTTCTAGTGATCCATCAAAACAGTCTGACTACATGACAGATACAAACATTGATTCAGACAACAAGTCGATCATATCTTGCATTTGTGTGTTTTGTGACAGAAACACATTTTCACATAAAAGTGACACGTTTTGCTTTTTTTCAAACTCAAATTTGAATTAAGAATTCGTTCCTATCAATTTTTTTTTCAATAAATTGTCTTCAGATTCATGTAGTAGTTATATTATATAGCGTTTTATCATTACCATTAGGATGAGAGTCAGGTATGTGATGAATCCATGTTCCGTTTTGTGTAGAATATGCTTTTTTTTATTCCTTTACACTACCATTCCATAATATCTAATTACCAAGTAACTATCTTTGGTGCGTCGGTGGTATAGCGGTTAGGACGCTCGCCGACCATGCACATGGTCCGGGGTTCGATTCCCGGCCACAGACGCACTGCTTCACCTCACTAAGCCAGAAATAATACTGGTGAAGAGGAAAGGTCGGGCATGAGGCTAGCAACCCCATCCTGTAAAATAAACACTGCTACAGAAACTTCAAGCCACTAGATTGAAGCCCTATGTTCCACTGGGGAACGTGAAGGAAAAAAAAAGTAACTATCTTTGGAAATATGTAACTGAAACCAAATCACCGATGTTGAATACTTTGGTAACTAATAAAATTAAATGTTCTTTAATACAAGCAAGACACATGAAAAGAAGGAAGTCATTTGAATACCACTTTAAAGTCAATCAAAGTGCAAAAAAAAAACAAAATAAAACCATCAAAACTTTTGAGTAGACGGAGAAAAGAAAAGCAATTTTTAGTTTTCAGTTTACTTGTACCACTTGTCTATCATTCAGTGTAGTTGTTTTCACTGATACTTTGCTCTACTATAGACTTTTATTAAAGAGACATTAGAATTTGCTCAAATACACGACTGACTAGTTACTAAATATAAGTTTCTTTAATTGAGTAGTGAATTACATTAGATTTTATTTATTATTGGTTTCATCCTAAATCGATATTAGTTTGAGTAACACTGGAAATCATAGATCACTGGACAGTATACACGTATAGACACATAAATGTGCAAGCCGAACGTACTTATTGCTCAGGTAATTCAATTCACAATATACAGCTAACATCACTATGACTTTGCATTAATGAAATCCTGATAAATCTTTCCCAGTTTACTGATTCACTGGTATACTAGCGGATTTTAAGTCTAAAATGGAACAGGGAAAGTGTCAGTGGACGTGAACATTGAACGTTTGTTTATTGGAACTGGTAGCCATTGGTGGGCAACTCGAAAGCGCGAATGGTTCGATCGTGTACAAGTTTGAAGAATACGAAAGAATACGAATAAAAGTACTCTATAATTCTGTATAAAACATTTGTTTATAGACTTGTAATTGTCTTTACTTTAATTGCCAAACAATAACAATATAACTTTCAAAAACGTACTGGTGTTTTGGAGTTGAAGTGGAGACAAATACATAGTAATTATCGGTTCAGAGCGTCTTCATTCCTTGACAGAAAGTTTTAAGAGTGACTAGCTACCTCAGTGCTATAAAAATCATTCTAGTCTCTACAGAAATTCCAAAGCATAGAAAAATTACGCAGTAGACTTCACATCTAAGTTGAATCAACATTATTTTGTATCAAAAGATATTTGAAATTTGAAAGAAAAATTGATATTTTATAAATAGTAACAGATTAAGCTGGATTTGGGAGAAAAGGAAATTATATGCAAATCAAGTTCTCTGCCTCATTTTCCTCATCTTCGAAAAGGCCTTTGATAGCTTCGCCAGTGAAGTATTTTGGAAACTGGTTCAAAACTATGAAGTACATTAAACCTTTATCAACCCCATTCAACCGCTGTGATAATGATAATGATGATACCATATCTTAGATGATTCACAATGGAAAACTCAGTAAAGGTCTCTGAGGTGAGAAAAGGATAAGAGACAAGAATACGTTGAACCAAAGAGGAATGGCTAGAAGGCCTGGGTTTTTTGGACAGTTCTTGTTTAACGTCATAAAAACCTGACGACAAACAACAAACTAGTGGAAGAGGCAGCAATGATGAGAATTCAAATGAACAAAGAGGAGACAAAGATGATACCCAGATACCCAACCAACGATAACAAGTGGCAATTACCATCAACGGGAGGAATTCGAAGGAAATCAACTCTTCCTCTTATCTGGGAAGCATCATTTCAGATGAGTATTTCAAAGACAAGATTGGAAAAGCAAGATAGACTTTCAATAATACGAAAAAAAGACTGGAAATCTGGTGAACTAAGTATAAGAAACAAAATATGGATTTTCAACACTGACATCAAGTCAATCGGTGCTTTTCTGTGTGGTTCAGAGATAGCGCAGGCGTCACAAAAGTCATTTCCAACTGGTTTCGAACTTTTATCAGCAGCTGTCTACGCTAGCTGTATGCTAAATATCAGATGGCCGACGAGAAAGGATAAGCATCAAGGAACTACAACAATAAATCCATCAAAATATGCAGAAGAAAATGGAAATGCAATAGACACAGCCTGAAGAGATCGCTAAAGGCAGTCCGACAAGTGAAAACCCGATGGGAAGCGATGACAGTGGCATGGATCCAAATATCACATGCAGGAGATCATGTGAGGAGGAGGAAATGAATGCCAGTGAGCAGTAAAGGAGCCAGCCAAAAAGGACTGCAAAGAACAGCGTGAAATGAAGATGAAACTGAAGCAGACCAACTGACATGTAATAAAGAGTATATGGCAACCTTAATCATACATTTAATAAAATAAATTTTTCCATAGACTATGATGTAATCAACAGAAACACTCATACGCTGAAATAATGGAGAAGATTTAAAGCTCAGTTTGATGACATTTAACTAGCTGTGTTCTCTGAGCTGGCTGTTAATTTAATTGCGAAGCTTTTGTCTTCCACCTTCTAGACAACATATTCAGTGAAGACTTTAGTATAAAATGAACCCGTTCAAATTCTCCATGAAGGATGTAATCGTATCTCCTGGCAACCACTGTCGTGACTGATTGTTAATTTACGTCTCTATTGATCATTTTTTATTGACTTGGAATTCGAACTATCTTGTCATATGATTTACTTTTAATTGGCTGGTAAATTTGGTCTATAATAATGTGTGCTTGTCAATTGCTGGTTGATTCACTTGAGCACCAGGCTTCTAGGAATTCCCTGGCATTACTTTCGGTGTTTCCTCTATTTAAAGTGTCTACATTATTTGATGATATCAGATGGTTGGAGGCAATCGGCAGGAAGCCTTGCCTGACCTAGGTTTCATGCTAGTTGACACTTACCAGTCAGCAAGGCCTATCTGCAACCAGCTTGACGGAACTCATGTTCCTTCTGAGATTCTAACCGGCCTCACTCAGTGCTGCAGCCAGAGACGTTACCCCTGAGCTATTTGGGCTCGCAGCTGACCTTCTGTAGGACTGTAGTGGATACTTTGATTGGAAACTAGTAATTAGTGTAATGTGTCTAGTCCTTTCTTCGGTGCAGATTGAATTCTATCAGTGAGGTTTGCAATGTGGCCACCATTCTAGGTGACTCGCCATCACGGCGTATATTGATTTGATGATATTAAATGGTTGGAAGCAATCAGCAGGAGGCATCACACATCACCCTAGTTACTAGTATCCAATCAAAGTCTACATTATCCCAATCAACTTGGTGTCCATAATTATCCACATGCATTGACATGAAAGAATATATATTTCATGTCCTTTTACAGTCAGTTTGTGTTCTTCGAATCGGATTCGAAGGGAACGTCCACTTTTACCGATACAATTTTCATTGCAGTTAATACACTTTATTTTGTATTCTTAGATGTCTTCATCAAAAGAAATAACAGAGAAAATTTAGAAACACAATCAGTATACAGAAAATCAATGCACACAGACCAAATACTCAATTATAATAGTAATAACCCAATTACCCACAAAAGAAACTGTGTGCAAACATTGTTTAAAAGAGTTCAAAAACACTGTAGCACTTCTACTGTGTTGAAGAGAATGGAGGAAAAATACCTACTAGCCTTCTTCAAAAAGAATGCATATCCTCATAGTTTCATCAAAAAGCGTTTTAACTCGAGTAATAACACCAACAAGAAACCATCCTCAAAGACTACAAGAAAATTCATCCTACCATACATGAGAAATATCTCTGAATTAACAGCTATAATATTAGGACCGTTTCAAATAGATACAACATACAAGCCAGTCAAATCACTTAATTCGATATTGTGCAAACCAAAAGATCCAACAGAAAAAGGAAATAAAATTGGTACCATTTAACCAAATAAACTGCGTGTCCACTTCGAATCCGAA
Source organism: Trichobilharzia szidati (assembly GCA_944472155.2). Classification (NCBI taxonomy): domain Eukaryota; kingdom Metazoa; phylum Platyhelminthes; class Trematoda; order Strigeidida; family Schistosomatidae; genus Trichobilharzia; species Trichobilharzia szidati. Next base: position 24,800,065 of record OX235273.1, read on the forward strand.
TCCAAGAACACAAATCAGCCGTGAAAAGACACGATTTATATTCTTTACTATCAATGCATATAGACAATTATGGACATCAATTTGATTGGGATAATGTCAAAATTTTAAACAGAGGAAACACCAAAAGTGCCAGAGAATTCCTAGAAACCTGGTACTCAAGTGAATCAACCAGCAATTGACAAGCACACATTATTATAGACCAAATTTACCAGCCATTTAAAAGTAAATCATATGACAAGATAGTTCGAATTCCAAGTCAATAGAAATATGATCAATAGAGATGTAAGTTAACAATCAGTCAGGACAGTGGTTGCCAGGAGACACGATTACATCACTCATGTAGAATTTAAATGAGTTTATTATATATATATATATATATATATATTAATTTGCTTTATTCTAAAACAGTACTTGTGATACAGAATGGAATTCTCAGCATTTCACTATAGTATTACATCCAGTTTGTACATTAACAATAAATAAAATTATACATAGATTATGGGTAGTCTCAGTTAATTTTGACAACAACATATTTGCATATCGGTAGTAAATTCAAAAGTGAACAGAATGTTTGAAGGTGTTAGAAAAGTAGATACTAGCATATTTACTGGCGTAAGCGGTAACAAAATGGTCGAAATATACAAAGTGTAAAAAAATGAAGAAGAATGTTTTAAGTAGAGTTTGTAAAGAAAAGAGAGAAACAAAACAGCACATAGCAAAAAATGAGAGAGAAAAGGAAAAGAAAGAAAGAAAACGTTGTACCTATAAATGATATGAGTTGGAAAGACGAGATCCAATTGTTCTACTGACTATTCAATAAGTTATAAGTATCACGCCTAATGTTTTCTTTATCGCACAGAACACGAACTAAGTAAGTTTACTAAAACCTGCGCTGAAGATATTGTCTAGAAAGTGAACGATTAAAGCTTCTCAATTAAATTAATAACTAGCTCAGAGAACACACCTACTATCGCCAATGATTTTCCTGATTGCAGTAGACTGGATAATGCGACAAACAGCGGGCAATGAGGAAACAGGCATAAAATGGACTCACACAAAAAACTTGGAGGATCTGGACTTCGCCGATGATGATATATGTCTGATTTCCCACAAACTGGAAGATATGCAAGCGAAAAGCAACAAGTTGGCAGAAGAAGCATCAAAGATAGCAAGGACTTCAGGTGAACATAGAGAAAACAGAGGTGGTGAAGATTCCTGGACAAGAACAACAACAACAGACAACGATCAGCATAAGTGGGAGGAACCTGAAAGAAACAACCTCTTTTACCTAACTGGGAAGCATCATTCCAACTACAGGCGGAACTGACGAGGATATCAAAGCAAGTATCAGGAAAAGCAAGACAAGCTTTCACTACTCTCAAGTCTGTGTGGAGGTCAACAGCACTCAGCATCAAAAATAAAATCCAGATTTTCGACTCCAATGGGAAGTCAGTGCTACTATACGGATCAGAGACTTGCACTGCGCGTCATAAAGAGCATCTCAAACAAACTACAGACCTTCATTAACAGCTATCTTCGCTCAATACTCAAGATCAGATGGCCAGAAAAGATCAGCAACAGAGATCTTTGGGAGCGAACCAACCCAGCAGGAACCGATTGTGAAACAAATAGGCAGGAAGAAATGGAGATGGATTGGCTGGCCATACTCTGAGGAAACAGACCATCAAGTGACATCACTAGACAAGCCATTGCTCGAGTGGAACCCGAAAGGGAAGCGGCGAGTTGGTCGTCAGTGCAAGGGTGACTTGGAGGAGGTCATGTGAAGAGGAGATGAAAACGTGTGGGCAGACTTGGAGCCAGGTGAAGACTCTAGCAGAGAACCGAACGCAATGGAGACGCACGGCTGAAGCCCTATGTTCCTCTAGGAATTAAAGGAAACAATAATAATAATAATCAGAGAACACAACTAATTCAGTAACACTCATCGATAGTGAAGATTAAATGTTTGATTTGAATTGTATGGTTTTGGTGTGTGTGTGTGTGCGGTTCATCATTTGTGAAGAATAACCATTTTACACTGTACACTTTTATTTTCTTAAATAGAAAAGACAAATAAAATAATTCACTTGAATGACTAAAACAAAACAACTTGTGTGTGTACAAACCCTTAAAAACACACAATTCAAAATAAATAAATAAATAATTGGAAAAAACTAATGAAATCATGAAATCATTCCAAAAACTGGTCAAATTTTATTTCGTTTTTCATGTTTATTTTTTATTCCAGCATAGATTTTATCTTAATCACACAAATTCTCGCACATACACACACACTGGCTAGAACTCTCAACATGGCCCTCCGATGTTCTATTCAACAATCAATAACTGAATGGAATCAGTGTGCGAAATCGAAGGAAGTGAAAAATGCTGTGGATATACATACATAATATAAAACAAGGTAACAGCGAGAGAAACAAGTAGAACAACGATTACCAAACAACAAAAAATCACTTTTCATTTCGATTACATTCAATTACACTGAAGTAGAATTTAAGTGAACTGTGATTTCTAAAAAACATGTTGTTGTGTTAAAATTGTGTTGTGTGAAAACACTTTCTTCTCTGGCTTTTTGTGTGATGTTTGTGTGTGTTTGGTGGGTGGATGGTTGGGTGATGAGTGCGTAACAGTCTACCTGACTTTTTAAACAAACAATGCTTTTAATTTGGTAGATGGTGATTCATACGGGAATTAACCAAATTACTTCATGTTATTTCCACAAGTGCCCTTGCTGGGAGGCGATATGTGAACAGAATCCGGACATTTCGGTTTATCATTTTACTTCATTCGTTTAGAGTGATGAGGGGGGTATAAGGCTTAGAATTTAACAATTTTAATAGAGGGACGGAGGTTTAGAGTTGCCATTCTCATGCCTAATCTTCCCTCTTTATCGGTTTTACTGCCGGCTAAACGGAGTTAAGTATCGCCTTGGCCAGGAATCGAACCCTGGACCAGTTCTGGTGTGGTTTGCCGAGTATTCTACTACTGGACCATTGGTGCAATCAGTCAATGGAAAAATCAAAATTGAAGTAGAACAAATGAGGGCGTATGCCCACTGCACAAGAGGTGTCCCTTGTGTTCGGAGTAGTCTAGTGGATAACAGTTTGGCGCTTGAAACGAAAGATGCTCTGGATTAAGGTTTTAGTGGGAACATCATCACTTACTGGGGAGCACAGTTACATCTACTGATGAGTCCCAAATTGAGCGAAATGCGTATGCTTTGGGTCCCACTGCTAGTCACAATCTACAAAATTAATTAATGTCCATCCTGAGATGTCGTTGAAGCGTCCGTACTAGGAGCCTAAAAGTTAGTAGTGGCCGTACATTTCAGTCTATTCAGTCAATAGGAAGATAAAAGCTGACTTAAAATAAATAACAGCAATGCTTTTGCTTAACCGGTCTTGTTGTAGGGAATATGATCAATAATTTATCACTGTTAGATGTCAATGGTCAACTTGTAATAAAAATTGAAATCAGTCAAATCCGTGCAAACTAACACTTGAAAATTAATTTAATGCTCACTAGTGATTGATTACAGTTCGAGTGAGAAGTTACGTTCAGTGGGGTCTACCAAGTTAGGCGTGAGTAGAGATACTAATCAATGACATTGACTGGCAGTCACACTGTATATCACAAACTGGCAGAGGTTAGAATTGATGGGTCACTGGATTACATCTCAGTTGTTGAATGGCCTACAAGCTCACCTTGTAACCTGAAAGTTATGAGTTCGATCCCTTGTTTGGAAGTCATGGGTGCGTTCTGATGAACTATCCCACTATCCAGTACTCCTTGGTTTTCAGTGGTACTCCAGCTGAAGTTAGTTCATGGTCGAAATGAAGATATCAGTGAAATCTGGGCCGAACACCAAAATGGCAAATACATGAATTACAGCTATTTCTTTTGTGCGGTTGACTTTTGTTGACATGTTCCCATTTTACAAGTATGAATATTATTCATTCAAGTTTGAAATCTCTTTCGAAGTGAATTCATAAACTTTGAAATGCTGATTTGTAGAGACTGAATTTATCTGCAGTTTGATCATGGAATAATATCAGTTAAAGAACCACTGAAAACCAGACAGTATTGGGCAGCTGTCTATTTCTAGCTTGAGATTCTTCGGCAGTACACCCCCACGCCATTATCGGAGATCTAACCCAAGACCATCAGGTTACAATGAAAGCTCACTGACCCTTCAGCCACTGGAATGAAATGCAATTATCGATATACAACGCCAATGAAGCTGAGATTTATCGGCTACTGAATTCCATCTCAGCCACCGAATAATCAGCGAGCTGGCTTCCTAAACGGAGACCAATGGCTTCTATTCCCAATTAAGGAAATAGGAGCCCACTACTACGAAGACTGTCAAACTAGAATTAGGTAGCCATACGGAACTTCCCAGTTTCCGATAGTTTTGTAACTGATGTCAATCCATAGCTAAATTTCTATTAATTAAGAAGCCACTCTTGATAAATGAACTATTGTGTTAGGTATTTCGAGATACTGTATAAGGGTTATTTATTGTGCTAGCTATATGCCCTACGAGTTTAAATAAACTCTACACTGAGCTTATTTCTTGTGGATAAACATATGCACGAAGATAATAATGCTCTTCACTTAAAAATAAAATTGGCAGTAAAGAAAAAACAGACAGGCGATCTGCTGATTAAACTTTCTAGTTGGTGAATAGATGATATGAAGTCGTGCATTTCAATAGACGGTGGCTGAATTCAATTTCTGTGTCACAACTACTGATTAATATACTTCAGTCTGTACTATCTTGTACAAGCTTATTGGTGTCACATATGTATATGTATATATGCAGTTTATCAAGAGGAAGTAACACTTTACCTCATACTCATCTTGCTCATAAATTCATGAATAATATGTAAGTGGAATCCTGAGGAATTTTATGTCACCACTGTAGATAAAAATCAGTTGTCTCTCTTTAATCAGATTTCATCACATATTAAAAACAACTAATAAGCGCTTGCTAGACGTCAGTTAGATTACATCACATCACTGTTATTAATTAAATGATTTATAAAAAGGATGAACTGGAAGATATTACTAACAAACTAGGAAGTAAGTAGTCCATCCACTACTTCTATGAATATTAGAATTCACATTGCATAAAGTAATTAAAATATGTGTTACATGTGAAGATCCTTTGAAGAAATGACAATCTACACTTGAGCACTATGTTAAGGTAAGGCGAACCTATTTCTCACCCAAAATATATACCGAAGAATTTGGAGACGGACTGACTATACTCTCATAAGACATTCAAGTGAGATGGGACCTGAATAGGAGCCGACGTGTTGGGTGTTGGTCCGAGGGCAACATGCAGAGGATCGTGAGGGGAGATGACAGACTATGGATAATCATGCAGCCAGCTGAAAAGGACTACAGAGGGCAGAATGAAGTGGAGATGTGCTTCTGAAGCCATATATTCTTCTTGGAGCCTACGGGAATAAAAATAATATTTGCATATAGAATCACCTAAAATACAATTGTTGAGATATTAGTAGTCAGTGATTACTTAAGCGGAATTCGATTTTCCTTTCACTAGAGACTGGTTTATATCAGTGGACTATCAAACGTTTCCTCATCCACCAAAATGCGTCGTAGTTTCCCTTCTTCATGTTGTTTTAATTGTGTAATTACATTATTGAATAGTATTCTTTACTCAAGCACATTTTCGAATAGATTTCAACCTACTAGTATAAATTTAACTTATGACAAGTTAGATCAAGTAGCTAAAATTTGTGTGATTTCCAGAAAACAGTAATGGATAATCTCGGTGGTAACCAACTACTTATTTCAATTATTCAGTAGTATATAAATCTATGCAAATATTCTGTACTATGCATTAATGATTTTTTTCAGAATAAAACAACTATTATTATGTTCAAGTATTGATTTTGTCTGGATTTCGTTTGACTGGTTGGAGGATTTCATCACGAGCTGACATCAGTTAGAGAACTATTGGAAAACCAACGAGGGTGTACTGGACAGCTGTTTTGTCACCTAGTTTAGGACTCTTAAGCAGTACACAACCACCGGGGTTCACACCCAAGACCTTCTAGTGACAAGGCGAGTGATCTCGTAGACCATTAAGCCATGGCCAGTTCATGAATTCCAACTTCTGGCAATTCATGATATAGAGCGACCGCTAGCCAATGTCTTCTTCTATGAGTTACTGCCTCACCTTCATTATTCAAGCAGTTAACCTGGGGTTCTAGTGAAAGCCGTGACCAGTAGGATGCAGTGGGTTGAAGGTTTGGCAGTAACTCATAGAAGAAGACATTGACTAGTGGTCGCTCTATATCATGAATTGCCAGAAGTTGGAATTCATGAACTGGCCATGGCTTAATGGTCTACGAGATCACTCGCCTTGTGACTAGAAGGTCTTGGGTGTGAACCCCGGTGGTTGTGTACTGCTTAACAGTCCCAAACTAGGCTGACAAAACAGCTGTCCAGTACACCCTCGTTGGTTTTCCAACAGTTCTCTAACTGATGTCAGCTCGTGATGAAATCCTCCAGCCAATTATTATTGTTATATTAAGAGGTTGTACAACTATGCGAATGTGTTCCTATTTTCAAAGTATATAACTCTTGTTCTTTTTAGACCATCTTACTTAAATGTCCTTTCAAACGTTATAGTTTATTGATGCAGTGAGAATTCATATACTAGATTATCAAAGCCCTTTTATCAGAGTGAAGTAACATCAGAATTCACCTAAGCATCATTCAATATGTCATCTGATCCGTAGTACGTGCATAAATATACGTGTTAAATAAACTCTACTTTGCAACTGCAAATCAAAATGAACTCAGACGCAAGTGATTTGTATATATATGTATATATATATATATACTCACCAAAATTAATATATCAACGTGTCAGCATAAAAGTGGTTTAGAATAAAACAGCAATAATTTCTGACTAAAATGTATGGTATGTATTGTTCATCGCCCTAGTACATGTAAAATCTACTGAACAGCCCCAAAATCAATGACGATTAGTAAGTATCAAGGTTGATCACGGACTGACTTCAGTTAGAAAGCCGTTAAAAACCAGGGACTATCGCACAGTGGTTTCGTCCTCGTTTGGGATCCATCAACAACAGGCTTTCAAGAACCCACTTTATGGGGTTGAAGCCAGTATTCTCAGGTTACTGTGCGAGCTTGTGCACCATTGAAGCACTGAGATGGAATCCAGTCGGCAGCTCATGAACTCTTACTTCTGTCAGTCCACGATATATACAGGATGATCACCGACCAGTATCATCAATGAGTCTTTATCCACACGACCAAATTGGTGAACTCCGTTAGTAAATTTTTTGAGGTGAAATCAATTATGCTGATGACAAAGAAAATCTTCTACTGCTGTTGATCATGTTATCTCATTGTTTTATTCCTATTTGTCCCAAGTGGGACATGGCTACAAGCTAGAGTCCTCAGGTTTTTATAGAATTGGTGAGCTTTTTAAGGGATGACGTTACTAGCCATACGTTAAACCTTCCATCTCTCCCTACCTTACTACCAGCTAAGCAAAGTTTCTCCGTGCGTCTGCTGGGGATCAAACTCTAGACCACGGGGTGGTTGACGACGATTCTACTAGTGAACTATTGACGCATGTTATCTTATGGATCATAGAAAATGTAACGTTCTAGTGCCCATAAATCATATTCAGAATCTTCTCACAAGATGTCATAAAAGTCACCATACTTAAGTAGATTAACAGTTAGTTAGCTAGTTAAATAGTTAGTTAGTTAGTTAGTTAGTTAGTTAGTTAGTTAGTTAGTTAGTTAGTTAGTTAGTTAGTTAGTTAGTTAGTTAGTTAGTTAGTTAGTTAGTTAGTTAGTTAGTTAGTTAGTTAGTTAGTTAGTTAGTTAGTTAGTTAGTTAGTTAGTTAGTTAGTTGCAAACCATTACAGAAACTTCTAGCTGACAGTAAGATAATTCTTAAAGCACAATTAATTGATGATTTTAGCTGAACGTTTCAATGCATAATACATGACGTGGTAAGGAGTAGAAGTAATACAAGACACTAATCACATGATATAAGCAGTTGGATCTTTTGTTTAGTTTTAATTTTAGAACACTGACAGACTAGTAGACATATTATTTCTTAAATAAATAAATATTCCTTTGTTGAAAATTAATAATAGAAGGAGATGAACAGCTTATTTTTTGGCATTAAATAATTGAAGATAGTAGAATGACAGTTTTGGTGTATTACGGCTTTCCCCTGTACTTATCAATGTAATCAAATATCTCTTCAGCTATTTCAAGCTGACATCGTGTAATGATTGTTTTAATCAGAGATGTTCTTGTGGATTAATTCACACTGTCTGGTCTCTCTTCATTTTTACTGATTCCTTTCATACATATATATAAGGATTCATAATAACAAAAGGCTTAAACCTGTTTTCTGTGTCCAAAAGTTGTTTGTTATTACTTTGAACCTGCCATGGTAATCCAGTTATAAAGTTTGATTATGGGTTCATATCAATTACAAGACCAGTGAAAACCAGGAAGTACTTGAAAGTTGCTTCGTCCTAGGTTGAGACTGTACTCACCTTCCTGGCTTTCCAAAGACTAATACAAGCTAACTCTTGAAAATTAACCTGCTGCTCACTGTTGACTAGTCACGGGAGGAAGTTGCGTGGAATTCAAGTAAGAAGTCATGACAGGTAGGTTTCATCAGGTCGAGTATGAGGACAAATACTCGCCGATGGTATTAGCTAGTGGTCGTGCTAAGATGAAGAATTGGTAGAAGTTGGAATTCATGGAGTGGCCATTGGATCAGTTCCCAGTGGCTAAATGGCTTACAAGCATGCCTTGTAACCAGTAGGTCCTCAATAAGAGCCCCAGTAGGTGTGTATAGCTGAAAAATCCCATACAAGAATGAAGCAGCTGTCCAGTACTCTCTGGATATTAGTGATTCTCTAGCTAATGCCAATCCATGATCACACTTCGAACAAATGAAATGCCAAGAAACTAACTCTTGAAAATCCAGTTTTACACTCAAAGTTCATTTTACTAATAATAATATTTTAACCCTTCTCACTTTTGTACTCCTTATCTATGATCATGACCCGTAAATATTATGATCTGTACTGGTGAAATTTGTGATCCTTTATGCTCTGTTACCTCTTTATATATGTGGTTATGTAATCAGATTGTCTTTCGTGTGTTGCGCGAATACACACTACAGGTTTCAGAGATATATTACATCTTCTCACTGTTTTGCTGAGATTGTTATGCGCCTCTATCAAAATCTGATTTTGTAACAAATTAATTTCAGACGTTTGACATTTGACCTCATCCAATATCATCTTGCGGGTGATGATAAAATGTCAAAATTATTATATATGATGTGCCTCTTTATTATGTCTAGAATGATTCGAATCACTTTAGTACCAATGAGTGTAGGCATAACTGGTACGTTATTGCACTCAAAAGCGGACACTAGATAAAACAATAAAACCTGATATTGGTATTAGTAACGAGGATAATAATAATAAAGCAGAAGAGCATAAATTGTGATGTATACCACCATTTTAAACAAAGAGCAGAGATAACGTGAATCTTATTCATATTCGTTTTTGTTAAAAATATCTTAAAATAGACCAATTATTGTGTCAAAGAGCGATCAAAGTTAATCGATAGTAATTTGTTAAAAAAAAGATATAGGTAACCAATTCGCATCTGATTTACTCTATAGACTTGATAATATCTGTTTAAATCAACTGATACTTGTTGAATAGAAATTGACTCTTGTGACCCAAATAGTTGATCTAGTGGATAAAGCATAGGTGTTTAAAATGACCAGTGCTATGAGCTGGAGTCTCAGAGGGAAATTCACCACTCGAAGGGGATTGTTGGTACATCCTTCAGATGATCAGTCCCAAACAGGACAAGATACACGTTCCGTGTATTCCACTGCTAGTCACCACCCACTGAATAACATTTGTGATAATATTTGATTGACAGTTGAGTTTCCAAGAGTTGCTTTGTGAGGATTAGATTTGTTTTTTACGAGTTTGACCACGGATTGATTTCAATTAGAGAACTACTGAAAACGAGTGCTGGAGTAGTGGACAGCTGTTTCATCCCACTAATTTGAGAATCATCGGCAGAACGCACCCACCACCAGGGTTCGAACCAGGAACTTTCGGCCACAAGACAAGCTCGTATACCATTCAGCCAACGGGACCCGATTCAATGGCGTATAAATTCTAACTTCTACTAATTCGTGATTTAGCGCGACCACCAACCATTGTCATCGGTAGGAAATCCATCCTCACACTTGACTGAATTGGCCTCACTGCTCATGACTTCTTAATAGAACTCCAGGAAACTCCGTACTATAGCAAGTCACTAGAGAGTATCAGATTAATTTTCAATGGCTGGTTTGTAAGAATTACATTTGTTTTTACGAGTTCGACCACTGATTGATATAAGTTAGAGAACCATTGAAAACCATGGACCGACGACACTGACTGATGGCTGCACCAAATCACGAATTGATAGAAGTTAGATTTTAATGGGCCACTGAATTGGGGCCCAGTGCCTGAATGGTACACTAGCTTATCTTGTAGCCGGAAGGCCCTAAGTTTCGAACCCTGGTGGTTGGTACTTACTGATGATGTTCCCGAACTACGATGAAACAGCTGTCCAGTACTTTCTGGTTTTCAGTGATAGTGGAGTATTTATTTTGTTTTGTGAGTCATCAGTTAGATGCACCCGCTTCTCCCTGAATGTTTCCATTAAGGCCGGAACCCAAAATGCATTGTTTCAATAGACTTAGTAACTCCTGATGGCCTGCTAGAAACTTGGGCTACCAAAAATATCTAAATGCACAATTTGCTCTCTAAATTATAAATTACCACAAATAATGCCTAAGATTCCATTTATGAGAAGTGTCTTGCTTTGCAAGAGGCAGGCAAACTGATACAACATATACTTGGAGACAATCGATTGGAAGCCCTGAACCTGGGTTTCGTGCTTGCCGACACTTATCAGCAATGTGTACCTGAATTTTACTAGGAAAGCATCTCCTCAATGAGACATTAGTTACTACCTGGTGACCAAGTCAAGTATACATACATAAATATATAAATGCGTTGGTGCTTCAGATGTATAATGCTCGCCAACCACACACATGCATTTCGCGTCTACTTTCCAGGTGACATACACCTATACCTCGCTAAGCCAGTAATAATCCCAGTAAAGAGGGAAGGTTGGATATGAGGCTAGTAACCCCTCACCGTAGAAAGAACGCCACTACTACTGCTAGTACTACCACTCGGAAGGCAACTTAACTGCATCATCACGTTTTATGAGAAAAAATGATTTTCAGTCTACCTGTAATCAAGTGTTTCTCAGTCCAGTCGGTAGGCAAATTCATGATATTTCCATCAAAGAAGTCACCATAAAGTCAACAGTTCAAGAAGCAGAAGCGAATATGGTTTGCCTTCCCCCAGTTGCAATTGATCTTCACCATGAAGTGTTTGAGAAAGATGTTTTCAGTTAGAACATTTATTTATATTAGTTAATTCACGACATATCAGTATGTATATAGCCATCACATGCTTTCAGTTACTTTGTAATCATTTCACCTTTGTGTTCATTTTGTGATGTGTCGAAGACAGCACGTCAATCAGACGAAAATTAGCTTATTTTGTCAACAAATCAAAAAGACAAAATCAATTAGGTGTTCTCACTTTTAACTGCCTACTTAAATTCTCAGCGAAAAAAATGACTTAATTTATGCTTTGTGATATAAGAGAATGTCTGATTAATTATCTGACTCTGAGTATTGGTCACCAGCCGATTTCAACCAACATTTGATAATTAGTCTGATGTTCACTAGCCACTAGCAGCTCTATACATACTGTTATCAGGAGTTCTAGTGACAAGTCGTAGGCGAAGCAGGCGAAAAGAACACTTACTCGCCTATGACGTTGGCTAGTGACGAAGTCGCAAAAGTTAGAATTCATGAGTCCTTGGGTCAAGTCCCAGTGGTTGGATACTCTTCGAGCTCGCCTCATGAACGAAAGGACCTGGGTTCAAACCCTGGTGGGTGAGTACTACTGAAGAGTCACAAAACAAGGACAAAGCAGATGTCTGGTACTCTCCAGTGTTTTTCGTATTGATTTCAGCTCGTGAGCAGACCAGCTTCAATGGTAAACATCAGTCATACATGGTTTACTTATCGGAGCTGTCAACCATCATTGTTATTATTATTATTCACTATTATTCTTTCCCTGCATTCCAGGAGGAACAAAAGCCTTCAGCACCAAATTTCTATTCCACTGTGTTCTTCGCCATCACTTTCAACTGGCTACATAACTATCCACAAGTCTCCACTTACTCTTCACACAACCGCCTCCTTGTCACCTATGAACCAACTACGAACCCGTCAATTCCCCTTACGGTGACGATCAAGGACCTGACTGGTGTGTGATGATAGCTGAATGTCTTATTAGCCTGTGCCCAATCTAACTCCATTTCCTTCTGCATATATTTTGGGTTGGTGGTGGGATTGTTTGTTGCCAGAGTTTCTTGTTGTTTATCCTCTTCAGCGGGCTATCTTATCTTGAGTACTATTATTGGTATCAGGTGTTGATGAGATTCTGCACTAGCCTGTTGGAGATGCTTTTGGTAATGCGTCAAGTATCAGAACCTCTTAAAAACGCCGACTTAGTCAGGAAAATAAAACAGCTTTATACTGTGAATAAAGGTGGTATCAAAAGTGGTTTGCATTTTTAAGCACTGTGTACTTTCTTCATATATTCGGACGATAAATGCAATTAGCCTTTCAAATAAGATTTCCACCTCATGATTGCATGAGGCATGCTTAAGTCACCAAGAAATCACAAGTTCCAGGGGAGATATGCACCAGTGGTGCATGCTAACAACTATTCAACTTCACCAATATAAAGCTAACTATTCACTTCTCATGATAAATATGTCTTTACAACGATTCATGAAAGGAACACATTTTAAAAAGACTTATTTGCTCTTCAATCTTGGGTATTTTTTTTTATGAAGCTTTCACTTTCAGTAATACCTGACGTAAAACTTAGAAAGCGACACAGTGATTGGTCATTTCGTTGTAACCAATGTCATGCGTCCAGTCTTTGGTGTCGATATGCATTGAATTCTACCATTCTGCCATCGGGGTGCACTTCATTGTGATGTCAAATAATTGAAGAAAACAGACCGGAGGCCCTGCACCCAGGTTTCACGTTGACATATCTACAGCCCTGAAGGAAGTGATGTTCCCTGTAATTTTCGAACCCACAGCACTCAATGTTTCAGTAAAAGGCATTACCAGTGATTTATTTGGAATGACTTCCAGAAAATGACTACAGAAATAACCACACTTAGAGATGAACATTTTAATAAGGCAGGGGCGTCGGCTGTTCATCTGTAGAACACTGGCCAACCACACCTTACATGACCCAGGGTTCAATCAACCGCTGATGCACACTGAAACAGCTCTTAGCCAGTAGTAGTAGGCCTGATAAAAAGAGAAGCTTAAGCATGAGGTTAGCGACCTAACCCCTTAATAAACACCACCGTTCTTACTGAAGATTCATAACTCTAGCTTCAGGCCCTATGTTCCACTGAGAACTCAAAGGAATAAGATAAAACTAAGGAATATTAAAAACAAGCAATAAAGTTTAATAAAGCAGGATTTAATGAATTCATCAAATTTTGGTAGAACTCGTCAGCTGAATACTCTACATACACGCATATATATACTTTTGAAATTACATTGGGAGATATAGGACTGATAAGTAAACTTTTACTTATCACCATTTTCATGAATTTGTACAATTAGCTGATCATTAAGAGATGTGAATGATTTCAGATTATTATTATTATTGTTATTTTCATTATTGGATATAAAATGTTTCGATTGTTTTTGATGTGAATAAGGCAAATAATGATTGTCAAGATGTTTCGCTTAACGTTCTACGTTAGGAAGTTTAGGCAGTCTGGTATAAAGCAGTCTTTGCTTTCTCAGTTTGTCAATTCCTGTATTCTACCCATCCCTCTTTACTGCTCCCCATTAATCTTCCCTGGACTACTTAAGAAAGACTTTGCTTCGCTGCATAGGGCACTTAAAGCTGTTAGTAGGGGAAGTGGGATTTCGTTAAACCAACTGGTTAACACAATTGTGGATAGACATATAATGTCATGTAAGAAACTAGCGAATTCTATATTGTCAGACCCCGAACACCCTCTCCATTCGCAGCTCTCTCCTTGCATTTAATCTGGTAGAACTAGAAGCAACTATAGGAAGCTATATGCCAGGACTACCAAGTATAAAAACTCCACAATACCTTATCTGGCACAGCTGTTATGTGATGAGAAAACTGTTAGGCATGACACGATCAACTTACTGCGGCACTCTAACAAATAGTTCCCAATAGTTTTTGTTTTCCTTTCTGTGTTACTATTATATTGTTCCTCATATATTCTATTACAGACTAACTTTATATTTCATATCCTGTGGTGTATTGTTTAAATATGTGAATGCAATGCTGTTCTTTTTTTATTTCTTTTATTTCTCTTTTCTCTTTTTGTTGTTGTTGCTTTATATTTTTAAATCCTTATAAAATTTATTAGGTAATTAGATGCAATATTGTAATGAACGCTGAAAATTCCATACCTGTACCACAAATACTGTTTGGAATAAAGCCATTATTATTATTGTTATTTATATTATGTGAAGGTGACGATGTAGATGTTTTTATCGACGGCATTGTATGCGAATGAAGACTAGATGATAATAAAGATAGTGGATTGAAACGACTGCCTTTCGATGGTGACGACGTGAGACATGGTGATGGTGATCTAGATGAAGAAGAGGATGATCTGTTGTTGTTGTTGATGTTGTTAACTCCTGAATCAATACCATTTGTAGCATTTGTACCAGGAGTGACAGCAGCAGCGACAACGCTTGCCCCACTTGCTCCCTCTCGTCCAATAGTATTACTCTTTTGTGCTAAACTACCAACATTGGTTAGATTTGTAGAACTGATAAGTAAACTTTTACTTATCACTCCTATATCTCCCAATGTAATTTCAAAAGTATATATATGCGTGTATGTAGAGTATTCAGTTGACGAGTTTTACCAAAATTTGATGAATTCATTAAGTCCTGCTTTACTAACCTTTATTGCTTGTTTTAAATTCGTATCGGGAAATAAATGTTTCCAATATTAAAAACGCTGGTCAGGAAAGCCAGAAACCTTCATGCATCTTGATATGGATTAGTATTATTATTAATTAATTAAGCAAATATCGATACAGTTCACACTAAAGTTCAATGTACAATCCCTGTAATATCTAACAAATTAGAATTCAATATAATTTGATTAAAAAAGCTAAAGTAATTTGATTCAACTCTACAGGTACAAAAAATAGATATATATGTACTATGAATTTACTCGTACTTTTTGGCTAAACCTAAAAAGTACTGTGATATATATATATATATATGATATCTCAGCTTCAGTACTTGTATCAATTTGTATATATATATATATATATACGTATATTTAAGCAGGTAGCCAGCTTGTATTGTATTAAACAATTTAGTTCAGTATAATAACATATTGATTCTTAAAAGGTGATATTGATTATTCTTTCTTCTCTGTTGTAATTTTATCTAGAGAAATAAATACTAACTGATGGAAAGTATAACTTAACATATAATCTGAGAAATAGAACAGATATATATGCATATGAATATATTTCAGTAGACCCAGCTCTAATGCGTTGGTGTTTCGATGGTAAATTTAGTTCGACTGACAGTCGACACAACCTTGAACGTTGCCTAGTTTACTGGCCAATAGTAAGTCTTGGAGAAAGGGAAAGTTGGGTTATACGTGGGGCTAGCAAGCCTACCCCGTAAGGGAAAACAATACTGCAGCTACTGAAATCTGAAGGCTTCAAGCCTAGTGTCTTGTGTTTGTGGGTGAGTTAGCTGAGAGAGAATCTAGCGCCAACTTTCTAGCATGACTATCAGGTATTCTACTACTAGCGAGTCACTGACACACCAAAGATTTCAGTGAGATGAAATTTTTCGTTGAAAGAATTTATTATTCATTATGAATACTGAGTAAACTATAACAAGAGAATGGAAAACAGTCATGGGGGGGAGGGGGAAATGTGTGTCATATTATAAAACAGTATAAAAGAAGGAGTTTATTGAGCCGGTCACTATATTTTGGTAAGTACTCAAAATCATAGACTGATATGAATCACACAGTCACTGAGAACCACCAGAGAGGACTAGACAGCCTTGTCGCCCTACTTGAGGATTCTCCGTTAGTACTCACCTATGAACCCACTACCACGGACTGGGCCGAGGACCTTCAGGTGAATAGGCGAGCTCCTATACCATTCAACCATTATGGTAGAATCCAACTACCGGCAAATAATCCTTAGGTCCTGTCAACTCATGACATTTTGTGCCATTGCCAACCACTATCATCGGTGAGTATTTGCCCCCACAGCCGATTCTGTTGTTCCCATCTTCTCACTAGACCTTCAAGTAACTTCGTCAGAATTAGCATCTCAGCTGAAACGAACAAGTTCGCGTTCAGCTATGCGTGTAAGTGATCTTCTGAAGTGCTTGACCAAAACAGTAAAAAAATTCAACTGAAGAAATTGAGCACAAATGAAACATTAATAAAACCGGAAAAACGCCAACAAGAAGTCATCCAGAATTTTATCAATATACGAGGAATAATAATCACAGTATGATTAGGTGAATACTGAAATCCACAGCATTTAGATCAATAAAATAAGGAATATCCCTTAATATACAGCGACTGGTATTGAGATTCACCTGATTGTTGAATAGCAGTAACCGAATGAATTCGTCACCTGAATGTCTTTACATTCCATTGCTAGTTATGAATCATTGTGTACTGCTGGTTAGTTCAGAATAGGAAGAAAAGACTGCCCAAATCTCCTCAGAATTTAGTGATTTATTTGGTGTTGTCAGTTCTGGAGAAAATTTGACTTGAAGTGTCAGAAACCTTATGTATATTTCTCAGTAAATTTCCAATCACCCTACCTTCGATATATACAGTGTCGTAAAAAATACTAGTGTACGGAAAGATAATAGAGCAGTGGCGAATCTGAAGACCAGTCATGTCGCCAAAGTAAAAGTGTTGCAGAGGATGGTTTCTGCTAAGAGAAGAATAATCGAATCCCTGCTCTGTATGTATTGACATAATATCACACACAATGGAGTGCCACCTGAGTGTATTAAAATTTAGATGATAAGATGGACACAATGATACATATTCATCCCTTCGACTCATAGCTGAACACTTTAAAGAGTTGAGCATAGTTGCTTGATGTATAGAAAATTTCATCTTCAGCAAAACTTCAAGAATAAACAACCGAGTAGTTATATAAACCAGTTAAGAGAGATTCGTAGCTAAATGAATATCATTGTAAGTAATATACGTAGTCAGAAACAGCTTCTGATTGACAATGATGCTTTATTATCCTTTGGGTTTTCCCTCCACCTATGTGTTCTAGGTGTGTTACGCAGGGCTTCAGGAATCAAACTTTGGAGGTTTCTTAGCAGTGAGGTTGTTTTTTTTCTTACGCGATGATTTTTCTAGCTTTACCTTCCTTCTTTTCTGGTCCTACTGTCAGATAGCTGAAGTTCTGGAATGCGTAGGCTGGGAAATGGAACTCCAATGTGCTGATTTTCAAGGAAAAACTTAAAAATTGGTGGAAGTTGAACATTGAAGTTCTTCGAGTTAGTGATGAAAATCTCATCTAGCCTGCTGGTGAAACTTTCATAATCAAATTCACAAGCTTAGAGAACTCCACGCAATACTTCGTCCTCATCCTGAATTACAAATATTCTCTACTAGATCAAGAAGTTGAACAGGTGACTACTACATTATAACCTCAGCCTGGTCGTGTTTAGGCTCTAAAATTCAACTGCTAAAACGAGAATATCATGATTTCACATCACCCACCAACTGTCACGTTATTTTAGGATGTGTTTCCGTTTCTTCATCCTTAATAAACAAGCTGCCTAACTAATTTGTCATTCTCAGTAACTTCAATCATTTTCTACTGCTTCAGGGAAACACATGATACCACTTCAAACATCCCAATCAGTCTACCAAGTCTCAAGTCTCATTACGGATTGTCATCAGCAAGAGAATCCATGAAAAATGTAGACTAGTGGACAGCCATTTTGTCTTTGTTTTTGCGACTCCCAGCATAACCCAGCCACAACCTAAGTGAGAAGCGAACCCAGCACCCTCAAGTTACAAGGCCAGCTTGTTGAATATTCAGCCTCTTGCGATGGGACTGGGGGGGGGAGCTATCTATTCAAACTCCAGTCATTTCACGATTTTCAGCTCCACCACCATTCACCATCATTGGCGAGTATTTGTCCTCACACTCGACCTGTTGAAGACCACTTATGGTGACTTCTCGGACTGGGTGTGGAGACAGATAGTTGCCGATGACACTGGCTGGCGATCGTGCCTCATGTTACAAACTGGCGTAAGTTAGGACTGATGAGGCACTAGCTGAATAAGGAATGAGCTCACTGAGTAACCTGAACGTTCTGAATTCCATCCTCGTTAGTGAGTCCCGTAGTTGCATACTTCTGAAGGGTCTCAAACAAGGACGAAATCGGCTATTCACTACTGCCTGGTGGTTTCTCAGTGGTTGTCTTATTCATATCAGTCTATCATCAAACTTGTAACTAATCAATATTTACCAATGTTTTGAACAAGTTATTTCTATTAACTTGTACCTAGTTGGAATACAAAGTGAGAAAATACAAACAAAACAAAAAACTGTTCAAGGTTGAAATGATAAATATTAAGAAGCAAAAAAAGAGTATTTTCAAATATAAAACAAAAAGATATACATAAAAATGTGTTATTTATAAATCCGTTTTATGCATACATGTTGTCAGATGTCTCTATGTAAGTCTATGTGCATGAGCATGGTTATGTGAAAATGTAATATACACTATTCTCTTGCGCATATATATATATATATATATTTATATATATCGTGTACCATGCACAGTGAATCAATGATGGCCTTATCGATCTACAACAGACATACGAGATCAGTGCAACAGTAGTCGTGTACAACTCAATGGAGCATAGAAAATTACCTACCTACTGAAATAAGATAACCTAAAAACGACCAATTACAAGGATTTGTTAGAATCCTATAGAAACACGCAAAAATTACTCATGGTACAAAATAAGACAATGCAGTTTCACGATGAGTCTTCTACATACTATATATTATATTATCGTTAGCTTTAACATCAGCATTGTCATAGCAACTATATTTCACATGTACTATAAACTCTTTTGATAAAACATCAGGAGCATTTTTTTCTTTCAGTTTAACTTAATGATATGATTTCTTGGAGAATGCTTAATGGAATTTTTTCAATAAAGGTGTGCTTATTTAGCCAATGGGAATACGGCTGACTGATTAGTCACTTGTACCTGTTTACACTGTGACTACTTAGTGATGATGCTTCTGGTGGATTGGATATACGTGTATGTTTTACCCCTAGAGCTGTAGAACACCAGTTATTTATTATCACAACAAGAACATGGTATTTCTACCTAGAATTTCCATGCAGATTTGACTCCATACCGCTTTCAGGCAGCTCGAGATCTTTTCAGCGCTGGCCTCCTGGCTAGCTAGTGTCGATCTGTGTTTCCGCCTTTTTCCTTATGATTGCAGTGAAGATGTCCTTTGTATCCTGATCCTTCAGTTTTTGAGTATTAAACTTGGCTTGTCATCTGTCTGTAGCTCCTGTTTCCTTGAAAGCTTTTAATTTGATTTGGAGTGTTTCTCATACGAGATGGTGGTCTAAGCCAACGTCTGCTCCTCTTCTTACTTTTTTGTCCAGTAGGCTGCGTCTTCACTTCCTTGAGCAGTATTGAGATGAAGTCAATTCAGTTTTTGGTTTGTCCGCCTTGTGGATATCCTTGTGTTTGTATACGTTACCGCCGGTCACTAGTTCATTGAAGGCGCAGAAGTCAGTGAAGAGTTCTCCATTTTCATTCATTTCTCCTAGAGTTTCTCTACCCACAATGAGTTTTCTTCCTGTGTTTTCTGGTCCCAGTTTGGCATTCATCTAGCCCATTAGGATTTTAATTTCACCCACTTGAGTATTGTTCACTGTTGCCTATAACTGTCTGTAGAACTCTTTTTTCTTCTTTCTACATTGACAATGATCAAAATAACTACAGCTCCTGATAATAGGTATAAAATATTTGACTATACAATGAAAATGTGAATACAAATCAGAAGTCATCTAACACAATATACTACTTATAAGACCGATTCAGTAGCTCACGGTACAGTAAATTCAACACTGGTGATATTCCTTATTGTCAAACGGTCATGGCATCTTTCATGAATAAGATAAAGTTACTACAATCGAAGAGGGAATGAATTACATTCACTTACTATTTTCTTATCCGTTTTTAATACATAGAACAGTTGAGTAGGAGACGAGGTGACTTCAGGATTGTAGGATCCCGAAGTTTGTCTACCACCCCCAAACACTAAGATGCATATAGTCAGGAGAAATGAATTTCTAGATACATTAGTGAAAATTCTCTGGATGTCGGAGGGACAAAGACAGTGAGTATCGTTCTGTTATTTGCAAATAACAGTTTGTTGATATCAAATTCGCCGCCTTCGCTCCATACTAAAGATTGGATAGTTGACCAGAGAGAAGAAGCACCAGGGAACTCTGGGAGTGAACCAGTAAACACCTTATTAACCCAACAAGTATGCCGGGATAAATTTTTCAATGGATTGGACACAAACCAACGAGACCGTTATGTGACATCATTCGCCAGGCCATCGTTCTAATGGAACAGCAATGTGAAACGATAAGTTTTGGCGTTGATCCGAAGGTGATGTGAAGTAGGTTGTGTGAGTAGGAGATATAGGCAGTTGCGGAGCCATCTAAAGAGGCCTGAAGAGAGCAGAATGAAATGGGGATATGCTGCTCAAGCTCCATGTTCCACTTGTAACCCAGGGGAATAATCATAATTGTTATAGTGTAAAATGATAAACTTTTGTATTACTATTAGTACTATACATATAAGTCTTTTATTTAACCGTAGAAAAGAATAACACTATAATGCATATTTTGACTTCATTTAAATATTAAAAAATATAATACTCAAACAGAATAAGTTTAAAGTCATTTTATTAATTGATATTTCAAGGTACAATACACTCCTATCTGTTTTTTTGTTTTACTGCTGTGTATCTCCTAAATACCGGAATATTCAAAATTGTTGTGTTAATACAATGTGTCAATGTCTAAATGAACTTATTACTATCTACAAGTTAGGCTGTCTATATACATATATATATATATATACATGTATTCATTTCTAATTTTGTAAAAGCTAATAATTAGCCTGTCAATAAAAATATTTTCTTTTATTAAACTAGTTTCTAATATTTAAACAATCGACATATAATAATAATAATGATAGTAATGATAGAATAAATGAAATTCGCCATTAGGTGGGTAGTGGCTAACAGTGAAATTTAAGACTAATGTTTCATCCTACCTGGGCTTCATCAGCCGAGGGAAGGTGATTCCATTAGAACTTATAGCTGGAGCATATCCTTCTAAGCAACAAATCGCTACCCATTGGACTAATGAAGCATAAAATTTATATCTTTTGTAGCATATATCAACATCCTGGGTTCCACTGCTAGCTACCAGGAGTAAACATCAAACTGACGTCGAAGCACTATGATAGCGGCTGCACTAGAAACCTGTAGGTCAATAGAGATAGAGCACTTCTCTCCAGTTGAAGCAGTCAATGAGACTGCAACAATTTCAATAACTTAGCTAATAAGAAAAGTTTAACACAAAAATTTGAATGGTTATTTTTATCAGTCATGATTTTTATAAGGGCAGAAAAACGTGTAACTGAGTTCAAGGTTCAAATTCCACTAAATTTAGTCAGGTGGCCTACTCAAGTAAGCCTTCAAAAATTATACGAGTCTGTTATCAATTATACTATCGATGAGGGAATATACTGACATCGTCTTTTCACGAGTGTACAGTACGCAAATAGAATACATGGATGCAGATAGTCGGCAGGAAGCCCTAGACTTAAGTTTCCTGCTTATTAGCGCTGGTCAGAAAAGCATATCTGCAACCTTAAAGGAACTACCTTCCCTCCAGGGATTTAAATCCACGACACCCAGTGCAGCAGTCCTAGACGCTGCCATCGAGTTATCTGTTCTGATGATTGACTTCCTATAGGAATGTACTGGTCATTAGGGTGTAACCGACGTTATCCATTCAGACCCTAGTTTGGTGTAGACTGAATTTCATCAGTCGAGTTTACAGTATGGCCAACAAGTTAGGTGGTTCGCTATCACAGTGTACTGTGAAGTAATTTTAGATAGTTGGATACAATCTGAAGGAAGCGCTGATAGTACTAAGTCTGAACCAGCACCAAGGACTAAACACATGACAGTGGCTACTGTCTAATGACCAATCAAGTTTAAGGCAGATGAGTCACTTCTGAAAACAGTGACAGTGACTTGTGAATCCTCTTTTGGCAAAAAAAGCCTTCAAATGATTTAAATGCCTTGTATGCCTACCAAACAGAAAGGGACATTTTATATCCCAATAAATAAATAAACTAATATGTATGATTGATGCTCTGTTACTAATGGTCAATTCATGAAATGTATCTGTTTGCTTTTGCAGCCCTCTAACCGTCAGTGTGTTCTACAAACTTTACATCGTTATGTTCATATATGTAAAGGACTATTTTATCATTAAGGATACATTTCATGGCTCCTCATTAAATTATGCAACAAGTGAAGAACACTATTGTGATACACTTTAAAATTTGAATAAAATTTTGCAATGGTTTACTCACGTAATAAATACTTTACAAAGGACAAGGATAACCGTTTTCTCTCGGCAAAAAATTGCCCATAAATTTCGTTATTAGGAAATTAAATGCACATGGAATTTCATAATACTTCTTTTTCAGGTATTGATTTGCAGTGATTAGGTCAAAGACTGGTATCAGTTAGAGGACCACTGAAAATCAGAGAATACTGGACAGCTGTCTCCCTGTCTAGTTTAGAACTCACTAGAAGTACACACCCGTGACTTAACTGCCAAGGATCGAATCCAGGACCTTCAGGCTAAGAGGCAGGCTGACTGATCATTAAGCCACTGGGATGAAATCCATGAACTGTAACTTCTGCCAGTTCTCAACATATAGCTCCGCCACTAGTCAGTGTCACTGTCGAGTATTTGTCCTCACACCTGATCTAGTAGACCACACTGTTCGCTAATTCCCACTGGAGCACCAGTCAACTTCAAATGTTGGCTTTCAAGGATTTGATTGGCTTCAAGTACCTCCCTGTGAATTTTTGTTTCAGTGGTTCACTAACTGATATCATTTCGTGATCAAACTTAATATAAACTATCGTTTCAGTTTGTGTGTACGTGTATATGTTTCAGTTATATTCTATGTCATCAATGCCGTGGGGATAGATTTTCCATCTACCAATATGATACTATGAGAAGGTTCTGAAGAAATATGAAATATTCAGTTTTCTTTAATTCCTTTACGTTCCCATTGGATCAGAGGGCTTCCAGCTACAACTTTGAAGTTTCGGTAACAGTGTTTACTTCTACAGGGTGAGGTTTCCAGCCTCATGCCTAACCTTCCCTCTATACCAGTCTCATTACTGGCTTAACAAGGTAAAGGAGAGCAGTGTTCGGGGATCGAACCCCAGACCACCTGTGTGGTTGGCGAGCATTCTATCGCTAAGCCACCTACGCACCGACGAAATATTCAGTTAGACATCATTTTATATGAACTTTGACTAGAGTAAAGTCTACACGAATATCAGCGCTCACTTCTATGCAAAGTGAAGGTATTAAAACTTGAAGAGTAGTGTGAGTAATAAAAGAAACTATCAAGCGGACAAGTCATTGTTACAAATGAAGGTTGACACTATGACACAGAATTAAGTTTTTTTCTCCAAAACCGGTAATGTGGATTCAGTCGTATAGGTCAGAAGTTTAAAGGATACCCAAAGAACAGTCTTTTAGTTCATCACTTTATCGCTAGTACAGAATGACACTGAAAGAAGACTGAAAAGTGTTCATGCAATGAAGTCCCAAATGTAATTTTTGATCTATTTATGACATATCATTTGGACATATCTGCATTCCATTGTGTGATTTAGTTTCCACCTGGAATGGAATCATGTCTCAGTGAGAAAGGTGTTTAATTAAATTCACCGAATAATATTTTAATCTGTTCTTATGAATGCAGATGATTTTATTATAGGTGTAGAAATATAGGAGTTCCCATGTTCTGAAATTAAACCACACAGTCTATCAACTGACAACCAAAGAAACAGATAGATTTTCTCTCTCAAACGATTGCACATTTGACTAATCTTTGCTTATCCGTTCACTGAAGTTAAAGACTCACCAGAAGTAAACGCCCAGAAGAAGGAGCTACATTGATTTCATGCGAATCAGTGACTTGACATGCACATAACGAATATCCCTTCTAATAGGCTACTAAGGACTTTTATGTAAAGGTGTATTCGTTTGATACTAAATATCGAATGACCAGAAAGAATTAGCAGTAAGTAACTCTGGTAAGCAACGAACTAACCAACAACCTGTCGCTTAATAAATATGTAGAAAAAAATGGGAATGGATTGGATATACACTGAGGAGGCCGCTGAGTGACATCAAGCCCCAAGTCCTCCGGTGGAAGAGTAACAGATAAGAAATTTTTTGATGATAAGGAAATGAATTCTTGTGGGCTATCATGGAGCCAGGCGGAACTGACGAGGATATCAAAGCAAAAATCGGAAAAGTAAGACAAGCTTTCACTACTCTCAAATCTGTGTGGGGGTCATCAGCACTCAGCACCAAAAATAAGATCCGGATTTTCAAATCCAATGTGAAGTCAGTGCTACTCACTAGACGGATCAGAGACTTGACGCGTCATAAAGAGCATCTCAAACAAACTGCAAACCTTCATTAACAGTTGTCTTCGCTCAATACTCAAGATCAGATGACCGGCCAGAAAAGATCAGCAACAGAGAGGGATCTCTGGGAGCGAACCAACCAGGAACCGATTGTGAAACAAATAGGCAGGAAGAAATGGAGATGGATTGGTCATACTCTGAGGAAACAATCCATCAAGTGACATCACTAGACTAGTCATTGCTGGAGTGGAACCCGAAAGGGAAGCGGCGAGTTGGTCGTCAGTGCAAGGTGACTTGGAGGAGGTCATGTGAAGAGGAGATGAAAACGTCTGGGCAGACATGGAGCCAGGTGAAGACTCTAGCAGAGAACCGAACGCAATGGAGACGCACGGCTGAAGCCCTATGTTCCTCTAGGAATTAGAAGAAACAATAATAATTATATACATGGTACTGGTCATCGGGTTATTCGTTCATCAGTCGTTATCAATTTCATTCCCCTGTTTTTTGCTGTTTCTCCACTTTTACAGATTCTAACCAACACTGCTTGATCAAAAATTCGATGAGAATCGATTTCTTAGGCGTCTATCACTTGACACAGTAGGTGATGGATAGTTGTCTCTATAGCTACAGTAAATCGGTATACCTCTCATCATTACATTATTCTATGCTATACACTCGTATCCATGTCAATAAGCTAACACCTAATTTTAAATCACTTTCTAAACAAAACTCAAATTCTGCCAAAAATCTGAACCACTTTTGATTTCATGTGTGTGTGTTTTTAGCACACTCAATCTTCTTCTCAACAGGGTGATTGATGTTCTCCTAGGGACATCCTACTTTTACCTTGTTTTAACAGCTGCTGTTGTTGTTGTTGTTAAGGTCTGACACACCTGTGGCGCTAATGACGCAAATGTCCCTCTTTAAATGAGTGCCCTGCATATACGCATAGCAGTTATTTTTCTAATATATGATTTTCAGTTTAGTGTTTATAGCCGTCTGATGAATTATCCTGTAATGGTTATTTCTGCGATTGTCAATACAAATGTTTCTTTTCTGAAGTGCATCTCTTCATTTTCAAACAGGTAAGGAAATGTAATAACACGCCAAACACAACGTTTTATTCTCCCAGTTTATATAAACGAAATAGTCATTGAATGGTAATTAACAATATTAGGATAGTGGGATATTTTGACGTAACGTATCAAGTGGATCTTATTTATATTCAAGTATATATTGGTTTATAGAGATTTAATTGATTGGCTACAGGATTTCATCATGAGCTGATATCGTTTGGAGAACCATTGGAAAACCAGCTAGAAGTACTAGACAGCTATCTCGCCCTAGTCTGGGACTCTTCATCTATACGTGCCCACCGGGGTTGGAACTCAAGACCTTCTGGATACAAAGTGAGCTCGTAGACCATCTTATTTACCTTGTCTGAATAACGATCCTCCAGGACGAACTCGATTTAAAATATTAGTTAGTTCATCGTTTATTCTAATTGCAGTGGTGTTTTACAAGGGTTAGTTCCTAGGGATTTGGCTGTCGGTGGAGCTAAAGATCTCTGAATGACGCAATTTAAAATTGATGAACTACTGGGTTCCATCCTAGTGCCTTAATGGTATACGAACTCGCCTCGTAACTTGAAAGTCCCAGTTTCCGTCCCTGGTTGTGGGGTCAAGGATGGGTAAAGAAGAAACAGCTGTCGGTTGCACCCTTGTTTTCAATAGTTCACTAACTAATGTCACCTCGTGATCAATCTTGCATCACTGATAAGTTAAAAAGACGAAAAATGACTAAATAACAGACCCGAGTAAATTAACCTGGGTTATCTCAAAACTTTTAACATTAGCTTTCAAGGTATTGATGTTACTCTTTCATCAAGCAGTTTTCAGAATTAATTTCTAGTTGACTTGATACCATATTCTGATGCCAGAAAACTCCTACTTAAGTTCTCTGAATATTCTAGTGAGCTAAATATGCCGAGATCTACAGGAACTACAGAACTTTTCAGAAGTAATTACTTTAAATCCTTATTCTGTTGGTGGCTGCACTGCCAGGTTTTTCAAAGTCATATTTAATCTGCATAATCTTGCTTTCTGTTTGAAATTATCCTAGTAATATAGAGTAGACTAAAGGTGGAAGAAAATCTAGAATTTAACAGCATTAAAACTAAAAACTCTAAGATTATAAGTTTCCAGACCGTAGATGTTACGAATTTCCTGGAGTAAACTATGAGAGCACCAAGTCAGATTGAATCATTATAAATTATTTAAAATAATAATCCAAGGGTGTTTAAGAAAAAATTGAAACAAGATTTATTTCTGAACATTTCGCTGTGTAAACCACAAATGGAGTTGCAATGATATCATTAGCATCTCCAATTGTGGCAAGTCTTTTTATAAAAGCTCTAAAAAGATAAGCACTGACAAGTTTTAGTTGTCATCCTTGAATATGGCACAGATATGTAGGTAGATGACACATTTATCATTAGTAAGAAAGTTGAAAAATAAAACTTTCTAACTCAGATTAACTAAATCCCAAAATATACAAACTTTACTGATGAGATAGCATCGAACGAGGGAACTATGAATTTTCTGAATTGTCTTGTAAAGAGACAAACTGACGAGAAACTAGACTTCACGATATACAGGAAACCGACACATTCAACAAAATATTTGAATTTCCAATCAGATAATCCAGGAATAATGAAAGTTTCAGTAGCTTTAAATCTCGTTAACAGAGCTAGAAATATTATAATAGATAATGATGATGTGAAAAACGCGATCTCCAATATCAAACGAATTTCGACTGGAGATGGTTATCCATAAAAGGTGCTAATTAATATTACCAATAAAAAGGAGCAGAAGGGAAAACAGAAAATTGAAAGATCTCGGTCATCAACGATTTCCATTCTATATTGAAAGGAGACAACTGAACAACTTCAAAGAATACCTGCTTCATATAATATAAAAGTCTATTTGAAGCCCTCGAATTTTCTAGAGAAAGGTTTGATGAATGTCAAAGATATGGTCCCCAAAATGAAACAAAATAACTGTGTCTATAGGAAAAAGTGTTGAGAATGTGAAGCTTGCTATATAGGGGAGAGCAATAGACAGGTGAAGGTCAGAGTGAACGGGCATAGAGTGTGCACAAGCCGTCCACCTAGAAATGAAGTAGAATTTAAAAGTGCAGAAAACAGATCAGCTATAGCAATGCATGCTATGGACAGTGGACATGAGATTGATTTCGACAATGTCAAAATTCTAGGAAAAGACTTTCATTCACGTGAAGAAAGGTTGACCTGTGAATATCACATCGGATGCAGTCAATAGGAGGGAAGGGATAGATGTATCACCTATATGGCAGACTCTAATGAAGCAAGACAGATGAAAAAACAACGAAAATCTCTATGACCTTCCATGACCTTTAAAAAATGCATTATCAGGTTTATCACATGTGAATTGACGTCTTTTCCATATGACAATTAACATCCACTTACACACTCATACAGACAAATATGCACATAGGGCTATTTGATATTAGTCATTACAAATATACTGGTACAAATGTCTACCGAGAAGTAACTTTTAAAGGAACTGACTTCAATTCATGTAAATTTTGACTATATATGTTGATGACTGATAAAATCCGGATAATTCTGCTGAAGACGCTGTGGATTACACAGCGAAACGTTCAGAAAAATCTTGTTTTGATTTTTTCTTAAACACGCTGGGATTATATTAAATAATTTATAATAACTACTGTAAGATTGTCGAACCAGCATTTTGCTAATACAGCCGTGGAATTCAGATTTTTGCCCCGATTTTCATTTCCTTCGACTCTTCTTGTCTCTTTAAAACCGTCAAATATTCTCTTAACTAGTATGATTTGTATTGTGCATTTCTCATGTATTATTATTTATTATTATTATTTCCTTTAGTTCCTAGAGGAACATAGGGCTTCAGCCATGCGTCTCCATTGCGTTCGGTTCTCTGCTAGAGTTCCTCATTTTTCATGTACTTTTATGTTATACTCCTTTCTAAGATGCCTTTTATAGCCATCACATAGTTTCACAGTGAATGAATTTCAGTCGAGGACATGATATCATTTAAATTCGTTCATGGACATCAAAAACCTTCTCACTGGAGATAACTGAAAATGAAATTCTGATAGAACTGTATTTCACTTATAGGATTTTGGAATAAGAGAGAAGATTTATAGTTTGGCAGGGTGATTTCGATGTGGTTACATTATCTGAGTTGCCACTAATTCGGATACAAGCAGTCACCATTAGGGTTGTCAAGAGATACAGTTCCATCATTCACAAGGAATTCCAATAAGTTTACGCTGAAGATGTTGCCTAAAAGGACATTGAAAGCGTGACAGTTACACTGCCCAGCTGAAGGAACGCAATCACATCACAAAAATGAAGTCTTCCCAATAGAGCGCTTAGCATTTTAGTTTTGTAATTAAGAAACAAAGATTAGGTTTGCTAATCTGTTTGATGATAACAATTATTGTAATTTTTACTGCTAGACAAGTTGTCGTCACACCTTAGTTGTTATCATATCACGTGAATGAGACAAATATTTATCAAACTTTTTACAAATATCTATTCGACTTCTAGAAATGTCTATACACTGAATCATTATTATTTTGTGATGTTATTTTTTTTACTGTGGTCTACAATTTATTCATGTTTTTTGCCTAACTTTTGTGTAGGTTGCTACTAAGATATTATTACTGCCTTGGAATTCGAGTGGAACATAGGGCTTCAACAACACATCTCCACTTTCTTCTATTTTCCTATGTCCTCTTCAACTGGGTCCACGACTTCCCATAATCTCTCATCTCTTCGTCCTCCTTGCCACAAGGTATCCTCCATGTCACCCTCCCACCGAAGACCCACTCGTCGATACAATGGTCTGTATTGCACGCGATGTCATTCGACAGCCTTCTTAATGGCCTTTCCCCGAACCATCTCCATTTTCTCCTACATGTTTGTTGAGCAATTGGATCTTGGTTAATAATTCTTTATGGCTATTTGATTTTCAGTATGGATCCAGCGAAGGCAGCTGTTGATAAAGTCTGTAACTTGTTGGAAATCATCTTCGTTACACGCCAGTTAAGTTTCTAACCCGAATAGAAGGTCCGACTTGACATTGGTGTTGAAAAAAACGAATCTTTTTCTGCATGCCGTGGAGTGCAGAAGATTCCCAAACTGATTTCAGATTAATGAAGGCGTATCTTGCCTTTCATATTCTGGTTGGCTGGCTGGTTTTCACATCTTCATCCATGCTGTCGCCTGTTGTTGTGAAGGAAGTAACCTCTGTCAAATCTCTCCCGTTGATGGTGATTGGTGATGGCTTTTGTTGCTTCTGGTTGGTTATCTCCATCCCCACCTGGGGTCCTGTCTTCGCTGCCTGCTTCTTCAATCAGTTTGTTCGTTTTCGCCTGCACGTCTTCCGGTTCGACAAGAACATTAAAGTATGTTAGATTTCATTTTAAAGAAGCATACAATCACATATTATGAAAAATGCTTCTTACGACCAAAATATGATTGAGAATAATCAGAAATTTATGATGTAATGCATGAAACACTGTACAATGGCACTTACAAGAAACGCATATCCAAATGATTCATTGTATTCTTGTAGTAACACTTTGAACCATGTAAAAAATATATGAGAATTTTGCAGGTTTTAAGATCCACAAAATGATTTAATAATAATATTTCTATTGTTAGCTTAATGGATAACACATTTTGAAATGGTGTTTCAGGGGTAAAATGCTCTCCAGCCACGCACGTGCTCTCGGTCTGATTCCCGACCGATGCACGCCTTAAAACTCTGCTCTTGTAAGCCTGAGAAAAAGGGAAGGTCAGGAATAAGGCTGGCAACCGCACTCCATAAAAATAGCACTCCTACTAAACCTCCAAAGTTTAAAGCTTGGAGTTCCATATTCCCCTGGGAACTCTGTGTGATCTGAACCTACAGCACTGAGTCTCTAGGCTGAATCCGCTTGAATTAGGCTATCACTGTTACAAACTACCTTATATGGGTAGTAGCAACTGACAAAATTTTGTAAGTGGTATATAATGGGCAATGTCTTCTGCAAGAATGTTGAAAAGCGGAGGGATGGATTAAATGGCAAAGAGGAGAAACGGAAGATCCTTATGAAGCGAAATGGAAAATGTGAAAGGAAGAGAATGTGCGAATGGTGATTTTCATGAAAGATTTGTATATTTTACCATAACTGAACGTCAATCTGCCTATAAGCAATTCTGCTACCAAATAATGTTGTCTTCTGCTGTTATACTGAATTGTCAGTCTCATTTGAATTAATAGAACAGTTATTGTGAGCGAAAACGATACTTGTATCCTAAATGAATCCTATACAAGCTGAATAAACAACATTGATGATAAGGTGAGAATAAAAAATCACACAATTCGTACAATAGTCAGGAAGACGTCCAGGCAGTCGAAATAAGAGTAATTTTCAAGAGTTGCTTTGTAAGGATTAGATTTGTTGTTACTAGTTTAACCATGGGCTGACATCAGTTAAAGAACCTTTGAAAACCAAGGAGTACTGGACAGCTGTTTCATCCTAGTCTGGGAATCATCGGCAGTACGCACCCACCGCCAGGATTCGAACCCAGTAACTTCCGGCTACAAGGTAAACTCGTATACCATTCAACCACTGGGACCTGATTCAATGGCTAGCCCATTAATTCTAACTTCTACCAATTTGTGATGCATTTAACACGACCACCAACCAGTGTCACTAGTGGGAAATCCATCTTCACACTTGACTGGTTGGACCTCACTGGTCACGACTTCTCATTAGATTTCCAGGAAACTCAGTCCTGTAGCAAGTCACTAGCGAGCATCAGATTAATTTTCAATAGTTGGTTTGTGACTGAATGGTATACGAGCTTGCCTTGTAACCGGAAAGTCCGGGGTTCGAATTCTGGTGGTGGGTGCGTACTGCCGATGATTCCTAAACTAGTGGGATGAAACAGCAGTTGTCCAGTACTCCCTGCTTGTTTTCAATGGTTCTCTAACCGATATCAATCCTTGGTCAAACTCTTAGAAATAAGGGTAAGCTGATCTAATATTCTTATTCTCAATTGTAGTATCCGTACAACCTCACAGCCCTGACCTAATTCAGAAATAAATGACTTAACCTAAAATGGATAACGACTCTAGATGCAATAAATATTTTCATTCCTTGCATTCCGACTGAAAAACATAGGGCTTCGAGCTTTCAAGTTTCAGTAGCACTGGTGTCACCTTCATGGAGTTTGGTGACTAGCCCCGCGAATAAACTTCTCTGCAATCTAGGCCTACTACCTATTAAAGACCTAGGAGAGGATTAAGAGTGTATTGGCCGGGAATTGATCCCGAGTCAAGTGAGCAATCTGACAGCATTCTACCACCAATGTATGGATATACGATACTTAGAAATAAGTGGTTAGGACTAACATCTGTAGTCAAATTCTCCTTCTATCTAAATAGTAAAGTCAATAGCATAACGTTTAATTATGAGTACTTTTCAAGTAAAGTATTTTTTAAAGATAAATATGAAATTAGTTCTAAAAAGTCAAGTTGAATTCATATCATATCACACATCTATTTAACTCAAGTCAGGGCTATCACTTGTCAACTAAATATAGTCACATTAAAAGTGATAATGAAACTATTGCATCATCGTCATAATCATCATCATTTTCATTTATCTTAAATTAGTCATAATTATAAAGAATTATCAATTGACGTTATTTAATATTGATCATATAACACCAAATTTTATTCGGTTTAAAAGAAAATACTTAAATATAATACACTTTAAAAGGTGAATTTTATACAACCATTTCCTCTGATTGGTTTGGACAAAGCAATAATGAACACATACTTTCCGGATAAAAAGATGCCATTTTCTCATTTATTTCATGACTTTTCTTAAGGTGTTAGCACAGCCTAAAAATGACTTTTTTATTCCTTCACGTTCCCAGTGGAATATAGGGCTTCAAGCTAGTGGCTTGATGTTTCTGTAGCAGTGTCTATTTTTACAGGATGGGGTTGCTAGCCTCATGCCCAACCTTTCCTCTTCACCAGCTTTAGTTCTGGCTTAGTGAGGTAAAGGAGTGCGCCAACCGGGGATCGAACCCCGTACCATATGTATGGTCGGCGAGCGTCCTAGCCGCTATGCTACCGACGCACACATAAGATGACGTAATTTACCATTAATCTAGACAATATATAGCATACTTCAAAAAGTAGTTCTACTCAGAGGGAGATAAGGACACAAGATGCTCAATACTGCAAAAACTACAGGTGATTTATGCATTCTCTCTCCCCTCGAATGGTTTATCACTTTGTGTATACACATATTCTGGCTGTCAGATTGTTGACTATCTTCCTTTTTTCATATCTTTCTGCTTCCACTACTATGCCCTGTGATTTGAAATAATTTCTGAAGTACGTTATAAATTTATGTATTTAAATAACCTACATAAGGCTGCTTGTAGCTGATTAAAAGCCATGAAATAAAAGAATGTAGGGTAGGTTATTTAACTGATTAAAGCGAAAGGTGTGCTAAATACAAGGAATTCTGGAACAAATAAAAAGTCGTATCTCAACCACTACTAGCATTTCAGTTTTTTTAAACGTTGTATCAGTTAATGAAGCGTACAGTATTATGCTAATAATTGTCATATCTTTGATTGAAATCAAGCCGGAGGATCAGAGGACAGCAGTGACAAGTAATCTATTGATTGAACTAATTGACCTACTCTTGCTTGACCGTACAAAAGTAGAAGTTATAAGATCAACGGAAAGTGATGAGCTATAAACAGTAGCTTCTCAGTCACCAACTTGCTAACAGTTAAGCATGGAGTTGAGCATTACAAGCTGGTACATACTGTACACACTACTGCTGACTATTAAATGTGGTGAAGATGTCAGAAATTTGAAAATTATTACTTGTAAGTAACAAATATGGTGCACACTGCTGATAAGACTAGAGTGTATGTTGTACATCGTTTTAGAAATTTACCCAACTTGTCTGTCCTTTAACCTGTGAAATACTAAACTAATGTGGTAAAACAGTTTTACATTTAGGTAGTGTTTTAAACAGATTGTGTTTAAAAAACTTTCCCAAGTAAACCACATGTTAGGGTTCTGAACTCTAGATTACTACTACTAGTTAAATACACTGTCCTATAAATTTAGTGGGATTGTTTACTCCTTAAGAATATTTCAAGAAGGTGAACCCATATGATCTTGAGAATTATGAAAAACAACCCGGCGAGTGAATATACAGGAAAATGAGAAGTCTTATATGTGCATATATAAATTTAAACAAAGAATGATAAATAAAAACATAAGTATAGGTCAAAAACTGTAAAAGTACTGCAGTAAAAACATAATTCTATTTTCTATTCTAAACATGCTACTTATAGTCCTTACTCACAAGTTTTTGGAATCCACTTATTAAAACTGCAAACAAATAGCATTCAGATAAAACAGAAGCTAACTACGAATGGTTTCGTAGAGCAGTCTTGCATCACGTTCTGGTCCCACTTAGCTTAACTCCTACTTATTTTAACTTTATTCAGTTAAACCTTAATACTGCAATGTAAAGCACTTATTTAAGCCATCATCATTCAGATAAAGTTATTTTCTTTTTTTCTCTCAGATGTCTTTAGAAGTATCTCCTGATGTTCTATACTTCAGAAGTATTAATTAACCATTCTTAGGTCCTCAGTTTTATATTATAAAAGGGCTTAGTTCTACATTTCGGTTATACAAGATTACGAGGATTCTGAGAAGATTAATCTCTGAGTGCTGAATTAGACCAGAAAAAGCCAGGATGCCGTGTAGCAAAAGAAGTTCAGTCTTACTGTGTTCTTCATTTTCCAAGACCCTGCCTAGTGTGTTTTATTTACCGCCTCACATTGCTTAGTAACACAAGTGAAAACTGATATAACCAGAATATGTAAACAGAATAGACACAATGTGTAAAATCAGATTTAGAGAAATGGATTATTTTCACCCTTGAATGAGAGTGAGAAGTAAGTGAATTGTCCACTTTGATCCTTAACTGCATTACTTTTTTAGAATGTTAACTGTTATCCCTTCAACAGACAATTTGGTTTTATCATGTGAATAAACATATTCAGTTCTAAGTCACACATTCCAGCAAATTGCTTCAGGGACATACAACAACCCAATTACATATACTGACTTCGTTAATGTTAATTCTCATGTCCTATATCTTTCTGTAACGATATCATGAAAAAGATATAATTTCATGTTACTGAAATAGAGTAAAATTATTATAATATTCGGATAAACACTGTAACTCTGAACATCTAGACAATGATCACCCAATTTTGAAAACGAATCGTGCGTTTATTGAGGAAATTGACCCTACTGTTAATACAGGTTCAATAACTGGACACATGGAAATTCATTATTTATTTTAAAAACACTTAAGAATACTTTATTTTATGTTTACTGTCAAAAATACAAGGAAGTAGAGGTAAAAGCAGACATGTGCAGTATAGAGTAGTTGTCAATAAATAAGTAAGCAAATAAAAGAAAGGTTACTGATTCCTATGAAACGATTAATCAAAACAAAATGTAAAACTTTAAGGTCATCTGAAAGTAAAATCAAAATAGTGACGAAGTCAAAGTATCAGAGAGAAAGTCAAGATCTTTCAAAAACTGACTTCCAAGAACCGATTAGATACAGGGAATGCTAGGAAATTTCATTCTAAATCAAATCATATCTCCCTTCTTGAACTTATTTACCAGGTACTTTTTCTGCAAACCTATACTGTTAGGTAGGTTTATGGAATTTTCGATTATGGTTTAGGATTAAAGTTAGGGTTATTATTATGGTCAGTGTAAAAATGGGTTGAAGAATAGTGTCGGAAGTATCTGTAAGAGTTAGATCTCAAAGTATCATGACCTTCTTCAAATTTAATCAGCTGACTGTTGTTAAGTTTCCTTAATTTCTTTTTCTGTTTGTTAGTCTGAATAACTTCACTAATTATATCTATTATTATTATCTCTTTTCTTTTGACGACGATACTGGAGGACTAACTGGTGAAAGGATCAACTCCATTCACAGTAGTAACAGTCTTAACACACCTCATACAACAAACCACATAAAATTGATCCCAGCATTACTCCTTTTGGAGTCGACCAAAGCTACGATAGTCGAGTGGCTGGACGGGCTATGCAGAAGTTTACCGAAGATCAGGAACCTATGCCTCACAATCAAGAGGCGAGCACAAAGAAATCAAATTGGTTTATACAAGCTCGTAAAAACGATACTGGATATTGAACCTACAGTCATCTGGATGCACGGATGTATCGTGTACGGTACGATTTCTCTATAGATCACCTGTGAAAGACTGAAACACATTCATACAATGCATTCCAGCTAGCATTTCCTTCGGGCGCACTGCAGAAAATGGGACAATGACCCGAAGCCTGCCCACAAAATTCCGCAGTGCGCCCGAAGTCAATGCTAGCTGGGATTAGCTACAAATCTGCCTGCTAAATTGATACTACCGATATCACACGCTGAAAATTACAGACTTGTATCAAAAATACTGTGTGGAGTCAAGCTATAATGAAATCTTTTTAAATAAAATAAATTCAATTTAAAAAGTTCTATAGTATTACAACTTGAGATTCGGGTTATACCTGGTGTATATTTCGCCCATGTGAAAATTGATATCCCATCCATATGAAACTCACAAATCAATCAAACAATAATATTCAGATGCTTAATAGGAGCTTGACCATCGAGAAACAACTGACTGTTTACCAATATAATCGACTACCGTTTCAGCAAATATCATACATATATCCAACGTGAAAAGCAACGCAACACATATATAAGAAAACAAATCTGCTTTACAAAGAAAACTAAAATCGCATGTAAGAGCTTTGGAACACTTACGGAGCAACAACCGCAATTACACATAAAGTAGTTGAATAAACGCTGCAACTGTTCAACCTTAAAAGTTCAAGGTTGTGCAATGTCCAATGTGCAAACTGCCAAACAGGTGGTGGAGCCTAGTGACATTTTGTATTCTATTTTAGTCAACGAGATATGTTTGTCTACAAATATCCAACTGAAAGTATTCACTCATGTACCTGACCGAGTAAGGGATTCCAGTCATTAACTTCTTGACTTGAGAACCTAAATTCCACACCTACTTTATGTTGCAATAGTTTCAGCACATTTCGTGTCGGCTTCTCCTATGTGTCCCAGAGGTAAAGAGGAGCTTTAAAAATCAGTAAGTATATTATCTTTTCATATCCAATAAACCAGAATTAAATCTCAATCTCTTCCTTCATCATGACAATGGAGGATGTTTGGACGCTCCAGTCGGTTCTAATATGACAGTTTTGAGAAACCACTGACTAATTTGGTGCCAGCCCTGTTTATTCTTTTTCAAGGCCATTCCCTCGACTCAGAATTATGGACTAGGCGTTTGTATACAGTATTCTAGATTTAGGTATGACATTTTGTTCAGAGTACTTTAAACTTTGACAACTCTCTAAAGTGGCCATTTGATAATTCTAATGCATTTGGTCATTCCCTTACTTAACGGTCTTTCAGACATTTCTGAAAACAGTTCCAAGGTTTTCTTGTCTTTCAAATTCAGGCAATTTCTTCCAGGAATAACTTCGTGTAGAATCACCGGACTAAATGCATAAAAGTACTTTTTCTTGGATTAAATTTCGGATTACAGTGTCTTGGCAATTTGGCTGATTTGTCTAAATGTTCTCACAAGGGTGGCCTTCCATCTGTGATATTAGCAGCCTTTCACTTCGTCCGCAAATTATTATGAGGATGAGGTGATAATTTCTGGACATTCAGTTCATGTTTAGTGGGGATAACAAGGAGACTTAAATAGTGCCCCACACACTTCTAGTGTACATCCCCAGAGTGAATCATTTACTCTCGTAATTTGCCTTCTACCCAGTAAGCAATCACGTAGACAGCCATCCAATCCAAACCTTGTTGTTCTTTGATGAAGCCTAAGGAGATACCTTGATGGACACTATGCTAGGACCATCGGCAGGCTGTTGCCCTTGGGGAAGTTCTCTAATGAAGCAGTCCTATGAGCTGGTGTATGTTAACTCCTACCAGTTGACATGTGCGGCATCAAAGTCACTTACTATCGGGGACCTTCTTTTAGTATTCCACGCCTACAGGTGGTTTAATGACGCTATACGCCACAGATACCCTATTTGTCCATCTCAGACTATAACATTGTTTAGTTGTGTCCGACTTACTCGTGAGCACTATCCATGCGGAACATAATCCCTCAAATTTAATCTTGCCACAAACAGGAAACAGCCTTTCAGTCATCATGCCTCATCCTTCTATAGAATTCGCGTGTGTCCTTGTAATGGGATCCACAAAATACTGACGAATGCAAAAGGTTATAACTCGCTATCATCCCTTAGGTATATTCATCACAGAGTGAACGATTCTAGTGATTTTGTGGATCCCATTACAAGGACACACGCGAATTCTATAGAAGGAATTTTGGGGAGATTAAAAATAGGACTAGGGCCATAAATGGGTCTCAAAAGGATATACGTAGAGGTTGTGATGTAACTTTTCTATTCACACTCCTATGCTAAACTGGGGGATGTTTCTGTCACATGTTAAAGAAAGATACCCTATGTAACAGTTTTATGCAGTTTCTATGCTTTTTTCATAAATTTACGTTTCCCATAATCAAAAATCCATCTTTCATGTGATTGATTCGTTGGAAGCCCTCCGCTGATTGGTAGTTGGTGGTCTTTAAAGCTTAACTTTGCCCCTATCAGGGACAGACTAATTGAGAAAAGTGTTGTAATTCTACCCAACAGAGGCCATAACTGCTGGTTATAAGACTTCGAAATGGACAATCCGTTGACATTCGACTGCAAGTCAATCTTGTTGAAGGGATCTTCAACCAGAGAAATCTCTGTGTAGTGCCGCAGACATGTCTGGAGACCGATGTGGCAATACATTTCGCCTCCAAATCGTCTGGACTCTCAAGACTCTTGACTCTCTCTCTCTCAGTACGTTTCTAATAGTTGTAGGCAGCTGAGGTCATCTCTGCTAACATTCACGTAATCTTATTGTACTCATATTTAGAGTATGGGAAGCCTCACAAGTAACCATATCGACCACCCACCTTCTGTGTTGATTTCTTTTAAGTGCGCGCAAACCAGATGACAGGAATACCCATAAACAAAATATCACACTGCATTTGACATTGGCCACCTATCTTTTCATAAACTCTAATGATTGGCCAGTAAGCATGAACCCACATATAGCATTCTTTTGAGAAACGATCAGTCAGTTGAGTTTAGTAAGTCTATCGGACCAATTTTTCCTCATGTTTGACATTTATAGGAGGTACATTGACCCCATATATTATCATCGTCAAAGTGCCACTAACAAATTGCAGGTCAATTTCTAAGTGTGACTGCATTCTAACGCTATTGGTCACTCTCCTTGATGTATGTGTATTAATACGTGTGTGTGTGTGTTCTGTCTTTGCTAGTGTATCAGAAAAAATACACAAATTGTCGGTTTAATTTCGTTTACATTCCTATTTTTAGGTGTTAGTACTTCCTTCTGTGTTCTGTTTGTCGGATATTGTGACAAAATTTTCACAGGAAACTGTTGATGCAAGAACAACGCCCCAATTGAAATTCTGTAAACATAATTTCGAGAGAAAATCAAACTGCTTACAATTTATCGATAACCTTCCGCGAACAGTAAACTTCTCCGGTGTTTCCCCTTTTTATCAACTGTATTTGAATTATATCCCATCTCTAAAATATTTTCCTTTTTTGTCCGCTTTATTCGGCTTTCCATGAAGTTAGTGTTAGGGTATTTTGATGGTCCATGCACTCTCCGTGCCTCCACTGCTTCGAGATCAGCGGGGTAGTAAACCCACGAGTGTACCGAAAGAAGACAAGGGCTAGGCAACAGGTTGTATATTGAGAAAATCAAGAGATACTTTTGGATTTTTGTGTATATTAATGTCGGTGGAGAAGCAACGCCCTCTGATTAGTTGTTTTCTAGCTAAAGGTTATTCTGTATTGCATGTGACCGTTTCGCAGAAAGTTAAGCCATATATCTGCGAGTTCTATTTGCACTCGTTAAGTCCGCTGTGATTGGTTGGTGAGTTCCTCAAGGCTACGCTTTGTTATTACTTTTCTCATGATCCTGATTCGGGACGTAAAATTGACTTAAACTGCTGTCTAAAATTTTGACTTGTTCACAGCCAGCTCTCACCACGCTTGGCTCCAATCAAATAGCTTCGTGCGCAGGCCTTCCAACCTTCTGGGCAATACTTTCTCTCGTTGATGATTGTTATGGGTTGGCTTGTCCCAATGTATCCATCGTCGAATCTGATTCGCATTAACTCGTTTCTATGTGTCACCTCTTCTGGCGGTATATACTTGACCCTGTCTTTTGGTAACTGTGTGGTCCTTCCCACTTTGGAAAGAGTTCTTGTGAACCTGGCACGCATCCAACTGCATATCTTCTGTCTCCACAATTCACTTTGCCCCAGACTGCAAAGGCAGTGCACTGAGACTTTTCTCTTTACCCAGACTTCACGGCATGCCTGCACTGCTTCTGCGTCACATTCATGACTGCTTCTTTTGGTTCTGCTCTCAGTTTCGTCATACTCCACTTTTAGTGAGATGCAAGGAGAGTTGTGTAAAAAGAGAATGCTCAGAGTCCGACAAGATGACATCTGCTAATTTCTTGAATGAGTTCAAGTCTCTATCTACAACAGTGATAAGTCAGGTCTCGTTGGGTATTGGTGATCGTGGTTTTCCACCATACATCAGTTGAAATTGTGACTTCTTCGTTGTTTCCTGGGTGGTAACATGACGTGCTAGTAGAATCAATGAAAGCTCTGTCTGTCAAGTTATTGGCCAGCAACTCCTTCAGTGTACCGTTGTTTCTCTCCGTCAAGCCATTCGTTTGTGGATGATATGGGGTTGTTCTGACCCTCTTGACGCCGGGCTGTTGCAAACGAGACGTTAACTCTTCACTTTCAAAACAGGGACCTTGTTCTGTCAGTACCGTCCTTAGTACGCCGCAGTCGGCAACGATGTGTGGAGCTGCTGCATCTGTCACTGTCCGTGCACGTTGGTCTGGGATCGCAACGGCGTCTACCCATCATGTCGGGTGTTCTGTCATCACCAAGAGGTACTGATTGCCACCTCATGTCTGAGGAAATGGGCCCATTACATCTACGGACCATAAGTCAACTATCGCTGTTACTAGAGTCGACTGTAGTGGTCGCCTTTCATTAGCTGGCACTGTGGACATTTAAGCAAATATCTTGCTACGTCTTCTCTCATACCTGGCCAGTACATTCTTTATCTTAAGAGGTCGGTTGATCTCGCCACCCCTGTATGTGCTAGCTGGTGATATTCTTGTATCATCTCGCGGTGCAACGATTGTGGCATTACGGCCAGCCAGCTTCCATCGATCTCTCGCCAAATTAGAGTCCCGCATGCATTCACTCTTACTGGATCTCTCCATCGGAGTAGTGTGGTTAGCTCCTTACTCGCTGTAGCTGGATCCACTTCTATTCCATTGGTGATCACCTGTATTACTGCATTCAGCGTGTCGTCCAACTTATACCTGCGTGCAAGTCTTGGTAGGTCCTATTCTACTGCACTCACTCGGTAAGTGACCTTGGGCAACTCAGCCTCATCTTCTGGTCCCGATAACAAATCCGCTGAGACGTTTTCATTTCCGGGAACGTGTGAGATCGTAAAGTCATACTCCTGAAAACGCTTCATCCGCCGTGTCAATTTCTTCCGTGGGTCTCTCACAGTCTCCAAAAATTGTGGTGGCTTATGATCAGTTTCGATGTGGAACCGTCGGCCCGAGTAAATAAAGTCCCCATTTGTCGATTGCCCATGCCACTGCTAAACATTCTTTCTCTATCGCCGAATACTTTCTCTCTGTGTGTTCAAACCCGGCTGGCATACTCAAAGATTCCCTCACCCTGTCCTAGGATTGCACCTATACCGTAGTCACTGGCATCTGTGCACACTCTGAACTGCCTTCCGGGTACGAGTAGCTTTAGTAGTGGTCGACCAGGTGTCTCATTTTGTCGAATGTATTCCTCAACCCTTCTGACAAAACGAACTTCACCTCACCTAGAAGCCTGAACAGAGGGGCAGCTATCTCATTAAAGTTCTTTACGAACCGAATATAAAACACTGCTCTTCCCAAGAATTGTCGCAATTTTCTCTTTGAATTCGGGCCGAAATCGTCTTTATTGTCAAGATTTTCTCCACTAGCAGTTTAATCTCGCCATTTTCCACTTTGCATCTCCAAAGATTTACATTCCTTTTGGCTATTTGAGGCTTGCTTCTGTTGACACGCAGTCTAAACTCTTCAGTGAGTCGCAGCACGGCTTCCACATGGTTCACATGGTCGCTTTCGTTTTGACTAAACATGACAAGATCATCGCCGCGATTTTCAAGTTCCTAAGTAATAGCATCATCCTTCTCAGAGAACACGGCTACATCAAAAATAGCGTCATCATTCGGCTGAACGTGAACAGTGTACCCGCTAGCCAAAACGACATACTTTTCAACAGATATTGTGTCTGACCCACGATGAGTGCCGTCATATTTATATCACCTTCTTTTATCGGTATTTGCCAGTGTCCTGAGAGGAAATCGAGATGCGTAACTAAATTTGCGCCTTGTAGGCGATCTAGAGTTTCTACTACAATTGGCATAGCACACGGTCTCACACCCTATAATGCTGCTTAACCGTCGAAAATCAACGCAGAATCCATACTTTCTATTCTCCTTTTTACTTACAGAGCCGAAGAGTTCTGCGGGCTACCGGTTTCTTCAATAATATCATCCTTTAACATCTCCCGTACTTGTCGTTCAACTTCGGCTTCCAAATGACATGGGGCTCTTTGCTTTGTAAATGACGTTAACTTCGGGTCGCTTAAAGAATTTTATGATTCACCTCATAGCAATAACCGTTTGGGCCCCCATCTCCAGTGAACAGGTGATCGTGTTTATTGATTAACTCTGTCATATTGTGTACCCTCGACAGTTTAACTACCTCTATCTCGCTGGTCTCACACATGCTGATACGTCCGTATTTCGTGATCATAACCCTCGCTTTCGTGTAAATCACCGTACCAGCCTCTGACAGAAAATCTTTCGTAAGTATCGTCCGCTGTAATTTGGGTACAACAATGGGGAGACGTTACCTCGCAGCTACCAATAACAACTCTACAGTTCGACCTACCCGTGATGCATAACATGTGTCCACCTACCTTTTTGTACTGTCAATGAACATGGGCTGACACTCCTACACCCCCGTATCTACCAAACGTACTACTTTTCGATTATTCACTCGCAAATTCAAAAAACTTCAAATACCTCAAATAGCCCTTTTCTCAATAGCCCCCACTACGTCTAGTTTTATATGAGGGAAAGAACATACATTATACTCTCTGAAACCTTTTCTTTTCCGCCTTTCCGGGCAGTATCTCCTCCAGTGTCCCAGCCTGCCACATTCAAAACGTCGGTCTTTCCTGGCACTCATCCCTAACGCCGCCACTTCACGGTGCAACGATTCAACTTTCCGCCCGCATTCGTTCTGCTTTGGTGGCTCGGCAGTTGTCTGGTC
Source organism: Trichobilharzia szidati (assembly GCA_944472155.2). Taxonomy (NCBI): domain Eukaryota; kingdom Metazoa; phylum Platyhelminthes; class Trematoda; order Strigeidida; family Schistosomatidae; genus Trichobilharzia; species Trichobilharzia szidati. The sequence continues at coordinate 24,843,900 of OX235273.1, forward strand.
ACCTTCTCCAGCTCACTAATCTCCACCGGTTGCACGGCGTTAGCCAGTTGTAGTCGATGAGAAACGTGGTCTCGAACACTCTCGGTGAACTGGGAAAACAGGCGGAGCTGATTACTGTACAAATATCTAAGAGAGAATGGAGATGGATAGTACATACATTTAGGAAGCCTTCGAATGATATCTCAAGCCAGTCCATTTCACTAGTGGAAACCAAGTGGAAAGAGACGAGTTGGTCATCGGTGAGAGCTAGAGTGACATGAAGAAGATCATGCAAGGAGGAGATGATAGATTATGTGCGATCGTGTACCCAGCTGAAAAGGATGGCATAAAATAGAACAAAGTGGAGATGTGTTGTTGAATTCGTAGGATCTACTCGGAATGCCACACATATCCTTGTGTTTTTAAGAATTCTACTTAAGGTTTGAAAGGTCCCTTGCTTGTACAGACGTGCCTCACAGACATAAAGGAGAACAGAGCAAACTGCTGTGCACGTCCTTTGATCATCAGAAATGTTCTTTTTCAATACAGAATTATTTTTTCATCGATTACAGTCACTTTCAGTGACAGAATAATTTGTACGTCATTCGTTTTAGTGAAAAGTCTTACGTGTTCGCCTAATAATAATGAAAGATTCTATGCTGATCAGAGTTCATTTTTCGAAATTCCTGTCACGAAACAGATATTTGGACACTGTCAGTAATCCACTTTCACTTTGAGTAGAATCCTCCACTGGCATTTTGTCTTCTTTCAAATTGGTCAACAGAATTGTTTGCATATAAGTGTAAAATATCAATCAATACTGATGAAAGGTCATGTAATACCAATCAAGTTTAGGCTAAGTCAGGACAAAGATATATGCTATAATTATCATAGTTAGTTAATACTAGAATATGTGACTGAAAACATTATTAATTTTGTTTAAATTCTCTCTTAAATTGTCCAGATATTCACTTTTACTATGAGGTGTATAAAATTCATCATCATCATCCAAGAGTAACTTCTTTTCATGAAAAACTGAACTGAAAGTATCCAGACTGAAAACAAAAACTCATGATATTCTAACTTGTCGTCCACATACTTTTGTTTTATTCTTTTCTTCAGGATGGAATGAATGACCTTTTGTAATTCGATATTGTGGTCTGATGTTTATAACATTTCGATGAAATTAATTTCAAAAATATTTCTGTGAATGTAAACTTATAGTCTGAGGTAGTATCAATTGAATTTCACTATCTACCAAAGATAATCCTCCTACAGGCGAGTAAATCAGTGAATCCTGTCAGTTAAAAAGTGTGGAATAGTCACCTTATTGTTATTTTTTATTTTTTTTATTTTGATTACAGCTTAATGCCACACCGTATTTTCAGTACAAGTATGGAATTTTCAGCATGGATTTCGGTAGCCCAAATTTCGCAGGCCAACAGTAGATATCGGGTGTGCGTCGGCAGGGGATCGAACCTCGGACCATGTGCATAATCGGCGAGAGTCCTAACCACTGCGCCACCGACGCACAAAGCCACACCCACGGCGAGACACGAACCCGCAATCTTCTACTTGCTGCTATTATCACTGATATTATTCCTCTAAGTTCTGATTGGAATAAAAGTCTTCGACAGTATATCATCATATCATTTTCTTCTATGCAGTTCTCATCCGCAGGCCAAACGAATACCCACAAGCTTTCATTTCGTCTTCAAATAACCTCCTTAAACTCATCACTAGACATCCGACACGTCGTTTCCCGGCTGGCTTCCACTCGAGGGTGTTACGCAACAAATGATGTCCATAAACGATTTGATCAGCCTATGATTAATCCATCGACATTGGCATGGGTGTAGGGGACTTATGTTAGAGTTCACTAGTATTACAAAATATGAGAAATAAAATTCAAGTCAATGGAATGTTAAGTAACAGTATATTACCAAAAATGCAACGACAGGTTATATCAACAAAACGGTTACTTGGAAATAAAGTTTAAGTCCTCTGCTACAAATTCTTTATATAACCCACGGAGACGTTAATTGTTTGGACGGAGTAGGTTGTAGCTGCTGTGTCCCGGTTGTAGAATTGTCTTCGGTTGAGCGTAGTGGACTTCTACAATAAATCCGAAAGATACAACACGGTGAGAGCTGAGCTAGTAAGCCGAAGAAACCAAGGAGAAGACGAAGTCTCCAACAGCAGAGTGTATTTTTTCAATCGTACACGGAAGCCAAGTGTATTTTAACAAGAAGCGTTTTAAACAAAAATTATGTACAATATGTCTATTTTCTACAAATAACCAAAAAGTGTACAATCACATTGTTACGCACTCCACATGGGCACACTTGTCTGGTGACAGCGCCCTAGTTCGTTTGTCAAAAGAGTATTTAGCAAAGGCATACGTAAGTGTAAAATTGCCAAATATATGCAATTTAATTCAGTGACAGACAGCTAAGCTGGGTTGTTCATATTCAAATTTCAAAAGGAGTATTCAGTGTCTGTGTGTTGTTGATTCCCTCCTACTGATGGTTGTCGAGAGATGTGAAATATCAGTTTAGAAGAATTTCATTCAATTGGAGTTAAACATTTCTATGAAAAGACATTCAGAAGGAAAGTCGCAAATTCACACTAGGAAAGACAAAACATGCATTCATCACTCTGAAATCAGTGTGAAAATCTACTACATTAATCACAAACAACAAGATCAGCATATCCAAAACTAATGTTAAGGCGGTCAGTGATTCTATATGACTCAGAGACTTAGTGCATTGGTCATGCAGACTCCCAGTAATAGGTAACTTCGCTACCTCGATGGTGAAAATCAGATGGCCAGAAAGAATAGGTAACATGGATGTATGACAACTAACCAATCAAGAACATATCAACCAACAAATACGCAGGAAGAAATGGAGATGGATTGGACTCACGCTGAGGGGACCATTCAGTAATATTAAATGCCAGACTGTCAACTGCAATCACAATGGGAGACAACGACATGGGAAGAGGTTCGAAGATTGTTTGTAAGGGAGGGGCGTGGTGGACAAAATGACAGTTTATGGACAGTGGTAGAGCCAGATATACGGGACCACAAATATTATAATATTATTATTATTGTTCCCTTGAGTTTCAAGGGGAATATAGGGCTTCGAAAGACGGTACATCTCCATTTCATCATGTTCTATGCACTCCTCTTCGACTGGCTCTAATATCGCATATCCGCTCACATCTAATACTTACATGATCTCCTCCATGTCACCTGCGGACACCACATTCGTCGTTTCCGACTCGACTTCCATTCGAGCCATGACATGGAGCTCGATATCACTCTACTGTCTTCTCAGCATATGCCTGACTAATCCTCATGTTCTTTGTCATATTTATTGAGCGATACGTACTTGGTTGGTCCATTTTCAGAGTTACTTGTTGCTAATTCTTTGTGGCTGGCCATCTGATAATCAGTATGATGACACAAAAGGTAACTGTTGACGAAAGCCTACAGTGACGCGTTGTGAACGATTTTCGTGACGCCCAGTGAAAGATTTCGACCCATACAGAAGAACTGCCTGACTTCACACTGCTGTTGAAAATCTGATTTGTGTTCTTCGTGCTGAGTGCAGGATATTACCAAAGCGATTTCAGGTTGATGCATAAACGTCATCACCTCCGCCTTCTCCATGTTCAGATGAACTCATCTCTCTGCTTCTTCGGCATATTTCTTCCCCTTCGCTGCAAGTCTCACAGTTTCTGTGATATCAGAAGACAATCATCTCCAAATACAGATGCTCGAGAGTCCTCTTATCGGTAGAGAGTATTCCTGTCGTCTCTCTCCCCATGCACAGTCCGATGCGTAATACTCTCCTATTCTCAACCAGTAACGCAAAGGAAATACAAATAGGCTTCATTAGTTGTCAAGATATCCATAATTGTAATCAAATGAAAACCAATAAAACACCTTCAAGCCAACCTGGAAATAGTGATGAATATATTTTTCGTCTTCATCAAGTTAGTGTAAAATCGGTTTAAAAGTGCAAGACATTCGATTTTTGATCTAACATACAAGTTATACAGGCTCATGTGATTCGTACAATGGTTTCCTGTTACTAAATACGATTAATCATTTCATGTTGAACAAATGACCTTAAGAATATGATGAACATTAACAAACAGTTCATAATAAATGCAGATGAACTGTATACATTCTCCATGTGACAACTGTATTAACCTCAATTTATGGTGCAACATTTATCTCCTAAACAATGTTCCCCTTCAATCATAATCAAATAATGAACATTTGAATGAATGATCTTTACAAAATACGGAATGTGCACATTCTGGCCTACATTCATTGGCCATTAGAAAGTATTCAATGAGGTATCTCCAGTCTCTCGATTGCATTGAACTTGACTGGTATCAATCAGTCATGATTGTGATGTGGTCACGAAGCTAGATGACCACCCATCGCAGTGCACTTTGAAGCGATGTCAGGTAGTTTACGAGCAGTAGGGAGCACGTTGACAAGATATATCTACAACCTCAAAAGAACTCATGCCTCTTAGTAGATTGGCAACACGTCACGCATTGACGCAGACAGATACTTTAACAAAGAGAGCTATTTCAGTTCACTGCTCACCGACATCATGTAAGACTATAATAGATACAAGGCTTCCCATCAATTTCCTCCAGTCGTCCAACATCAGTATATGCAGGCATTTCAGACTGCGTCACATCACTTACTAGTTCTCAGACCAATAATATCGACACTTAGCAAATATAAAACCCCACTTCTCTTCAAGTGACCACATGAAGACTACATCCTACTTGACTGTCTTCCATCAGTCTGGACTAAACTGTAACAGGTTTGAGTATGGTAGGAAAAGAGTACACACAAAATGTAGTCGTAATCAGTGTTGCACCTGAAACACGCGGCGCATAAGAAATGATCATTTAATGTTAGCCAAGCAAAAGACTTAACAACGCTGAATATCCGCCTTCAGCTATGAAAAAGTGCTTCTCCTTCACATTTTGTAGATGGCTGACAGCTGTAAATTGTGCATTCGACAGTTTTCTCAGTGGTGGAACAACACAGTGAATGTAACTCTGTAATTCATTGTGTGTTGACACCAACAGACAACTAATTGTGACGTTCAAATATGATTGCATATCCGATTGTTGATCACTGGAGGTGCGTACTGACCAACAGTTTGCTTCGTCTTCGTTTATGACTATCAGATTAGGCCACTGAAATTAGAAGACATGATAAAGCTCGCCATCTCTGATCATGGGCATCTGCGTTCTATTCCTCCTGTTAGATGGTATAACATGATGGGTTATTTTCAGGCCAGGTATATTCTCGTTGACTTATGTTTGTGGATGATATAGTCCTCCTAGATGAAGACACCGAAATAGTGCAGTCTCTTGAACAACTTGAACAGTAATCTTCCAATATTTGGCATGCGATTCGCTCCCGTCAAATTTAAGTTGATGCTGTGACTCTGGAGTGCACCAATTCCTGGCTTAAAGATAGGTAGTAAAATTGGTGCAGCGTGTTGATCACTTCACCTACTCACTTAGGTTCTCAGTGGAAATATATATATATATATATATCCACTCAGATCAATATCACTTATATTATTATTTCTGGTTGTACATTATCCTATATTGATTTGTTTTTAAATGTCTAATCAATTCCACTCATGTATATAAATGAAGTAAAAAGTTATGTGAGTGACTTGATATGATTATGAGCAATAGCTTGTGCTCGAAACGTCATCATTTAATATTCCTGTGTAACACTGCGTAATTTATCAAAATAAAATCTTATCTATAATGGGTGTCATCCGTTTCGTCAATAGTAGCCCGTTGATTCAATGCCATCCAAGATAATCTGACTATACATCATATAGAGATATGGCTATATGAACTGAATCTTTCTTGATGATTGTTGCATAATTAAACAGTTAACTAACAAGACCAATTACTTCGGTTTTCCAAAAGAAACAACGGTCTTGATAAACGTACAGTCTGATGCCACCCGGGAGATAAGAACTCGTGTCTTGCATTGTTACTGTCATAGACGTTAGCAGTGAGCGATGAGGGCTGTTGATTGACCTGATGTAATTCATTTGTTAGTCGCTAGACAACAGGCAATATCATATTTCTAGTTAAGTTGACGCTAGTTACGCCCTAGCGACCAGTCATTGTAAACATTTTCCTCTTAAGCTTTATATTTCAAACGCTATGAAATATGTAAATCAATTATCCCAATTTTAGACACTGTATTGATTTATTGATTGCTGAAGAAGAAATTTTCCGTCTTTATTTGCCAAGAAACAATTTTTCTGGATTGATAAATAGTTCATGGTATGTAATACAATTATTACAAACAAAAATTCTATTGATTTTATTGTGCATGTAAGATCTGAAATATAATAGGAGACATTAAATGGATCAATCTTCATTTTATTTGGCTTATGGTGGCTAGCAGTGAAAACCAAGGAGCCTCAACAACTGGATTTACCTGAATCCCATTCATTTAGAGTTTCTCCCGCTGAGACTCGAACCCAACACTCTTCGATTTAAATACCGAGACGTTACTAACTAAATCACTGAGTCACAAGAGCCGCCAATTGTACATTGGCTGCCAGACCCAAGTAGATCCAACTGTCATACCCCAAACACTAGGAAACCCCTTCTCTGAACCCCTTCGCTAGTCACCACCAATCAGAATAACACCATGTTAGCCGCATGGTATCACTAGAGTTTCGTACCACCAATTATTATGCGACCAAAGACCGAGCATCTCGGTCAATATTAATTATTTATACCTGTAGTCGAAGAGCTGCTGATCTTATGTTTTAATTCAGTCACAGAAACTCATATTATTCTATTTTATCATGAGGTATTTACTTTGACTAAAGGCATTTATTTGAATAACTAGGACTGACTAAGTTTTCGGCGTATAAATTTACACAAAAGAGGAGCATTTTAAGTAACTATACTTCAAAAAAGCACACCAAGCCAGCGAGAAAATCCAGCATAACCATGGTGAACGAAATTCGACGGGACGAGGGACAACTATGTGGCGAATAATGACAATTTTATGGGTCTGGTAAATCACTATTTTTTTTTATTTCTGATTATAGCTTGATTCCAAACCGTATTTTTGGTACAAGTATGGAATTTTCAGCATGTGATATCGCTAGCCCAAATTTTGCAGGCCAACCATTGATATCGGGTGCGCGTCGGCAGGGGATCGAACCCCGGACCATGTGCATGGTCGGCGAGAGTCCTAACCGCTGTGCCACCGACACTTAGATTCAATTCGTCATCATTATTTACGCGATCACTGGTCATTGGTTCTTAACATTTCGAATACCTCAGCCAGGTTGTCTACACCTCTGTATGAGAATAAAACTAATAGTCATAGATTTCATACATTGATGACAGGTTTTCATTTGACCACTACTAACTTTTTTCCAACTATCTCCCATGTTCACTAGCATTACTTGATGATAACGGCTGTTTCCTGGTATGCGTAATAAGTGTCTTAGACAACTCAGACTATGTAGCTTCATAAGCATATCCATTGATTTCCCCCTTTACGTAGCACTTAACGCCTAACCTCAATTTCACCTATCATATTATAACTGCTAACACGAGAGATGCAAAGCAGACACCTATGATCAGAGACAGCGAGGTTCATTATATCTTCTAATTTCAATGGTCAAATCTAGTAGTCATAAGTGAAGACGAAGCAAACTGATGGGCGGTACGCAAGTCCAGTGATCGGCAATCGGATATGCAATCATATTTGAACGTCACACTTAGTTTTCTGTTGGTGTCAACACACAGTGAATTACAGTTACATTCACTGTGTTGTTCCACCACTGAGAAAACCGTTGAATGCACATTTGACAGCTGTCAGCCATCTACAAAATGTGAAGGAGAAGGGGTTTCTCATGTCTGAAGGAGGATATTCAACATTGTTAAGTATTTTCATTGGCTGAAATCAATGATCATTTCTTATGCGACAGTTGTTTTAGGTGCAACACTGATTACGACTACATTTTGTGTGTACTCTTTTCTTATCATACTCAAACCTGTTACAGTTTAGTCCAGAGTGATGGAAGACAATCAAGTAGGATGTAGTTTTCATTTGGTTACTTGAAGAGAAGTGGAGTTTTATATTTGCTCAGTGTCGATATTATTGGTCTGAGAACTAGTAAGTGGTGTGAGGCAATCTAAAGTGTCTGCATATACTGATGTTGGACGAGTGGAGGAAGTTGATGGGAAGCCTTTAATCGATTATTGTCCTACATGATGTCGGCTAGCTGTGAGCTGAAATAGCTCTCTTTGTTAGAGTATCTGTCTGCGTCAATGCGTGACGTGTTGCCAATATCCTAATAGGCATCAGTTCTTTCGAAGTTGTAGATATAACTTGCCAACATGCTCCATACAGCCTCCAAACTACCTGACATCGTTTCAGAGTGCACTGTGATGGGTGGTCATCTAGCTTCGTGACCACATCACAATCATGACTGAGTGATACCAGTCAAGTTCAATGCAATCGAGAGACTGGAGATACCTCATTGAATACTTTCTAATGGCCAATGAATGTAGGCCAGAATGTGCACATTCCGTATTTTGTAAAGATCATTCATTCAAATGTTCATTATTTGATTATGATTGAAGGGGAACATTGTTTAGGAGATAAATGTTGCACCATAAATTGAGGTTAATACAGTTGTCACATGGAGAATGTATACAGTTCATCTGCATTTATTTTCAACTGTTTGTTAATGTTCATCATATTCTTAAGGTCATTTGTTCAACATGAAATGATTAATCGTATTTAGCTAGAGGAAACCATTTTGCGAATCACATGAGCCTGTACAACTTGTATATCAGATCAGAAATCGAATGTCATGCACTTTTAAGCTGATTATACACTAACTTCTTGAATATGAAAAATGTATCCATGATTATTTCCATGTAGGGTTGAAGGTATCGTATTACTTTTCATTTCATTATAATTATGGATATCTTGACAACTAATGAAGCTTATTTCTATTTCCTTTGCGTTACTGTCTGAAAATAGGAGGGTATTATTCTTGAAACTGTGCATGGAGAGAGAGACGACAAGAATACACTGAACCGATAAGAAGACTCTGGAACATCTGTATTTGGAGACGTCTGATATCACAGAATCTCGAGGACTTGCAGCGAAGAGCAAGAAGTATGCCGAATAAGCGGAGAGATGGTTTCATCTGAACATGGAGAAGGCGGAGGTGATGACGTTTATGCATCAGCCTGAAATCAAATTGGCAATATCCTGCTCTCAGCGCGAAGGAAATAAATCAGATTTTCTAGACCAATGTGAAGTTAGTCAGTTCTTCTGTGTGGGTTGAAAACTATCACCGGGCGCCACGAAAACATTCGCAACAGTCTTCTGCATATTCCTATTGAAATTCAGGTATTCAGCCACAAAGAATTATCAACAAGTAATTCTGAGAGTGGACCAGCGAAGTACCTTATGCTCAGCAAATACGATGAAGAAAATAAGCACTAGTCATGCATATGGTGAGGAGATCGTAGAATGATATTGGGCTCCAGGCCATAGCTCAAGTGGAATTTGAGTCGAAAACGATGAGTGTGGGGTCCGCAGGTGACATGGAGGAGATCGTGTAAGTAGGAGATGTAGGCTGATGGGCGATATTGGAGGCAGCCAGTGAGAAGTGCATAGAACATGATGAAATGGAGATGTACCATCTTTCGAAGCCCTATGTTCCACTTGAAACCCAAGGGAATAATAATAATATCATAATATCTGGAATCCTTTATATCTGGCTCTACCACTGTCCATAAACTATCACTTCCTCAACCACACGATTTCCTCCACACCATCCTCGAACCTGTGACCAAGTCGTTGTCTCCCATTCGGATTGCAGTTGACAGTCTGGCATTTAATATTACTGAATGGTTCCCTCAGAGTAATTTCAATCCATCTCCATTTCCTCCTGCATATTTGTTTGTTGATGGGTTCTTGATTGGTTAGTTATCAAACATCCATGTTATCTATTCTTCCTGGCCATCTGATTTTCACAATCGAGGTAGCGAAGACATCTATTACTGGAAGTGTGCAGCCTGTTCTGGAAGTGCTTTGCATGACCGATGCACTAAGTCGCTGAGCCACATAGAATCCCTGGCCGCCTTGACATAAGTGTTGGAAATCCTGATTTTGCTGCTTGTGATTATTCAGTAGATTTCAACACTGATTTCAGAGTAATGAATGCCTGTCTTGTGTTTCCTGTTGTGAATTATGCGAGTTTCCTTCTGAATGTCTTTTCATAGAAATGTTTATCTCCAATTGAAGGAAATTCTTCTCAACTGATATTTCACATCTCTCGACAACCATCAGTAGGAGGGAATCAACAACAAACAGACACTGAATACTCCTTTTGGGTTTAAAACATCAATAATCGAGCGTACATATCTGTCATTGAATTAAATTTCATGTATTTACGAATTTTAGATTTCCTGAAGCCTGAATGTGTTCAATCTGATTCAGTTGATGCTGACTGATTCACAGATGAAGAATATGGTTTGTAGTCTATTTAGTAAAGTTAGTTTCAACTATCTGTTACACTGTCACTGCATCAGCTTCAACATCATAACATTATTCTGAAATGTTTAATAGTTTGAAATAACTATGATCGCTTTTTGTTATTTCTTGTTTTTATTTTAGTGTTAACAGTTGATGTATCCATACTGTTAAAAAGATGACTGAAGCGAGAAAATTTGTCTTTTCGATGAAGTCATCATCAATCAGGCTGTACATTCGTGTATTTATAGTAAATGCGTGAGAAATCCCCAGAATTATTTCCGTTCAAAGGTTAAATTTATAAAATTATTAAGTGTAATAAACAGTAAGATCGGATACAGAATACATTAAGATGGATAGGTAGTAGTACTATTCTAGAAATATATTAGGTCAAAGGTCAAATTGATAAAATTATAAAGTGATGTAAGAATAGATTTTGTGCGCTGTGGTAGAGTATAATTCCACTATGGATTAATATATATTTTGATGAAGTCTTACAGTGTTATAAAATAATATTTACTGATGACGTTTTGAGTACAATTTTTCGCTCATAGTTATCATATGAATTTACGCATACAACTTTCTGACTTCGTTTATATAATCCCAATGGTTTTCACCTCTTCATTGGTAGCCAGAGGAGAAAAGAAGAATGGCAACAGCTCAATCCTCTAACACCTTGTCATCTCCGGACATCGAGCACCCTCACATAAATGCTTCACAGTGCCACACAGAATTCCTAAATATCGTATGAATGGACTTCGTATGCGCCATTTGTACATAGCTGAAGCATCAGTTACTCGGAATCTGAAATTGGACCTCCGCATTCAAAAGCGTTACATACATTCACTCACCTTACAATGGCCACAGTAAAGTTCTTTTTATAATTTTGCTTCTTTTTATTATCTCATGAAAATTAATCTTTGAAAGGAAAATTTTCTTCGCTGTTTACGTCTTTTTCTTATGACTCAATATGGGAATATTTCGTTCAGTTCTGGTACTGGTGATAAGACATTCCTATTGAATCTGTTAGGTGTAGACCCGACGAATCGGGATTCATTAATCAATCGCTCTCTCCACCTACCTACATAACTTCTTAGAGTTTTAACCCTCTCCCACCGTAATGGGTGGTTTTGTGTTAATGCATGCAGTGCAATTGCCGAGCTTTTTTCTAAATTACTTATCTTCTCGGGGTCAACCATTCTTAACTTAGCTAAATTCTAATGTTCCGACAACCTGACTACCCCCGATCTACTAGTTTGACCTACGTAGTTTACCTCACTCACAGTCATTGCCAGGTATTTTGTAAATTACACCGTTTTGTTTAATTGGGTCTAGCGGGTCTTTTAGCCTACAGAGCTTGTCCCTGAGTGAGTTTGTAGGTTTGAATGCCACCCTAATTCCTGCTTTATTGAGAATCCTACGTGGAGCCTCAGATGTCTCCTAGTTATATGGTAAAACTACTGTAGATGCCTTATATTCTTTCTTATTTATGTCATCATTATTAGTTCCCCCATTATTTTTATTTTGCTTTTGACCTTTTTTGATATTCTTATTGAATTTTAATAGGATTGATAGTTATCTAACACTAACGCTTCTTCTATCTGTTTCATTTCATAATTTAGGTCTTTTCTTGTACTACTCAGTGCTACTGCTCGGTTTGTTAGACACTTAACTATGCCAGCCCTTACAGACAACGGATGAGATGAATTAAAGTCTAAATATTTATTAGCGGAATGCGTAGGCTTTTTATAAACGCTAGTCCGCAGTTTACCTTCTTCCATTCATTTTATTATACAGTCTAACTTGGCTAATTCTTCTTGTTCATTTTCCAATTCAAATGTAAATTGTATTCCCTTCACTATTGAGTTTATTTATATGTGTGAAGAAGCTAGAGATATGTTCTGTTTTTAACACAGTGAAAGTGTCACCCACATATCTCCACTATATTTTTGGAGTAGGATTAAATGTATCAAGAGCAGTATTTTCCCTGCTATCCATGCATAAAGATATCTGCTACGATTGGGGATATTCGTGATCCATCCCATTGCTATACCTTCTGTTTGTTTAGTTATTTTGCCCTAGAATTTAAAGATAGTAGACGTGAGACAGCACAGATGAACTGCTAAAATAATTTCCTCAATGGGTAGCTCTGTCCTATGCCTAAGTTCAGAATGAACAGTTAGTTCTCTTTTAACTACCTCTAAGATCATATTGATTGTTATATTAATATAAAGACTAGTCATATCAAAATTAACCATTGTTTCATCATTCTCTAATCGAATGTCATTTAGTTTCATTTTCATTTCATTTGAATTAATTAGCGTAGAGTTTGAATGATTTCTAATTCCATTAGAAAATTCCATTATTATCACTGTGATTGTGCTTACTGTACTTGTGAAACAGACATTTTCTATCCCACTAACCACTTGGTAATTGAAGTAAGTTTGAAAGCTAGTATAAACTACAGATTGATGCAAATAGTGGGAGATAGGCAGTTCTTGTCAGCCAGGAGAACTCTACTTTGATACCATTTCCACGAATCACTCAGTAGAACACCAGGCTATCACCATGCGTAAATAAACACCTTTTTTTCCAGTACACCTTAACGAAACCTACACTTAGATTAACTATATTCATACAAGCCCACCATCCACATGTAATTAGTATGGCTTAAAAGACAGCCATAAGCGAATTGCTTCAGTCTGCGTCTCGAAATGTCCTCATGTGGGCACACATTCATAGCCTCTGCCAAACAAGTCCTGTTCACTGCCTTCATGAAGTGTGGGTGAAAGGGCGAATGCTTACGGCGCTGACGCTTACAACTGCACTGGTGGTGGGAGCTGGAAAACCCTGATTGCAAACATTTGCTGAATTTGGACTCCAAAATACGAATGAATCCAACGGCCTATGAACTTATTTTGGTAGCCAGGAATTACGGAAGCGTATCCCGTGACGTTGCTCCACTGCACTGTGGATTGGGCTTTAAGTCGAAGCCTTGAGGGGTGGTCCCTTAAGGCAATTACTGGTTTCGGTTCGGGCGTCCGGGCAGTATCCCAGCCCTCGCACAAATTACAAGGCAACAGCTCATGAAAGGTTATAATTGTGCACTCATCGTAATGGTAACGTGACTCTCTTTGACTTTATTTTTATATGAAAAAATTTGTGTTTTGCTTTTACCAGCTTTTCCATTCTTCATGTCTTTACTTTTGTCAGCCTTCCGTCTTTGTTTAAAATCCCGACCTATCTGTGGCATCTTGAGTTGTTGGTGAGTAGCCTTCAAAATGCTGATCTCCAATACAATATATAGCACGAATATCCTGAAAACTCTTGTCTGTGGGATGAAAGATATTTGTTCCAGGTTAGCATTAGTCGGTACATCACGACTTCCTGGTTGGGGCTCGAGAGAAAGTTCGAATCGGTGGTTCGAAACGTTATCAAACATCATCGAGAATCTCAATCAATAGCCGACATGCTGGGTTCCTCTCTTCCTTTTTTTCCCTTCCTTCTCTGAAAGTAACATGAAGTTACGAATGTTGAATGGTATTGACGGTTAGACTTGCTTGCTTTCTGGATGACTTCCCCCATTCCTTCTATCTCTACTTTATTTAATAATAACAATAATGATTTACTTTATTCACATACAGTACAGCGTGTCATTCCCAGCATTTGGTACAATATTGCATGTCTGATTTCCCACAAAATGGAAGATATGCAAGTGAAAAGCAACAAGTTGGCAGAAGAAGGACATCAGGTAAACATAGATAAAACAGAGGTGATGACGATTCGTGGCCAACAGTAACACCATCAGCAACAGCAACAACAGACAACAATTAGAATAAATGGGAGGAACCTGAAAGAAACAACCCCTTTTACCTACCTGGGAAGCGTCGTTTCAACTGCAGGTGGGACTGACGGGGATATCAAAGCAAGAATCAGAAAAGCAAGACAAGCTTTCAATACTCTCAAGTCTGTGTGGAGGTCAACAGCACTCAGCATCAAAAATAAGATCTGGATTTTCAACTCCAATGTGAAGTCAGTGCTACTCACTATATGGATCAGAGACTTGGCGCGTCATGAAGAGCACCTCAAACAAACTACAGACCTTCATTAATAGTTGTCTTCGCTCAATGGTCAAGATCAGATGGCCAGAAAAGATCATAAACAGGGACCTCTGGGAGCGAACCAACCAAGAACCGATTGTGAGACAAATAGGCACGAAGAAATGGAGATGGATTGGTCATACTCTGAGGAAACCATCAAGTGACATCACTAGACAAGCCATTCCTCGAGTGGAACCCGAAAGGGAAGCGGTGAGTTGGTCGTCAATGCAAGGGTGACTTGGAGGAGGTCATGTGAAGAGGAGATGAAAACGTGTGGGCAGACTTGGAGCCAGGTGAAGACTCTATCAGAGAACCGAACCCAATGGAGATGCACGACTGAAGCCCTATGTTCCTCTAGGAATTAAAGCAAACAATAATAATAATGTTTCAAATTTACTCAACAACAACAACAACGATGGGCTGGAGATTGATATCCGTCATAAAACTCAAAGTATAGGTAGCCGAAACTGATAATAACAACATTTTGACATTAGCAGTAAAAATAAAGCCAAAATGTACAAAAATTATAGAATGATAATGATTTCATTATTAACTAAAATAATTAAATAATTGAGGCAGCGTCATCACAAATTACAAATAGGATAGAATGAAAAGGCCAATTATTTTGTTAATTACATATTAAGTTATAAATGTCCAAACCAAGTTCTCTTTTAACGGTTTGAAAAAATTTGGGCATTGGGTATATGATATTCATTATAATAAAGGTTTTTGTATTTCCCCATGAATGAAAAACAAAACGATATTGTTTTTACTGACGTTCCGCTATTTAGTGCTAATAGCTTTATCAAAGTATTATCATTGCTATTTTTACTTTCAATATGTCCCTTTAACTTGACCTATGTCTATTTTCTCACTCCCTAACTATTTGTTATATATATGCTGAGATTTTGTAAATTCCGGTTTAATAATGCTTTGATAAAGCTATTAGCATTAAATAGCGAAACGTCAGTAAAAACAATACCGTTTTGTTTCTCATTCATTGGGAAATACAAAAACCTTTATTATAATGAATCACATATTGAGTTGTAAGTTTCATGCTTAACACTTTCTCTGTCACATAGAATGAGGGCCAAACAGGGTATCGTTGAGTTTTTGTACTTCGTTATGCAAGCATATAATTTTTATAATGAATAAAGAGAGTGCTGAGAGTCACAGAATATGGATTTAGACCGATTCTCACATAAGTCTGGGTGTCCATCAACTAAAGTAGTAACCAGTTGGATTAGTGGCATACCACTTGCCCTACTGACAACATTTAATACCCTTGGGAATATGACGTAGTCCTTTCTGAGTAACCCAGGAAAGACGGCAGGAGAGTAGTAAACAACAATAGGTAGGATGGAAGAGTTAACAAACTTTAAGAATGAGGGTTGAGTGATTCCTGATTGTCTTCACTTCTTAATGCAGAAGATGATGCCAAACATTTTCTTAAAAATGAACAAGAAGCTGGATAATCGACCAAGAAAGATCAAGGGAAAGAACTATTTCAAGGCGTTTAATGCTTCAGTTAGTGTCCATTTCAGTGCTCTCTATACTAGAACTATCATGCGAACGAATAAGTTCGTGTAGATCGCATTTATGCCTGAAGATGAAGTTTACTGTCTAACATTTAGAGGAATTTAAGGTAAGATTATTAAGCTTACACACTGTTGTTTTATTATTTTTGTGTGATGCACTTCTTGGTATTCATAGTCTACCAAGTAAGAACAATCAAAGGAGCATATAAACTTATTAAACGTTACTTCACCTAAGGTAGCTATGAAAAATGCTGCAAAATAGCCTTCTAACTGACTGGTCAATATAGTTGCATAAGCCTCAGCGGGTTGATCGATGATGAAATCTGAGACCGGATACATAAAACATTTTTGGCATATGCCGACTTACGCCATTCCTCGCCAAGTAGACGTGATAGCCGGCTGTCGACCAAAATGTGTATGTACCGCTCAGCAGTTCGCTCTGTCCTACTTTACAGCTGTGAGACCTAGCCATTGAAAGTGGAAGATATAAAAAGGCCAGCTAGCTGTCTTTGATTACAGGTGCCTGTATTCCATATCCTGCATGTGTTATATGGTATAATAAGGTGAGAAATAATGAGGTTAGGCATCGGTTGAGTGCTATATAAGGAGGGAGGGGAAATCAGTCGATGAGACTGTGAAGTTACATCGATTGAGTGAGATGGCTAGGACTTGTGTTACGTATGCCTGCTTAGCCATCGCCTTCCTCAACAACGGGCAATGTTAGTCGCTGACATAGGATCGATGAGGTTGGAAAAAGGTCAGTGGTGGTCAAACTAAAACATGGCTTCATCAGTCAATGAAATCCACAACAGTTAGTCTAAGCTACATAGGGAGGTGTAGACTTTCTGACTGTCTGATTGGGGTCCTCGGGATGGCAAAAACAAATGAAGGCTGGAGACAGTTGGTGATATGAGATTGTTCTCATTGTTGGTTGGGGTGGATGCATGCACTCCTTGTGACTTATAATATCCAGTAAAATTCTATTCTTCTTCCATATTACTATTCTTTTTGCCTCGTGTTTCTGTTTATTATCTCCCTCTCTCTTTTGAATGTCTCCTTACTCTCTTTTCTTGCCTTGTGTGCTACATGGAGGGAGAGTGGCAACTTGAAATGTTGCACATCTCTGCAAAGTTCCACGTTGAAACCCACCAGTCAGTCAGGTCAATATCGTAATTCTAAATCTTAAAACAGAAAGAAATCAGATTTCGAGATAAGAAAAGTTTATGTACAAATTCATATTAAGAATTAATCAATCTCAAATACTTAAACAACTAATTAACATTTAAGTTAGGTTAGTAGTATCAATAGAGAATCAGATTGACATTATACTCTTTATGTGTCGTTTTCTATCGATACAACCTTAGAATATTGTTCATCATATAAAATTATTATTATTATAAACACTTTAATAGTTTTATTTTTATTCTTAATTATGATCTAATATAACTTCCAGCTGAATCGAAACTTTACTCTGTGACCTTAATCATGTTTTAAGATGGTGGTGAGTAAATCAACTTTTGTCACAATACTAATTGCATACAAGGATTAAAAGGCTAAATGCTAATTAACTTATCGATTGATTTAGTGAATAAATACAGTCAGTACAAATTGAATGATGATTGAGTGTTTGAACTTAATTCGTTTTTCATGTCTATGAACGTTTTATGATAATGAAAGGCTTTTTCATTTATTATTTATTTTCGTTACAAACCAACATCAGTCAGAGAATCAATGAATAGTGAGTCCCCACAACCCCCAACCCCCAGTAGAAGAAACCAGGACCTTCAGATTGCAAGATGAACCTCATTGACTGTTCATCCACTTGTGCAGGGATTCAATAACTCATGCATAGTAACTTTATTAATTCGTGATATTAAAAAGACGGTCGCAAAGAAAAAAAATTTTGTTTTCGACGAGGTCACCATTAACTTGGCCACTGTGATAGTATGTAATTCCATATTAATTTGTTTATGAGATATATTATACAGTAGTCAAACAATATTAATCACTGGATGACACACATTCGAACACAATTTAGTCGTGTTCATAATCACATCATCAATTACAACCACACAACTTCAAAACTTGAGTTTTATAGTTCTCTTTATTCTCTCCTATTTGTCGTCGTAGGGGTAGTAGAATTTTCCAGATGTTCAGCTGGATGAGTGTGGAATCATTCCTATTACACGTGTTTGCAGTTGATTTGATAAGCATACAGCTTCCGTTGTTATCAATCTCTCCCTCCACGCTGCTGTTACATCAGATTTTAAAACTGTCATCTCATCCCATCGTATTGTATCATTGTGTGTAATTGCATGTAGTGAGTGCTGTAGTTGAACTATTCTCCAGATTTCTTATTATCTTATTCGGGTCAAGTAATCTAGATTTCGCTAGGCTTTTATGCTGCGTTAGTCTGACTGACTGACCCCGTTCTACTACTTTGCCCTATGTAATTGACCTCACAATCATTCCGCCAGAGTATTAGATAAACTAAATTGTTTTCTTTAATTGCCTGCACAGGATCGATCCTCTAACCGACAAAGATTATTTCCAATTGAGTTTGTGGGTTTGAATGCCACTTTTATTCTTGCATTGTTAAGAATTATCCGTAAGGTTTCCAAGGTTCCATCTTTGTATGCAAGTACTACTGATGATTCGTATACCCTATTGTTGGTGCTGTCATTATCCCGTAAGGAGCATAAAAACTTAGCAAAATCTAGATTAGTTGACCCGAATAAGATAATAAGAAATCTGGAGAATAGTTCAACTACAGCACTCACTACATGCAATTACACACAATGATACAATACGATGGGATGAGATGACAGTTTTAAAATCTGATGTAACAGCAGCGTGGAGGGAGAGATTGATAACAACGGAAGCTTTATGCTTATCAAATCAACTGCAAACACGTGTAATAGGAATGATTCCACACTCATCCAGCTGAACATCTGGAAAATTCTACTACCCCTACGACGACAAATAGGAGAGAATAAAGAGAACTATAAAACTCAAGTTTTGAAGTTGTGTGGTTATAATTGATGATATAATTATGAATGCGAATAAATTGTTTTCGAAACTTTGTCATCCAGTTAATAATACTGTTTCACTATGCATGATATATCTCATAAACAAATTAATATGGAATCACCATTAACTAAGCTGTACATTCGTGTATTTATAGTAAATGAGGGAAAAGTCCCAGAACTACTTCCGGTCAAGGATCATTTTGATAGAACTGCAGATGGGGATTAAAATGTAACGATAAACAGTAAGATCGCATAAACAAAGTATTAGGATAATAACTACTGAGAAAACTGACTTTTTGTGCAGTTAGGGATTAAAAAAGCACAGTAATGACGAAATAGACTGGAAGTACAGATAAGAGAAATACGGTGGAGCAAATAGGGATAAAAACACGCAAAAATAACAAAAATAAACAGGAAGTTTGAACAAGAAAGGTAATAGAATAATCGTTATTGTGAGAACTGACTTCTTATAATGGCCATGGTGGAGACAAAGGTAGGATACATAACGTTGGTTTCAACTTTTGGATCACTAGTGCCTGGAACTTTCTAACCCATTTACTATAAATACACGAATGCATAGCCTAGTGGATGAAATTCGTCGAAAAGAAAATTTTCTTCTCTACAATCGCCTTTTTAATATTTCCTATGACCTGGTGTGTATATTCCGTTATTCATGAAATGTACCATTAACACTGATTAGCGTTCAACATATAATCTATCTAAAGAACTTTACAGAAAATTAAAATATCTAACAGAATCATGCGACCATTCTATCGATTCGCCAATCCGATGTTTAGAGAAAATGAAAAACATTCAAGTGGATGACAATGAAATCACAGTGTCCTTTGATGTCACAGAACCATACACTTCAGCTGGTCCAAAACTAACAGAAGAAACTACGCAACAATGATTACACAGCGATGAACACACAAAAAACTCAATGTTCAACTTGAATGGAACTCATAGCCCTATGCCTTAAAACATATTTCCAATTAAATAAACAGATATTCGAACATTATAATAAAGGTTTTTTGTATTTCCCAATGAATGAAAAACAAAACGATATTGTTTTCACTGACGTTTCGCTATTTAATGCTAATAGCTTTATCAAAGTATTAATAAACTGGAATTTACAAAATCTCAGCATATATATAACAAAGAGTTAAGAGGTGAGAAAATAGACTTAGGTCAAGTTAAAAGGACATATTGAAAGTCAAAATAACAATGAAGATCACTAAACCAAATAACAAAGGTAATAGTACATCTGTTATGGTATCAAAACAAAGTTTATCAGGGAACGTTTAGTGAGATGACGAATTGTTTTTGAACACATAAAGGTGTTCAAACTTTTTAATTGCCAGCTAGGGCCTCCATAAACTACTAACTTGATCATCGTTCGTCAGTCTGGGGTCATTTTTCGTTGTCAAGTTGGCCAATTGGTAAAGATGACAAAACCAAGTGTAGATTGTTGGATTCGATCAATGTGTAAAATTATAAAAGCAGTGTGTGTTTACATAATGAAATTGCTTATCACATTCGTGTTGATATAAAGTGCTTCTGACATTAGACTTTCTTTGTGATTTCTGAAATTTTTCTGGATGATGATTTCAATATTGTCAAAATCAATTTTGTGGCCTGATTCAATAGCGTGTTGACCTATGGCTGATGATTTCTCGAGCTTTTCTAGTTCAAACGGATTTCTCGGTGGTCGAACAATGGTCTACGGTGTTCATTTCTTCTGATTTTGATTTCTCGAGATGTTTGTCCGATGTAAATAGCGAAATGTCAGTGAAAACAATATCGTTTTGTTTTTCATTCATTGGGAAATACAAAAAACCTTTATTATAATGAATATCATATACCCAATGCCCAAATCTTTTCAAACTGTTAAAAGTGAACTTGGTTTGGACATATATAGATATACGAACATATAGCAGAAACACCAAAAGGATCACCCATATTAACGGCTGAGGCTGTTATGCCAGGATAACAATGAACAGATCTGCCCATAATTAAACCGAAAATCTGACTATATCATCATCATCATCATCAGTCCCTTGACTTTCGTCGTGGGGGTGCTATGACAGTTCGCGCTATCAGTCTTCGCCATTCTTCTCGGTTTAATGCTATTTTCTGTAGCGTATCCAAGGGCATTTCAGTCCACTCTTTTATGTTGTCAAGCCAGCTCTTATTCGGTTGACCTCTCTTTCGTGCTCCTCCTACTGTGCCTTGTAGAATCGTTTTGGACAATGTGTCATGTCTTACCGTGTGGCCGAACCATTGTAGTTTCCGTTTCTTTACGATTGAAAGGAGTGGTTCCTGTTTTCCTGCCAGTCTATGGACCTGGTGTAAGACATATTCATTAGTTTTCCTTTCAAGGTAACTTATTCCTAGGATTCTTCTATAGCTTTTGTTTTCGAAGGCTTGTATTCTTCTTTCTGACTCTGCATTCAGGGTCCAGCTCTCACATCCATATAGGAATACAGAGAGGACCAGTGACGAGTAGAGTTTCATTTTTGCTGAGACGCTGATGTTGCTCTTCCATATTTTCCCTAACTTGGACATGGTGGCAGAGGCTAGGTTTAGTCGAATTTTTATTTCCTTAGTGGACCTTCCATCTTTTGTTAGGGTAGACCCAAGGTATTTGAAAGTTTCAACCTCTTCTAATACATGTCCATCAAGTCTGATACATCTATCTGAGTTGCTTCCTCCGTTAATGAGTATTTTGCTTTTTTCTGTGCTGATTTCCATGCCCACAGATTTGGCTGCAACATCAAGTCTTGAGGTGAGGTCCTGTACTTGATCAATGTTTTCCCCAATGAGGGCTATATCATCAGCAAATCTGAGGTTGGAAATTGGTCTTCCGTTTATGCTAAGTGTCGGTGTAAAGTCATGTAGGGTTTGTGTCATAATATGTTCGAGGAATAAATTAAAGAGGACTGGTGAGAGAATGCACCCTTGACGTACTCCTATAGTTGTTCTGAAGAACTCGCCAGTTTGATTATTTAGAGATACTGCACTACTAGATTTGTTATATAAAGACTTAATAACCTCAATTATGTTTTTATCTATATTGTAGTTATTCATGACTTGCCATAAGCCTTCGTGCCACACACGGTCAAAGGCCTTCTTAAAATCGATAAAGTTGTGTACTAGCATTTTTTGGTGTTGTAGACATTTTTCGTTTAGTACCCTTATGTTAAAAATTTGTTCAGCAGTGCTTCTGCCCGGCCTGAATCCGGCCTGTTCTTCTGAGAGTATTTCCTCTACTTTCTTTTTGAGTCTGTTCAATATTACTTTCAGCATGACTTTACTTGGGTGGCTGATTAAACTTATTGTTCTGTAGTTCTCACACTGCTTTGCGTCCCCTTTCTTAAATATTGGAATGATTAGTGACTGAGTCCATTCTTTAGGCCATTCTTTTTCTTGCCAGATTTTTTGACAGGCTGCTTTCAGCCATTTAACTGTTTGTGGTCCACCATGTTTAATTAGTTCTGCCGGTATGTTGTCAATTCCTGGTGATTTATCTCCCTTAAGTGATTTTATTGCTTCCTCTACTTCTGACTCTAGTATGGGTGAATCACCGATCTCCCTATTGTCCCAGCATGAATTGTTTATTAGGCTATAATTGGGGCTTATTTTATGATTGTAGAGTCCCTTACAGTATTCTGTCCACCTTCTAAGGATATCTGCTTCTTCTGTTAAGAGGGTGCCTTTACCATCCTCAATTACGGTTGCTCTATTTAGTTTCGTATTGGTCAGCTTACTCAGTGTTTCGAATGCTTTTTTATTGTTGCCTCCCCTTAAGCTATTATCGATGATATTACATTGTTCAGTAATCCAGCCCTCTTTTGCCCTCTTCATTTTGGAGCGTATTTCTTTGTCTACTGTTCTATACTCTTCCCTGTACTGGGAATTAAGTCCTTTCTTCTTTTTTAGTTCTCTTCTTGTATCACACAGGTTTAAAATATCGTCTGTGACCCATGGTTTGATTTTCTTTCTTTTGTTACCCAGAACTTCTGTTGCTGATTCATGCAGCACTGTTTTAATGGTTTCAGTGAGTGAATCGATATTGTCGTGAATCAAGGTAAGTGCAGCGAACTTGCCCCCTACATTTGCCTTAAACATTTCTGCTATGTTTGGGTCCCTAAGTTTCTCTAGGTCATATCTGATTCGAGGGCTTATTTGTCTGCGGTTCTGTTTTAGTTTTAATTTTATAGTCATTAAAACCATGTCATGATCGCTGCCTATGTCTGCTCCAGGAAAAGTTCTGGTTTTAGCCTTGTTAATGCTTGACTTGAATCTTGCTGGGAACAGAATGTAGTCTATCTGTTTTGTTGTCAGGTGAGTGCCATGTTGTTTTCCTTGATGTCTGATGAGGGAATAGAGTGTTGGCCAGTGTGAGCTTGTGGCTGCTTGCAAATTCCAGCAGTCTTATTCCTCTCTCATTGGTTTCACCTAATCCAAAACGTCCAGCTGTGCCTGCCCATTGGTCGTATGCATCTTCACCTACCTTAGCATTCCAGTCACCCATGACAATAAGAATGTCTTTTTTCGGAGTCTCATTAATACACTCCTCTAGTTCATCATAGAAGCATTCTACTTCCTCGTCCCGGTATTCAGATGTAGGCGCATAAACTTGTATTATTGTTATGTTAAGTGGTTGAGCCCTAACTCGTAGAGAAATGATTCTATTGTTTACGGGTCTACAGCTTATTACAGAGTTAACTTGTTTTTTGTTTACGATGAAACCCACACCATGTTGGTGTTTCTCTTCGTCCCCACTGTACCATATCTTATGACCCTCTTCTGTAGTTGTTACTCCCGAGCCTGTCCACCTAACTTCTGATAAGCCTAGGATGTCCCATCGGTATTTACTGAGTTCATGGGTCAGTTCTTTTACTTTCCCACAGGCATAAAGCGTTCGAACATTCCATGTTCCTATGACTGTGTCAGCATTTGGGAGTTTTATTAGTTGGTGTGTCTCAGTAGCTAACTTATCACTTCTGCCCTGTGACACGGCAGCAGAAAGCGCGGTCGTTGTTAAACCGGGCCCCGACCGATCCGGCATTGCGTTTACTGATATTGTTCTCATCATAGCATTACACTGGGTTTGATAGGTCTTGACGGCACCCATCTCCTCTCCAAGACCGATTTTTCCTCAGGGTTGTCTCCCGAAGATGGACTGTCTTTCTGGACTCATGAGCTCCATCTGCCCAGTATTGGGTTTGATAGGTCTTGGTGGCACCCATCTCCTATCCAAGACCGATTTTTCCTCAGGGTTGTCTCCCGAAGATGGACTGTCTTTCTGGACTCATGAGCTCCATCTGCCCAGCATTGGGTTTGATAGGTCTTGGTGGCACCCATCTCCTATCCAAGACCGATTTTTCCTCAGGGTTGTCTCCCAAAGATGGACTGTCTTTCTGGACTTATGAGCTCCATCTGCCCAGTATTGTGTTTGATAGTGCCTGGCGGGAACTATCTCCTCTCTTAGAGCGATGTTACCTAAGGCTTGTCTCCCTAAGGTGGACTTATAATACATACCTTATCTAACTTACCTTACCATGTCTCCGCAACAGTAAGCCCTACAAAAGCAAGTCAGGTACCAATCGATTCGTCTCGTCGAGTAGAATCGAATGGTATATAAATCAGAGGGCGAACGCTATTCCTAAGAAAAATACGGGGGATTTTGTGCCTAGCAGTCTATGCCTCCCTGTGGCCCTAAGGTTGACAATGCCCCCTAGCTACATACAACATGGCAAGCAACCTAGAGGTGCGGAGCTAAAAATGTCACGAGGTCAGCATGCAGCATGATCTCTGAGCCTAGAGACAGGATTTCCCCTGAATTTGTATTGTTATCTTTCCTAATTTTTTGACATTCAGCTTATTTTATGTTGATGCTATTGAGCTATAATCTATCAATATTATTGGTTCGATGTTATTTAAACATTAATGTTGTTCATAACACGAATTCATTCATTCACTATAATGTATATATAACTGTAGAGCCTGATGATGAAGTTATCGAAAGGAGTATTCTTTGTTCAGTAACCATTCTTTTGAAAAATTCCAATGGGAATTTTTAATCATTTGACTTGGAATACACCCACAAATTAATAAACAACACGTTTGAAGACATGAAAATTCACCACAAACGAAGAAGAATTAGACAACAAAATTCCATTCTTAGATGTCTTAATCAAGAGAACTAACACAGGGTATTTAGAAACACAAGTCTACAGAAAATCAATACACACAGACCAAATACTCAATTATAATAGTGATAATCCAATTATTCACAAAAGAAACTGTGTGCAGACATTATTTAGAAGAGTTCAAACACACTGTAGCACTACTCCTGTGTTGAAGAGAATGGAGGAAAAATACCTACTAACCGTCTTCATAAAGAATGCATATCCTCACAATTTCATCAAAAGGTGTTTAAACTCGGATCATAACACCAACAACAAGCCAACATCAAAGACCACAAGAAAATTCATCCTACCATATGTAAAGAATATCTCTGAAATAACAGCTAGAATACTGAAACCGTTTGAAATAGATATAGCATACAAGCCAGCCAGCCAGCCAGCACAATCACTTCATTCGATATTGTGCAGACCAAAAGGTCTAACAGAAGAAAAAGAAGATAAAATTGATGCCATTTACAAAATAAACTGTATGAACTGCAATAAACACTACATTGGTCAAAGTGGGTGTTCACTTCGAATCCAAATCCAAGAACACAAATTGGCTGTAAAAAGACACGATATATATTCTTTCGTATCAATACATGTGGATAATTACGGACACCACTTTCATTGGGAGAATGAAAACATTTTAAACAGAGGAAACACCAAATGTAATGCCAGGGAATTCCTATAGACCTGGTACTCAAGCGAATCAACCACAGGTAAAAAAGCACACATTATTATAGACCAAATTTACCAGCTAATAAAAAGTAAGTGACATGACAAGAAAGTCCGAATTCCAAGTCACTAAAAAATGATCAATAGAGGTGTAAATTAATAACCAGTCACGCCATTGGTCGCCAGGAGATACAATTACATCCTTCATGGAGAACTTAAATGAGTTCATTTTATACTAATATCTGCGTTGA
Source organism: Trichobilharzia szidati (assembly GCA_944472155.2). Lineage (NCBI taxonomy): Eukaryota > Metazoa > Platyhelminthes > Trematoda > Strigeidida > Schistosomatidae > Trichobilharzia > Trichobilharzia szidati. The sequence goes on from OX235273.1 coordinate 24,870,266, forward strand.
AGATGTTGTCTAGAAGGTGGACGATGAAAGCATCGCAATTAAATCAACAGGCTCAGAGAACACAACTAATTCAAAATCATCCACCTGAGCTACAAATCTTGCCCATTATTAGCGTCCATTCATTCGAATGAAATAAATTTGAACGATGCAAAAATCAATATATACTGTCCGGTGTAAAATGAAATAGTCAGTATTTAATTTGCCTAATTTTATTATTATTATACCCTTCGGTTTCGAGTAGGACACAGGGCTTCAACAGCACATCTCCATTTCACGATGATCCCATTTACCTGGCTCCACAAATCTGCATAAGGTCTCATCGCCTCTTCACACGAACTCCACTAATGTCATAGTCGAACGCCTAGCTCAACGTTTCTCTTTCGGGTCCCACTCGAAGGTGTGGCGCGTGTTGTCATTCACCGGTCTCCTCGACGTGTGTCCCATCCTCCTCCAGCTTGTTCAATTTTAAAGGGTTCTTTTCATTTGATTTTTTCAGCATAGTTACCATGTATAGAATGTCTTAATGTCCTTTGGTTTTCATGCCTCAATAACAAGTTATCTTTAATGGCATAGTTTTCATTCGTTCTCAGTTTTCCTAACCATTGGCATAAGATTATATTACAAAATCTACTCCATCTTTTAGAAATATGAGATGGTTAGTATGACTGTCACTATTCAACTTCTTTGATGATAAGAAAATTATCCATAGAAAGTAGGCTTTATTTATTAAATGTGAGAAGTGATTTGGATTGCCAAATTTACCTCTATTTCAGTATTATTACCCACACACTTAGATTCGCTTTCTTACCGACCGACAGTAACCCTGACCTCTGTTGTCAATCTACATCGTGTATATAAACCCCCTAAATAGCTAGTTGTACAACTTTCTAGTAAAGTTACAAAAATCAATCTCTTAATTAACTTATGTGTTCTTGATTACATGATGTAGGAATTTCTCATACCTTACGGATAACATAGAAGGATGATGTTTTGGAGATAATATGACCAATGTCAACCGAATGTACAAATATTCCACCCTTCAAGGTTCTAACTGCATCCTTTCTCAACCTCGGAGGATAGTGTCCTTCCACCCTTTTGGACAAAAAGTAGAGTCAAACGACCGATATACCTAGCTGCACAGAAGCAGGTGAATTAATGAACTGAGGGATCTTGTCCTTCAGGTTTACTGAACAGTAGTAATCGACTGGAAAACACTATCCTCAACGATGCTATGGCTGACATCTTTCTCAGGGACTGTGAGGTAGTTTTTTTAAAGGATATCGGCAGTTATTCTGTTATGTTCAACTGCTAATGCAATCGGCAGATTTACAATGCATATTTGAATGGAGTTGTAAAGACTGTTTAGGATAAACATACTTAAATCAATCTTCAAACTCATTGAAAATAAACCTGTCATTTACAGCCCATCTGAAACTGAATAACACACAGACAATGTAAAATTTAAAGATTCTTACTAACTTCATTACACACAAAACACTTAATCATCCATCTCCTTGCATCATTACGATACATTCATCTACAACCAAGTAAATAACCACAAATGATGGAGAAGATTTACAGCTCAGCAAGGATGATTTTCATGAAAGCTTCACGATAAATAAACCATCCAGCTCAGAGAATACAGATACATCAAAATAACCACAAAGAAATGCCTTGTTCATTGAATCAACACGAAATAATGCAACTCCTCTCCTGCATACACACATATTTGAATATCTCAGTAAAGAATTAGTAGGTGTTAAAGCAATATAAAGCAAGTCATATAGTTTTACGAATACATTGATATGATTATGAGTAATAAATTATACTCGACACTTCCTTCACCCAGTTATTACCACTTTATTACAGCTAAATATGTGGTGGTGTAATACAGACAAAGGGTTCCAACGGAATATTATTCTCACATTAAGAATCATTGTATTTGTTGTTATTGACGTCTGAATACTATTCCCACAGTTCAATACTGAGCTAGCAACAGAATGCGGTTTGATCAATTGAAAATATACCTTGGATTCCGTGTCTTGCCTTTTGTTGTCACATTTGGTGTCGCTGCCTGCTGACAAATATAAAACCTATGCCCTGCAGGTCTTGAAGAAGGAGCCATATGGATCTCCTGGCAGGACTTGGAGGCTGTTGCGCAGTTGAGTGGTGATCCAGATTCGTCAGCGATGAGGCTCCTCAGTGGTCAGCGAAGGCAGTTTATGATAGTGTGAGGCGAAACATCGGGTCATACGAACTGCTTCCAAAGTGGGAAGGACTATACATGGTCACCGTGAGATGGGGTCACGTATATAATATCAGAAATGCAAACAAAAAGAAGCAGGTGAACGTCAGCAAGCTCCGGAACTCGATACAGCAAGATAAACTAACAAAGCCACGAGCACCGAGAAGATTGAACCGATTTCAGTCGAAAGTTTTTTGACGGGGAAGGGAAGGGAGAGTGTGGTGGTGGGATACAGACAATGTCCTCCCACATATTCCTACAGTTCAATACTACACTACCAACAGAGTAATATATAGGCATTTGAGCATTCTATTTCATGTCGTTAATGTAAGCCAAAATCACATGCTCAGTGATTGGTTGAAGAATATAAACTGCATATATATAAACAACGGTTTGATCAATTGAAAACATGCCTTGGCTTCCGTGTCTCGCCTTCTGCTGCTATAAATTTATCTACTACAGAACAACGACTCGGTATTTAGTCTACAAAGGATGATCGATTGACTGACGAAGTTTCCACATAAAAGTCTGCACAGAAATGCAGTAGTTCACGTGGCAAAACACTCCACGTAGCACAGAATGGGAGGGCGAAAGAGAGAAAAATGAGATTCAGATAAACTATAACGAGCAGAAATGTACAGGAGAAAGAATAGAAACATAGAAAAACGTGGCGGTTTAATGGATGTGAGAGATTACACAGACTGAGTACATCTGTGCCATTTATAGGTAGATTTTCAGCCACATCAACAATAGTTTCTAACGATTGGTTCTTAGCATGCCTAAGTACTCAACTGTACCACCTGTAAGTACCTACTTGGCAGAAAACCATACTCAAAGACTTTATGGACTGATGATACATTTTGATTTGACCAGCGTCACTTCTTTTCAAAACTAATCCTACGTCAGGTAACACTGCTTCTTGAGGAAGGCAGTGACTCGGTATGTGCAAAATAACGTCTTAGTAGTCGTCTTCTGTCGATTTCTATTCACTCTCAGCCTCAAAGCCATTATCCTCACTTTATTGCAAGATGCGAATTTTAATTGCATACTGTACAGATCAAACTAATGACTACCGGTACTTATATTTTTCGATTTAAAATGAGACAAATACTTATCTTTAATGTAGACTTCCTCAAGATTCGATATCAACTGGAGAATCCTTGACATGAGAGGAGTATGCTGGAAACTTGTTTTGTCCCTGTCTGAGACTATTCACTAGTGTGAACGCATAAAGGCCATCAGGAATCGAATCGAGAACCTTCAGATTACCAGACGAGTGCGTTTACCACTTACCCACTCAACTAGGATAGAATAATCTCTGCATTCTAACTTCTGTTGAATTGCAATGTGGCAATGTAACAGCAGAAGGCAAGACACGGAAGCCAAGGTATATTTTTCATTAATCAAATCACTGTTTATATCTATACAGTTCGTATTCGTTAACCAATCACTGAGCTTGTGATTTTGGTTTACATTAAACGACATGAAACAGAGTGTTCAGATAGATACATAGTATTCTGTTGCTAATGATATATTGAAATGTGGGAATATGTGACAATAATATTCCGTTGGCACACATTGTCTGCATCACATCACCACAGCACCACCAACCTCTAGTGTCATCAGTGAACATCTGTGTTCATGCCAGACATTGTGGAACCAAACACCAATAAAACAGCAAGCTAATATCCAAATATTAAAATTTAAAATACCTGAATGATGTCCATCCGTGAAATTAATCAAACCCAATATTGGGAGAAAACGTTTGCGATATTCACTTGTCGTTTTATTCGGAAAATGAGATTGTGAGACTTGATTTCACTATCTACCCAAGCAGATCTTAGTAAGAAATAAATTGTAGAACATTAATTAAAATGAGCTATTCTGCGGTGGTGCGCTACAGACAATGTGTGCCAAGGGATATTATCCTCACATATTCCCACAGTTCATTGCTACATTACCAACAGAGTACTATATATGTATCTGAGCATTCTATTTCATGTCGTTAATGTAAGCCAAAATCACACGCTCAATGATTGGTTAACAAATATAAACTATACATATACAGCGGTTTGATTAATGAAAAATATACCTTGGCTTCCGCTGTTACATTATGGAAACAGTCAAACTGAGTGTGGTACTCATGACGATAAAGTCTATTTTTAGTTGAAGTCTTCTTGTTATTCAAATCTTAAACCCAGCCTGATATGAAAACTGGAGAATTCAATGTACTTAAGACAACTCTTCATGGTAAAGTGAAACATTTACTGGATGTATAGGTTTATGTGGATTAACAAATTTATGATACATGATGATAAATTATCAGTCTTCCAAGAGTATGTTTATTCGACATTTTAGTATGTCTTCTTGTAGTCGTTGCAGGATTCCTGACCCCCCCCTTCACCTCCGTCTTATATCTCCTACCAATTTTGTGTATACCACTCTTCAGTGACTTCACCAAAGGGTTTTCAATTCTTCTAATGTTATATTACTCTCAATATTCCCTTGCGTTCCGAGTGGAGCACAGGACTTCACCAGCACATTTTGATTTAATTCTATTCTCTCTTTTCTAGCTAACTACACGACTGACCATAAGCCTTCATTTCTCAATCACACAATCTCCATTATGTCATCTTCGGACCCACACACACAACTCATTCACTTGACAGCCTGGCGTCTGGTGACATTCAACGATATCCACAGACTGTATCCAGCCCATCTCTATTTTCTTCGACATATTTGTTGGGTTATAGGATCTTGATTGGTTCGTCACCTAACATAGTTCATTCTTATATTCAATTTTTTTAAGACTTTCCCGTCGATTGATTGGACCGAATTGCTCGGTCTCAGGTTGACATGTCGGCTTCTTGTGCAGATGCTTCGACAATGTTTGGGCATGTAATTAGGAGTTTATTGGTGGATGGCGACGAAATGCGCATCCTGGATTCCACTGCTAGTCACCATCCACCAATTAACTCCTAATAGTTCATTCTTGTTAATTCTTTCTGGTCATTTCATCTTCAGCATGGAGTGAAGAGGATAGCTGTTAATAAAAGTCTGCAGTCGGCTGTTCCAATCGCTTTCGGAGACACGCCAAGTCTTTAAACCATTTAGAAGCACTAACTGACTTGCCATTAGTGTTGAGCAAACCGAATCTTCTTCCTTACGTGGAGCGCAGTAAATTTCCACACACGGATTTCAGAGTAGTGAATGTATGTTTTGCTTTTCCAATCCTGCCTTTGACATCCTCATCTATCCCGTCGCCTATATTTGAAATCATGCTGCAGAGGTAAGTGAAACAGGTCACTGCCTATAGATTTCTCTCATTGTTGCTTGTTGATTCTCATTGGATATCTTCATTACCCAGTGTCTTCGGTCTGTTCACTTCCAATCCTGTCTTTGCTGATTCTTCTGTAGACTTATTAATCTTGGCCTGTGTGTGTGTGTGTGACTTACTTTACTTTACTTTACTACGGCTATCTCCTACGGGAAGATGAGCCGGCTTCATGAACATCTCGATTCATCGCTTCCCATGCGAGGCGATCTGATATAAGGTTTTGCGACAGGGTTATCCAATTCTTGTTCCACAGACGGATTCCGTAGACGGTTTGTAGCCCCAGGCACTCCATATCAGCCTTGACTGTACTGAGAGTTCATGAAGTTTCATGGGAATTCGGTACGAGTGATGTCCCCAGAATCGCTCGGCCTTTTGTTTGAGAGTGCAGCTCTAGCCTTTACACAACCAAGTGTGACCTACAAGGCAGTAGGAGTGGAGTAGGGAGTCCACTATCCATTGGCAGCCGGTGACCGGAGTTCGGTTCATACGCCTTTTTTAATGGGGCCAGACATCCAGGACATCCAACAAGCCCTGTGTCTATACGTCTGCCGGTGAGCTCCAGTGAGCTTCATACGCCAGTCGTTGGAGGTTTGGAATCAGAGTTTAGCAATCTCCCCTAGACTGTCATCCAATGGACAGTCAACCCGGTGAAGAGCGCCGGGCATCCGCTTTCGCCCTCTCACTTTGGTGAAAAACACCTCCGCCACGTGAAGGCAGTGAGTAGGACTTCCTCAGGAGAGGCTATGTAAGACGGCCGGTCATATGGGAGCATTTCAAGAGGTGTGCGGATGGGTGGCCAACCCGCAGCGCAAGGCACCCACCCCCGACCATCCTGAGGCTTCGGAGGCTGTGTGTGACATTAGACATAAGTCATCCACAAACTCCATTATGGTGACTGCTGTTGCCTACAATTATCCACAAACAATTCTCAGTTTACTAAGCATATTTCTTAAAAATAGAAAGAAAATACAAATTGGCTTATTTCTTAAAATTCACTTCATGGTATAAGTACTAATACTAAGATCGATCATTACCTATAAAAATCGTACCACATTTGGAAAACAAAGAGATTAAAAGTACGCTGAAATTTTTTTCTCAATATATATATATAATATAAATTTACGTAAATAAATCATTAATGAAGTCGCAATTTTAATAAATTACTATGTCTTTAAAAATAGCCGCTAAACAATTTATCGATTAGATTAAAACAATTTCATTGTGTTAATTTCAAAATTGCTTAATCAGTATTATAATAATAATAAAATAATAATAACAACAGTACAAAAAGTGCAATCATAACAACGGCAATATTCAAGTGTGGTTACAAACTGCATTTAGTTAGAGAACCATTGAAAACTGGGCTGCTGTTTCGTCCCAGCTTACGACTCTTCGGCACTAGGCAAGCATGACTTCAATAGGGATCAGTTTATTGCAAGAAGTAACAGCTAACAAGATCTAGACAGTTGAATGCCTAAAGATGAATAACTTGTTTCAAATTCTGACTAATCTACTGAGGTGTAGATTGATAGGCAGGCAGTACAGGACCACAACATAATGACTGAAATGATGTCGGATGATCTGCACCAGATGATCAGAGTTTGGAACGCCCCTTATCCTCAATGTCTTCATGATATCTTTTCTTTCGTCATTTGGCGTTCCGACTGGTACACTGGGCTTTAAGCTTCAGCTTTGAAGTTTCAGTAGTGAAAGTTTTGTAATTTACGAGGTAGAGTTGCTAGCCTCGCGCCTAAACTTTCCTCTACACCAGCATTACTACCGGCTACGCGAGGTTTGCGAAAGCGTCAGCCGGAGATCGAACCTGGATCACCTGCGGCATAGTTGGCGACCATTCCATTAAGCATTCAAAAGAGAAAATGGAATTCACATACATATAACGCAAACTTAAGTGATATAATTCGGTTAGTACTCAGCACTAGAAAACATGCCATTGAACAATAAATGCATCTATAATAGTTTGACGAATCAGCAGTGATAACGTCACTGATTATAGCACTAGACAGTGCGACTTCAAACTGCATAGGAGTCGCAGAAATACTTTTTTAGAGAATGCTGATAACTACAAAGCATAAATTCAAGATTAACTCTCGACTGCTTCCGAATATCAAACATTATAAATACACTGAGTGTCAAATGTCCAATGACCATAGTGTGAAATATACTTTCTAGAAAAAGCCTTCCACTTCTCGTTATTGTTCTCACGTTTAAAATGAAATGCAATGAAAGCATTTCACGATAGTTGGTAAATTGTCTGTGTTATTAATGTTTTTATATGCCCATTGTATAGCAGTTACAATAGCTCTTCTATTTCAATTCAGTAGGTAGGCTAATCTTCAATTCATGTCAGATTTCATTAGTGTCTCAAGAATCCAAGCCAGACATTCTACTCCTCTCTACACGGCTCAAAGACTACACGGATTGCTGCTAGATTTTGATTTGACCGCCTCTAACCCTCTTCCAACCTAATCCTATATCAATCAGATAACATTACTCGATGAGGAAGGCGGCATTCCTAGATGCGTAACACGTCTCTTAGCCATCTAAATCGACACAGCTCTACAAGTCTCATCTATTAATGTTCCCTCCTTGCCTAACACTCAACGCATAGCCTCAAGATTATTCAGTATATTACATATACCGCCTAACACGACAAATAGAATGCAAACACCTGTGATCAAAGACAGCTAGCCTATTTTCCACTTTCAGTGCGTCGGTGGTATAGCGGTTAGGACGCTCGCCGACCATGCATATGGTCCGGGGTTCGATCCCCGGCCGACGCACTCCTTCACCTCGCTAAGCCAGAAATAATCCTGGTAAAGAGGAAAGGTTGGGCATGAGGCTAGCAACCCCATCCTGTAAAGCTAAACACTGCTACAGAAACTTCAAGCCTCTAGCTTGAAGCCCTATGTTCCACTGGGAACGTGAAGGAAAAAAAAGTGACCATATCTTACAACTGTAAAGAAGAAAAAAGTAAACTGCTGAGCAGCAGACATATCCGTTAATCGATAGTGTCGGGTATTACGTCAACACCAGAAATAACCTAACTTGAGAAGTATCAGATGAGTCTTTTCTATCCGTACTAACATATCGTCACAAATACTAAGGTTTCTGTTCATATCGTTCAGAAGACTCTAAATCTATATTTTGTCAGAGTCTTATCCTACATTAATTTCTTTAAAAAAAAATAAGAATACATAAAGATCAGTAGTTTTCATTATTTTGAACAGTGTAAGATTTACTGATAGACACAATCGATTTCTACCTCAAGGACACTATATTTGACCTTAAGAGTTTAGCGACTCTATGATTGGTCGATTAGATTAATTAATTCATTGAGACTTGAGAGATGGATTGATTGACTTATGTAAAATCTGTTATTTTCGACAAATATATTAATTAAAAACATTATCATGCATCTAACACTGTAGACAAAACAAAAAATTAAAGCAACTTAAATAACAAAAGAACAACAAACAACTTGAAAAATAGTCATATATATATATATATATATATATATATATATATATATACAGCATAATATATTTTCAATGTACAATGGAAGCTTTGTTTAAAATGTTAAATTGTTCATTTCATATTCAATTGAATGAATATCTAGTAAACTTTTCAATTGTCTAGCCTTATTTCGTATTAATTTAAATAATTCATCATTATTCTCATCGAATGTACATGAAGTAGATTTATTCAATTGTGGAAAAGTGGACACATCGATTAAACCATGAGAACTAATTAGATATTGATATAAATCATAGGCTGTTTTATATATTTGAATATCTTTTCTTGATTGCAGTGTTCGTTGCTCCTCGGTAGTGTTGATGATATCAGCAGATAATTTAGACGAAGCATTCTGATTAGATTGTCTATAAGAACGAGTGAAAAGCAATGATAACATCAATACAACATACACACACACACAAAATGCTAAATAATTGTCAACAGAAATATTAATATAACCATGACGATCGACTGTTAAGCGTCACAATATTGTTTCCAGTTCAGTCTGCTTTTCTCAGCTACACTGTTGATTCTGATTCCATCTTTAGACCACTTTTGCTAAGCAAGTTGACTTCAGGATGCACTGAGTCCCAGGTCACAAACTTGTCTACGTATTTTTTTTTTGAGCAGGAAACAACACACGCTCTACTGCCTTGCTTACTGAAACTGGTGTGCCTCAAAGGGGATGTACTTTCTCCATTTCTGTTTCCGTCCTTTTTACATGACTTACCGTATTCTTTTAAATCCAATTTCACTAAATATGCTGATGCTTTGACAATGTATATCCTACCTAGTTTTTTCTACATTAGCTTATCCTGATATCAACAGTTGCCTATTTGAGATAAACTAACGTGATATCCAACTATCGACCAAAGGGCGTGTGTACTGCTCAGCAGTCCACTCCGTCCTCCTTTATGGCTGTGAGACCTGGCCATAGAGAGTGGAAGACATGAAAAGATTAGCTGTGTTCGATCATAGGTGTCTGCGTTCTATCTCCCATGTGAGGTGGCATAATAAGGTGAGCAATATTGAGGTTAGGCATCGGTCGAGTGCTAGGTAAGTAGGAGGGGAAATCAGTCGACGAGACTGTAAAATTACATCGATTGAGATGGTTAGGACATGTGTTACGTATGCCTAGCCATTCACCGACTTCCTCGACGGGCAATGTTAGCTGATATAGGGCCAGGCTGGAAAAGAGCTAGCGGCGGTCAAACGAAAACATGGCACCAGTCAATGAAATCCACAACAGTTAGTCTAAGCCACGTAGGAAGGTGTAGACTTCCCGGTTGGGGTCCTCGGGACGGTAAAAACCAGTGGTTGGAAACAATTGGTGACATGGCTCAAAATCATTCTCAATGGCGCAAATGCATCCACTCCTTGTGACTTATGATTTCCAATTAAACTGTTTTGTTCTTCGTTATTACTACTCCTTTGTCTCACACCTCTGTTTACTGTCTATATTATGCGTCGGTGGCACAGTGGTTAGGACTCTCGCTGACTATCCACATGGTTCGAGGTTCGATCCCCCGCCGACGCACACCTGATATCTATGGTCGGCCTGCAAAATTTGGGCTACCGATATCAAATGCCGAAAATTTCATACTTGTACCAAAATACTGTGTGAAATCAAGCTATAATAAAATAAAAATTAAAATAAAAATAAAATTTCTCCTACTTTCTTCTCTTGCTTTGTGTGCTACATGGAGTGTGGCGACTTGAACTGCCGCACATATGTGCGAAATTGTATGTCGAAAAGAGACAGACTGACAGACAGACAGAGATAAACTAAAGGTCTCATTCAAACGGTCTTAAAATGAACTCCTCTAAATATGAAACTGTTAAATTTAGTTTCAAACGTGAAAAAGACTTGCATGGACTGATTCAGTTCCATGATTCTTGTAATATTAATGGCACTGTGGTAGGAATACTAACCAGTTTGGTATCAGTTTCTCTTCAAATCTTTGTCGGTCATCTTGTGTCCTGATGATTTCTAAGCAAATCTTTCGTCTGACTTACTGCACAAAAGCCAGGTGAGATTTCTAGTATAACTTAACCTCTTGTCTTACAATCTACCAATTCATGTATTCTACTTATTCTTCTTACCCTGAATTCTCAAAAAAAGAGTAGTTTATGTTACGTAGGACTTTGAAGGCTGTAAGCACACGTTTATTGGTGTGCCTTTGACCTAACCAACTGATATTGTTATTGCTGATAGGCATTTTATTTCTTGCAAGCTATTGGATAAAGTCATCTGACAGACTGACTGGTTTCAAAGTAGAACTTTGCACAGATGTGCAACAGTTCGAGTTGCCACACATATTCCCCCTTGTCGGGGAAGGTGATGACTAGGCATGCGTAACACATGTCCTAACCATCTCACTCAATCGATGTAACTTCACAGCCCCATCGACTGATTTCCCCTCCCTCCTTACCTAGCACTCAACCGAATGCCTAACCTCAATATTGCTCATGTTATTACACCACTTAACACAGGATGTAGATAGAACGCAGACACCTATGATCAAAGACAGCTAGCCAGGCTTTTCATGTCTTCCACTTTCAATAGCCATGTTTCACAGCCAGCCATACAGCAGGACCGAGCGAACTGCTGAGCAGTATAGACGCCCTTTGGTCGACAGTCGGACATAACGTCTACTTAGCCAGAGATGGAGTAAGTTGGAGTATGCCAGACGAGCCTTCTGTATCCTATGCTGAGATTTCGTCAACCATCAAACCCAGCAACTCCCCAAACACGTGAAGTGGTCAACACGCTCCACCAGCCACTTCACGAGGAAAACGATACTATTAAACTCCTAGACGTTTTTCTAGCGAAAATGAATGATGGCACAATCGAAAGACCTATATTTAGAAAGTCCTCATCAACAGGACAGTACATGTATTTCAAAAGCTTTGTTCCAATCCAGTATGAAAAGAACTTAGTCAGAACACTGTTCAATAGAGCACGAAAAATTCGTTCTGATAGTACTATCGAGCATGAAATAAAATCACTGAAGGATATTTTATCTATGAATGGATATCCTGAGAAGTTCATTAATTATTTATTACTCCAAAGAAATTAGCTCCTGAAAAAGAATCCAAACAGTTCCGAAGAAATCTGTCTATATTAGTTTGCCATTCAAAGGAGATGATGTACAGGAAGTAGTCAAACGAAGACTCGATAAAGCCATCAAGAGAACTTATTGTGCTGAAAAATTTGTTATCTCTAACACCACTAAGCGAGTGCTTCAACAATCTGGGAAAGACCAGTCACCAATCTTGAACACTTCAAACTGCGTATATCAATTTCAGTGTGTTCGTGGAAGCAAATACATAGGTCCTACAGAAAGGCGATAGTCTACTCGCATGATGGAGCATTTGCCAAAATGGTCGAAAACAGCTGAGGGCAAAGTGCCAAAATCCTCAATAACAAAACATTTTGTGGACTATGGACATGATATCGACGCTGTCAAGTCATTCACTATTGTCAGTGGACAAAGAAACAAGAAGATGCTTGCAATTGCAGAGGATTGTGCAATTCGAGTTTATAAACCAGGTCTCTGTGTACAAAAGGAGATGGTCGTGACTCTGAATCTACCATGGTAATACGTTTTACTTATTATTCTACCTATTATTATTATTCATTTAAAACTATCCTTTATCAGTAGCATTATCTTAACTCATTTCAACACTATTATTGTTATTGTTATTATAACTATTACTATTGATATTACTCTGTTTGCAATTCTTGTTATATTCTCTAATGTCTAATTGTTTATCTAAGTGATGTAATTGAAGCGTAATGCAGTTTATCTTAATTTTGATCTCTCATACTCTCTCTCCCCTTATCTATTTGAACATGACCTGGAAAAACATTCGCACCTATCTTTCTGCATGACTAATTCAATGTAGTTTGTTTACTTATCAGTCTTATATCTCCCAATGTAATTTCAAAAGTATATATATCCGTATATGTAGAATATTCAGCTGGCGAGTTCCACGAAGATTATTATTCCCTGGTAACAAGTCGATCCCTGAGTCGCTGAAGTCAGTTAGGGTTAAGTTCATTAGTACATCTATGATAACCAAGCACGTGGCCCAGGTTCGATTCCCAGTCGACGAACTCCTATAGCTCGTCTAGTTTACTAGCCGGTAGTAAGCCCAGAAAAGATGAAAGGCTGAGCTCGAGGCTACCAAACCCTCCTCCCCCGGTACAGACAACACCATCACTACCACAACTTTAGAGCTTGAAACCCTCCGTTACACTCGAGGGGCAAGGGATGGGGAAATAACAATAATCCAAATGATAGTAATAATAACAAAATAACACACAAAGAACTAGAAAAATAATCACCGAGTTGATATAATCTCTAATGCCATTCCATAATAGAAACCAAATTCTGAAGCCAATTTCGCTCCGTGTTTTATGCCTAAATGATAAGCGTTTTCAACTTGTTCTGCAGCAGTCGTAGTAGAGTAGTACTGGCTGGATCATTTCCTCTCAATTCAGGTAAAACTTCTCGCTGATAAGCTTCACCATACACATATTCTTCATAGTAGGCAATTCGATTAAGGAAATCGTTTTCCGTTGAATTTTGATCCGTCTAAATCAGATAGAAAAAAGGAAAGCAAAAGAATAGAATTACTTAACAGTCAGGACTAGCTAAGAGATGGATTTCGATTAGCAGACGACACTTTTCAAACCATTGACCTCCAAGTTACCCGTTGTAGCTGTGCTACGAGACCCGAAATCTGGATCGGGATCACAACCAGCAAGGCTATGAATTCACATATTTAAATATGCATAGTCCATGTGTTTCAGTTTGTTTGTTCTCCATTGACCAACATGAATACACCAAGAAGAACAAATGACGGATTGACCGTGTTTCAACATAAGACTTTGCACAGAAGTGCAGCAGTTCAAATTGCCACACTCTGTAGCAGATGAATGTACAAAAAGGGAGAGAGAGAGAAAAGAGATTCAAAAGAACCATAGTGAGTAAAAAACGTACGCGAGAAAGAACAGTACCATGAGGATTTAATATAAGAATAAGACTTAGGCACTGTGGTAGAGTATAATTCCACAATCCTTAAAGAAATGAGGATTTAATGAATGTGCCATTGAGAACTGTTTCGAATCATACCACCAACAGTCTCCCACACATCATTATTTCTTAGCGTCTTGAGAACCCCAACACCAAACGGTCTACAACTCATCTACATGGTTCAAACTAACAACAATCAATCAATTCATGGACTGTGACAGGTTTTGGTTGAACCAAACGATTACCCACCACTGGTTTTCCCTCCTTAACTGACACCACGCCTAACCTCAAGATACACTCTTATCATATAATACCTTTTAACAACAAGAGATATAACGCAAACATCTGTGGTCAGAGACAGCGAGTCTTTTCACATCTTCTACTTTCAGTGGCCATGCCTGGTAGCCATAAAGAAAGACGGAGTGAACTTTTATGCAATACGCATGTCATTTGATTTTTTTCCTTCACGTTTCCCAGTGGAACATAGGGCTTCAAGCTAGTGGATTGAAGTTTCTGTAGCAGTGTTTATTTTACAGGATGGGGTTGCTAGCCTCATACCCAACCTTTCCTCTTCACCAGCATTATTTCTGGTTAGCAAGGTAAAGGAGTGCGTCGGCCGGGAATCGAACCCCGGACCCTGTGCATGGTCGGCGAGCGTCCTAACCGCTATGCCACCGACGCACATGTCATTTGATTGATAGTTGGATATCATGTCTATGCCGAAGACGACGTAGTTTGGGAAGTGGCAGATGGGTCATTTCGTCAGCGATCAATGCATTAGGGTAGATACAACTCTTCAAGCAAGTAAAGTAACTAACACATCCAACCACTTCAATTCCCATCAGTAGACTGGGATTTGGAGGGGCCAGTCCTGCAGCAGCATTTGACATTTGACAGGGGCAAATAGCATGCTAAATATGTTTGTATTTCTGTTCAAGATGTTGAGAAGAACAAAGGAAACATGATTCTAATTTATTTATTTATTTCATGTACTCTGTTCAACTATTTTAGTCTATCAATATATGTGTATGATAAAAAACCTTAAGCAGACGTACAACTTTCTTAAGACGAATGAAGGTACCCATTTATACTTGTGATGGTTTTTTTATTCTTTTGCGTCCCGATTGGAACATAGCACTTCAAGCTTCAGCTTTGGAGTTTCAGTAGCAGGGGTTTTTATTTTTATGCGGTGCGGGTGCTAGCCTCATCTTCCCATATGCCAGTTTACGGCGTCTCTGGCGTAGACGTGATATCCGGCTGGCTGTCGACCAAAGGCCGTGTGCACTACTCAGCAGTCCTCTCCGTACTCCTTAATGGCTGTGAGACCTGGCCACTGAGAATGGAAGACATGAAAAAGCCAGCTATCTGTCTTTGATCATCGGTGTCTGCGTTCTATCTCCCGTATGAATTGGTACAATAAGGTGAGCGAAACTGAGGTTAGGCATCGGTCGAGTTCTAGGTAAGGAGGGGAAATCAATGGACAAGGCTATGAAGTTACACTGATTGAATGAGAGCGTTAGGAAATGTGTTACGCACGCCTGCCTAACCATCGCCTTCCTCGACAATGGGCAATGTTAGCCGCTGACATAGCGTCAGGTTGGAAAAGGGCCAGTGATGTTCAGATCAAAACATGGCTTCATCAGTCAATGAAATCCACAACAGTTAGTTTAAGCCACTTAGAAAGGTGTAGACTTCTTCGTTGGGGTCCTCAGGATGATAAAAACCAATGAAGGCCGGAGACAATTGGTGATATGGCTCAAAATCGTTGTCATTGGCTGGTGCAGATGCACGCACTCCTTGTGACTTGTTTATCGATATTACTATTCTTTTTGCCTCATATCTCTGTTTACTGTCTCTATTTTGCATTCCTTTTTACTTTCTTCTCTTGCTTTATGTGCTACAAGGAAGGAATGCGGCGACTCGAACTGCTGCATATCGGTGTAAAGTTCTATGTTGAAACCAGTCAGTCAGTCCTCACCTTCCCAACCTTCCCATTTTACCGGGTTAACCACCGGCGGAGAGAAGTTTGCGAGTTCATCGACCGAGAATCCAACCCCGGACCACTTGGGGCGTCATTGGAGAGCATTTCATCATTGCACACGATGCATCTTTGCCCATGATATCCTGTTGATATTTCTAGACCGACTTGACAAGTTTTATTTTGACATCTGACCTCCTTGAAGCATTGCTTCGATATTATCATAACTTTTAACTCTCGAACTTATTTGTTTAGTGGTTGGTAGCTGACAGTGAAATACAGAAAGTGAGTGTTGTTCCTATTGGGACTTTATTAACTGGATAAAGATATATCGATTGGTTAACAGTTATTACGATGATCGAAAGTTGAAGCTTTCTTAGCAGTCAAAGCCCATCCAGTTAACTAATAGCATATATTATGTGAGCATAATAAAACGTCAACGAACAATGACGAGATAAATTAATGAGATGGTCAGAAGTCAGAAATCGTTTTGTGCCTAAAATAGTTGATAAGGATTCATAAAACAAAAAAATCAATTTATGCTAGGAAACGTGACGAAAAAAAGTAGCAGTTACAGTTGGTTGCGTAAGTTTGAGTTACCACCTTAAATGTCTACGATGACTACACATCACTATACAAAACTGGGAAAGAATTTCAATTCATAACTGCATACACTTGAGACTTAGAACCACTTCACTTTAGAGGGAATGGCATAGAGTCAGTCTCTTAATAAAGCGTGGTGATAGAAGTTTCAACCTTTCTACAGGAAGTGTGTGGGCGGTTGTTACTTCCCGGCTGCCAACACCGTGGAAGTTGATTGGTTCTTCGGGTACCTGAAACAGAGAGAGGGTTAGTGTTGCGTGACCACAGAGCCCAGGGGACAACTGCTTGACGCCGGTCACACACGGCCTGTATGAACTGGTTTCTGGGATTGGTTCCGTATTAGTAAACTTACCACCGGTTACGGACCACCGTAGGATAAGTCGGGATGTACAATTTTTGGGGTCGACTTTTTCTAACCCCCTCTCTCCGGAGTGGAGAGACAGCATAGCTGGCATGCTGGTCATCTGAGGGAAACACCTCACTGCGTTACACCCCTGTTCCCCAGCAGTACGACTTCGCCCTCAGACCCCCAGTATAGTGTAAGAAAGATTCTTACACAATACCGGTAACTGATTTTAGTCTAATCGCTATCCTTACAACCTCCCTGGCATGGTAGGACCTGCAGGAACATTGGTTCCAGCCAGTGCAGCTTGTTGGGTCATCGCGATGTGCAAGCCCGACCACCACGTCAAGGTAGCAGCTATCGGTCGTTATTACTACTCCCTTGTCTCACACCTCAACTTACTGTCTCTATTATGCATTTCTCCTACTTTCTTCTCTTGCTTTGTGTGCTACATGGAGTGTGGCGACTCGAACTGCCGCACATCGGTGCAAAGTTCTATGTCGAAAACAGACAGACAGATAGACCTTTCTACAGCTGTACAGAATGAGAAGAAGAGAATACGTGATATAGGTATGGAAATAATATAATCGAAGACCGTCGGGTACCATAAGAAAAATACTTTGAGATGAAAAAGCAATGAGTCGGTTGAGTGGCATCATTCAAGACCTTCAAGCACAAATTCCTGTGATCATATAAACCAACCCAGTGCAGACGTAACAACCATTGATTTCAAGAATCAGTCAGTCTGACCTTCGCATTCCAATAAAACTTAGTTAGTTAAGGATGATATCAAAATATATCTACAGATTTTAAGGTATTTCTTATAGATACAATACCGTTTGTTTTCTGTAATGAATGAGATATCACCATTTCACGAAGGCTTAAAACCTTAATGATATATATAGCGATGTCCAAGTACTTTGCGGAGCATGTGTTATGAATATTAATTACATGTGTGACCCAATGAAAACAATTTTCAGCCACATCATCGACAGTAGCCAGTCAATGGATCTTAGAGTCGCAATAACCCCAACCACAGGTAGCCTACACCTCCCTACGTGGCGGACTCAAACCAACTACCGAAGACTTCATGCACTGA
Organism: Trichobilharzia szidati; assembly: GCA_944472155.2. Taxonomy (NCBI): domain Eukaryota; kingdom Metazoa; phylum Platyhelminthes; class Trematoda; order Strigeidida; family Schistosomatidae; genus Trichobilharzia; species Trichobilharzia szidati. The sequence goes on from OX235273.1 coordinate 24,888,447, forward strand.
TGCCATGTTTTGATTTGACTACCCCCCAAACTCTTTTCCAACCTAATCCTATGTCAGCTAATATTCCCCGTTGGTCAGTCCTATGCAACACGTGTCCTAGCCAACCTCATCGATAGATTTCCCGTCCTTACCTAGCACTCGACACCCAACCTCAATATTACTCACCCTATTATACCTTCTAGCATGGGAGATAGAAAGGAGACACCTATGATCAAAGACAGCTAGCTCCTTTTCATGTGTTCCACATTCAATGGTCATGCCTCACAAACATAAAGTAGGACAGAGTGAATAGCAGTTAGTTAACTCTCAGTCTGTATTATCCAATTATTATTACGAACAATATCCTTAAAATAAATCAAAAACTCAAAGCTAATAGCTCCAATTCTAGGCAAAATAGACAAACCTAAAGAATCCTACTACCCACATCAACATTTAACAAAAAGCTAGCGAGATCATGAAAAACAATCACATAGTAATGGTAACTCTATAGGTTTGGTTCACCAATCGATACATGCTAGATAAAGATAGGTCATTAAAACCTAAACTGATTACGATTGCTGATCGATCACCATTAAACTTCCCTCAAAACAAAAATTTCACAAAACCTTGTAAAGTGTGCAAACCCCTTTGTGAACATCATATTTGGTGATGACGCATGTCAACTGAGACACAATGGAAAACTAAGTGAAGCGTTTGAAATTAGAAGACAAGCATACACTGAACCGACACACAAGGACCCTAGAAAAACCAGATTTTACTGATGATCTATGCCTTGTGTCTCACACAAACTCAAAGAATTACAAGTAGAAACCAACAAGCAGACAGAAGAGGCGGCAAAGACAGTGCTTCAAGTGAACATAGGTAAGATAAAGGTGAAGACGACATCCAACCAACAAAAACGAATACTAATCACCATCGCCGGTAAAAATCGTCTCTTTTATCTACTTAACGTCAACAGCACGTTTCAACAACATAACAGTGGAACGCATGTGGATGCCAAGGCCAAAAAGGATCGGGTCGGGAAAGTATGACAGGTGTTCATTACTCTAAAGTCAACGTTGGGAACTAGATACAAATTTCTAACAATAATATCAACTCAGTTATTGTATATGGTTCACACATTTGGTGCACACATCACGAAAAGCAATTCCAACAGACTGCTGCTGCTGCTACTCACCTCCATCATCACCTGACTTCACTTGACACGAAAGATCAGACAGCTAGTAAAAGCATAAATAAGCAACAAGGAACTCTGACAGAGTACCAACCAAGAACACGTTGGTACCAAGAAATATGAAGAAGGAAATGAAGATGGGATTGAACATATGCTGTCAGGCGGTTGAGTGATATCACACACCAAACAGGCCCTCAAGTGGGACCCGAATGGGAAGCGACGAGTTGAACGATGGCCCGAAGATGAAATGGAGATCATGTAAGGGTAAAGTGAAAGCTTACAGGCGATTGTGCCGCCAGGTAAAGAAGACTGTAGACAAAAGAGTGAAATAGCGATGTGCTGCTGAAGCCGTATGTTCCACTCAGGATCCAGAGGATGAATAATGATGATGACAATAATAACAATAATTCCACAAAAAGATAATGGTATCGCAACATATGCATATGACTTTTTTTCAATGCTTATTTGCTACAATCAGTTTGGTGATAATAAGTGGATATAAGACCAAGTTGAGTATATTTTAGTGATTTCTTCGAGAGACTTGAATTTACATAAAGGAGAGATAGTGTAGCGTGATGCAGATTGATAGGAAGCGGCCAAAACTGAAATCAATATTTTAAGTCAACGACTGCAGAGGTAGAAGGGCTTATTTCCTCGGATCTGGATTCGGTTTACGTTGTGGGCATGAAATAACCTGATTGGACAACTTGTTCAACCTTGGACCGATTGCCAACTAATCAGAAGTTTGAATTCAAGGACCATTGGATCGGGTCCCAGTGACTCAATGGTCTACAAGCTCGCCTTGTAACCAGAAGGTCCTGGGTTCGAATCCCGGTGGGTGCGTACTGCTGAAGAGTCCCAAACTAGGACGAAACAACTGTCCAATACTCCCAGGTTTTCCAGTGGTTCTCTAACTGATGTCAGCTCATGATGAAATCCTCCACGCAATTAATCAGAATAACTCATCCCCCCTCTGATCTAACCGAAATTGAATGAATGTGGCTCAGAATATAAAAATGTGATGTGTTTTCTCCTCGATAAAGGTCCGTTACCAAGTCTATAATCTTCGCCCGTTATAATAGTAGTTCATATTTTTCAGTCACCCCCACATAATGAAAGCAGATTGCATTACGCTGCACTTCAATGGACAAATTATCCGGAGAATCCAAATAAAAAAGTCTAACAAATGGGTAAAATCAACATTCCCCCCCCCCCAACATATATACTGCAAACGTTGGGACTAAGGCAGTCACTTAGCGAATTCGGTGGTGTACAAACCTTTTGAAAGAAGAAGCTATCTCTGCATGTGGATAATTACGGACACCGATTTGATTGGGATAATGTCGAAATTTTAAATAGAGGAAACACCAAAAGTCCCAGGGAATTCCTAGAGACCTGGTACTCAAGCGAATTAACAATTAACAAACACATTAGTATAGGATTTTGACCACGGATTGATATCAGTCAGAGAACCATTGAAAACCAGTGCTGGAGTACTGGACAGCTGTCTCATCCTAGTTTGGGAATCATCGGCAGTACGCATCCACCGCCAGGATTCGAACCCAGCACCTTCCCGTTACAAGGCAAGCTCGTATACCATTCAGCCACTGGGACCCGATTCAAGTCCCATGAATTCTAACTCCTACTAATTCGTGATTTAGCGCGACCACCAACCAATGTCATCGGTGGGAAATCCATCCTCACACACTTGACTGGTTTGACCTCACCGGTCACGACTTCTCACTAGAACTCCAGGAAACTCCGTCCTGTAGCAAGTCACTAGCGAGTTTGACCACGGATTGATACCCAGGTTTTCAATGGTTCTCTAACTGACATCAATCCATGGTCAAACTCGTAAATAAACAAATCTAATCCTTACAAACCAACTCTTGATCATTATTATAGACCAAATTTACCAGCTAAGAAAAAGTAAATCACATGACAAGAAAGTTCAAATTCCAATTCAATAAAAATGACCAATACACATATAAATCAACTACGAGTTACGAAGATGGTTGCTAGGAGACACAACTCTATCACTCATGGAGCATTTAAATCAGTTCATTTTATGCTAAAACTTGCACTAAAGATGTTGTCCAGAAGATGGACGATGAAAGCTTTGCAATTAAATCAACCAGCTCAGAGAACACCACCACCTGAACTACAAATCTTCTCTATTATTTCAAGCTATCTCTTTATACGAACTCTGATCAGGATTTGGCCGAATATTCTTACAAACTTATTACCATTAGTCTACTTTGTTTTACATTGTAAACAGTATTTGCTTTCCCATAATTTGGTGAAAACATGTATAACACTGTATGACAAAACAGATTAATAATAATAATTGTTTGGATCCATTCGGTCAAATCTTGATCACAGTTCATGTAATCTCGCCTTTGATGACTATTCATGACTCAGACATAATTGGACAAGAAGTTCGAACCATTTCGGCGAATGAAACGTTGGATGTGCTGATTTCAATTTCGCTGAGATTTATACAAATATAAATTTTTACAAGTTATCTCATTGGACACATTGATGTACCAATGATTCACAAAAGTGACATCCAGATCAATCAATATGCTCAACATTACCACTAACTTTTTTTCCTACCCAATTGTATGTCAGCTAACAACATTACCCAGCGAAGAAGATAAAAGACCCAGGGTGATTTACTGCTGAACCACATTACGACAGTTTGAAATATTAGTTTGAACTCAGCTACTCGGAAGAAATGCTTTATTTACCAGAATGAGCCACAATATGGACATGAGTGGTCATTATATATCGAGTTGGAAGGTACGAAGAAGAGGAAGGAAAGGCATATTTAAATTGGCTATCATAAAACGGAAATGGGAATAAAATTGTGTAACACCGCTTGGAAAAATGACCGATTTCGCAAATGTATCCACTGTTTTTCTCTGTTTTCGACATAGAACTTTGCACATATGTGCGGCAGTTTAAGTCGCCACACCATGTAGCACACAAAGTAACAGAAGAAAGTAGGAGAAATGCATAATATAGACGGTAAACTGAGGTGTGAGACAAAAGAATAGTATTAACGAAGAACAAAACAGTTTCATTGGAAATCATAAGTCACAAGGAGTGGATGCATCTGCACCAGCCATTGAGAACGATTTTGAGACATGTCACCGATTGTTTCCATCTATTGGTTTTTACCGTCCCGAGGACCCCAACCAGGAAGTCTACACCTTCCTACGTGGCTTAGACTAACTGTTGTGGATTTCATTGACTGGTACCATGTTTTGGTTTGACTGCCGCTAGCTCTTTTCCAGCCTGACGCTATATCAGCTAACATTGCCCGTCGAGGAAGGCAATGACTAGGCATACGTAACACATGTCCTAACCATTTCAGTCGATGTAATTTCACATCCTCGTCGATTGATTTCCCTTCCTTACCTATAACTCGATCGATGCCAAACCTCAATATTTTTCACCCTATTATACCACTTCACACGGGAGATAGAACGCAGACACCTATGATCAAAAACAGCTAGGAAGGCTTTTCATATCTTCTAGTCTCTATGGCCAGGTCTCACAGCCACTGGTTTCGACTATCGTATGGATGGCAAACTGGTAGGCCTATACTATTTAACATAGCCTACACAAAACGTTAATGTTTGCATATACTAGTGTGCTCCGTCTAGGCCTAGACGCTATTACCGCCTCTCCGACCCAGTCATAATTCAGTTGAAATACCACTGTTAACATCAATTTTGATCACGAATCAACTCTAGTTAGACAACCAGGGAGTACCAGACAACTGCTTCGTCCTTGTTTGAGACATTTGCTGGCAGCCACACTTTACCGCAAAATTGGTAGAAGTTAAAATTTTGACTGGTCATTGGATTCTGTCCAAATGGCTGGATGGTACACGAGTTCGCCTTGTAACCTGAAGGTCCTGGGGTGCGTACTACTGAGGAGTTGCAGAAAGGGGCGAAACGGGTGTCAAGCACTCCATGGTTCCCTAAATGACGTCAATTCGTGATCAAATCTTTGCAAACCAACAACAATTGGAGATCATTGTTAATAGCTTTTAGAGATCTAGTAGTTTGGTTAGAAATCTGTTAGACTTTTGAAAATTTCCAACAGCAAGAAAACAAAAGTACTTTGAAGTGTCTAATCAGAGAATTTTTTCCAAGTGGATACGAGCCCTACAAACCACCTCTCAATGTTGAGATATAAGCCTGGGAACAAATTCTCACCAAATAACAACAACTAGAAAAAATTCATATAAATATTCAACCCGTCAGGTATTTGAACTCACAGATTGATGGTATAGCATCTGCCAGGTAAGTTTTATTCACTGCTTTCACGAGTCGGGGGTATTCCTCACAAAAACAAAAGGTGAATGAGGACGTTCGGCGATTGCCATTGAACTGGTTATCATGTTTGTCTACCTAGGGGAGTTGGAAGATTCTGATTCCAAACCTGTAGTGTACATAGACTCCAGAATCTGAAAGAATTGAACAGCGTATGTACCTGTTTCGGTCACCGTCAGCCATGGGGACACAGCTCCACTGCCTTATGGATGAACTCAGAGATGGACTCTTAAGATAACTACCTGCTTCTGTCTGACAGTCTCAGCTCCTTCACGAACTATGAAATTTTGTATGGCGTATCCCCCGGTGCTCATAACGTACCAGGTATATTTGGTTTAGTAAATAAATAAACACGAAGATGGGTAAATTAAATCAGAATAGACCCCACTGGAATGATAGATATGCGAGGAACATTTCGAGAATTACTTCAAGGTACTGGTAGTTACTAATAGACAGGAATAATTTTTTTTGATTACAACTTGATTCCACACAGTATTTTTTGGCACAGGTATGGAATTTTCAGTAAGTGATATCGGTAGCCCAAATTTTTCAGGCCGACTGTAGATATCGGGTGTGCGTCGGCAGGGGATCAAACCTTGGACCATGTGCATGGTCGGCGAGAGTCCTAACCACTGTGCCACCGACGCACAGAAAATCGGCTAGCTTCGTCAGACACACACACACACACAGTAGCCACTTAATTATCTCAACAACAACAACAACAACCACAACAACAAACACATCAACACCACATTCTTTAGAAATAAGACAATGTATACACCTAGATTAAATACATAACGGGAAAAAAAGTAAGAAAAACAAAGAATTCTATATTAACAAACATTTATTATATGTATTACATATACTGTCTGGAGTACTACGTAAATGTAAGGAAAATCCTAGTGATAAATAGTGAATTTCAGAATAAGATCAAACGTAGTATTATAAACACGCCTCGTGTGTGAGACAGGGGGGAGGAGGAGGAGGAGGAAAGAAGGGATTAAGACCTTTCTGAGAACTAGTAAATGTAAAAAAACACGACCGTAATAATAATAATAATAATAATAGAGGGTAGATGATAATATTAACAACTAATGTTAAATTCACAACTAGCTCTACAATGATTATATGTTATAAACATCTTGGTTTTCTTTTAGTCAAATGGATAGCGATTAAGAGTGGAAATGAAGGATGTGAATTGAAGGTTTTCCAAAATGTTCACATCAACACTAACAATGGCCGTCAAGATTGATTCTAAGTGGTATTTCTTTTTCTGCAGATTAAGCTTGCTTGCGTGCACTGTCTTTTACAAGTTTTATCAAAGCATCTGTAGACAAGGATTTTGGTCGTTCAATAGGCAAACCGAATGCACGATCCCAAACAAGCGATGCCAATACGCCGAGTGCTCGAGATACACCAAACAAAACTGTATAGTACTGCATTTCAGTGAGACCATAATGCTGGGAAAAAAAGTAGGATAGAAAATAAATTATGTTAAGCAAAATAAATTTAAGTAAGCAAAGCATCAGATAATCCAGTTAATCATTAAATGGAAAGCGAACAGCTTACTTACCTGGGACCCAAATAGCTTACGAAAAAGCCCATATAAACAACTTGGTACGGCTGACGATAAGTAGATTTTGGTCTTCGTCTCATACAGCCACGCATTTATAACCCCTACCAGAGAGTCCTATTCACTGCCTTAGTGTGGTGATGGAAGTGTTCCTCACAGAAGTGAAAGGCCAAGTGGTAATTACAATCTGCATAAGGGAGCTGGAAAACCTTTATTCCAAACCTATGGTGTAGTACATGGGCTCCAGAATCTGGAAGAACAGAGTCACGTGTGAACCTGCTTTAGTCACTGGAAACCATGAGAACGTAGTTCCTGATGCTATTCCACTGCCTTCTGGATTGGACTTCATGTCAAAGGCTCGGGGTGGTCTCTGAAGACATTTACATGCTAAGGTCTAGGCGTCAGTGCAGTATCCTACACCTAGCATAAGCTATGAGATTTTGTGTGGCGAATTTTTCGGTGCCCATAATCCACCAAGTTGGTGACTTGATAATGTCTAGAATTTAAATGTGAATTCGAACTTCATATTTCATCGCTTATAAGGATAAATATTAAGGAATACGATAGCTCTGCATTCCTTCGCTTCTGACAAATTAACCCATTTAGTTAGTGCAATTCAAATATTTATTTACTTATTGGATATATCATCACACAGTGAAACAGAATTATTTTTGCCGGATGACGTTTCGAACACAGTTGACTGACTAGTGAGATTCAATATAGAACTTTACACAAAGGTACAGCAGTTCAAGTTGTCACACTCCAAAACAGCAAACAAAGGTACAGAAAAGACATTCGAAAGAACTATAACGGTCAGAAATCTACAGGAGAAAGAACAATAACATGGGAAAAAACAGGAGAGTTCAATGGATCTGATAGATCGCAAAGAGTGAATGCATCTGCAGTAATGAAAACCATTTTGAGCCATATCACCAGTTGTCTCCACCCACTGGTTGTTAAGTGTCTAGAGGACCCTGACAAGGTGTGCTTTACTACTCTCTATATCTGGCTCAAACCAACTGTCAAATTTTTCATGACAGGTTTTAGTTTGACCACCCTAACCTAAACGTATATCAGCTAAATTGCTTGTCAAGGAAGGCGGTGTGGCTAAGCATACATAACACATGTCTTATCCATCTCAAACGACATGACTTCAGTACATCATAGAACACAATGGCTGGCTGGATTCAACATAGAACTTCGCACCGAAGTGCACCAGTTCGAGTTCCCACCTTCCAAATACCACACAAAGGTAGACAAGAAGATGAAAGTGAAGAGAATCAATAGAGTTTTGACAAGTATAAGAGTGAAACAGAATGAGTAATGGTAGAAAGGAATATGAAAGATTACACAAGAGACTGAATACATCTGCGTAAGCCATTGACAACGATTTTCAGCCATGTCACCTATTGTCTCCAGCCACCATTGATTCTTAGAGTCCCGAGGGTAGCCCCCAACCCGGAAGTCTGCATCTCCCTCCCTATCTGACTCAGTTTAACTGTCAAGGATTTCATGGATTGATGAGGCCATGTTTCTGTTTGGCCACCACTTACTCTTTTCCAACCTGCACCTATATCAGCTAGTAATGCCCGTCGGGGAAGGCGATGGTTAGGCATGCGCAGCACCTGACCTAGCCATCTCAATCTATGCAACTTTATAGCCTCGTCGATTGATTTTCCCTCTTTGCCCAACACTCTACGTCTAACGTCAACATTACTTACCTTGTTATACCACCTAACGTGAGAAAGAGATCGTAAACATCTATGATCAAAAACAGTCAACCTTTTCATGTCTTCAACTCGTATTGGCCATGTTTCCGAACCATAGAGAAGGAAGGAGCGAACTGATGAGCAGTACACACGTCCCTTGGTTGATAGCCGGATGTCACGCCTACGCCAGAGATGGTGTAAGTTAGCGAAAGCAAAATAGTGCTCCAAACGTCAAACAGTAAATATTACCGTCTCGCTGTTTGATATACGCCCAATAGACAACTCAATATGGATGGGATTACATACTATCACATTGTTCAAATTTTACACGCATAGTGCAATCCTAACTATTCTGTGAAATATAAAGCACTGTATGACTACACTTCACATACCTATCTAGCTTCAACCTAAAACAATAACGGGATAATTGATTTTGTTCATTCTGTAAATAAAATCTCCAAATACTGCGTTTCTGAAAGGTCAATGGGTTGAAAAACATAAACCACTAACCAACATAAGCACATTTAGCACTACATATTGATTTTGAATTCGGTAAATCTTAAGCCACTATCCAATAGGGCGGCATATATATATGTATATATGCAAATATTATATTTATAAACGTACTTGAAGTAGAACACCACTGTGTGCATCAACATTTGGCCATGGATTTTGAACCTTGCCAAGACTTGTCAAAATTGGAGGCACAACTTTATACAACTGAGCGACCAATTTGTAGAGTGAATCATTTGGAAAATGTCTTTCACAGAATTCCTGTGCACAAGTAAACCTCGGGTCGGTTCTTCGAAGTACAGCATGTCCATAACCCGGAATAACCTAAACAATTATGAGTAATTTTTTTTAATGTCATAGTCACAAGAAAATGAAAAAAGGAAACGTAAAACGGGGTCTTGACAAACATATTTGGAAATCTTATAAAAACCAATTTAACTTCAAACTGTTACAGTACCATTTTAACTAATTAATTCCTCACAGATCAACACTTCAAAATCCAGAGAAGTGTTTGCAGACTGAAGATATTACTCATTGGATTATGCGATCAGTCTTCAGTTGAGATCACTGCTCAGTCATCGACCTAACTCTCCCATAGTGGATAGAAATGTGGCCCTGCAACTACCACATGCATTATTCTAGATTAATTTTTGCAGTCTGGTATATAGGTGTGTAATTCGTTAGCAAATATAAATGCCATCCCTCCGTTGAATCCGTCATTTTGATCAGGCATTATGCTAAACAGTAACTGGTTAAGTCAAGTTATGAGGAGAGTTCACAAAATTCCCGCACCTCACAGCCATTTGTGATTCCCGTATTATAGTGGTAAGATACTCGTGGCTCTGTTTCTACGTAGTAGGGCTCAAAGCTTACTTCAGGTGCACGCACCATTTTAGACTTCGGAGCTTTGTCCTACCAAAACATTTAAAACAGCTCCCTGTAGTCCTCCTATCTATTTGGCGTCCGTTAAATTTAAACGATAACTAGTCTTACAGTTGGTCCTGCTAATTAAACTGATAGATCACATAACAAATTTCCCATTGTGCAAACTCTCACAATTCAGGAAACTTTTAGATCTGGCCTTCCGTGTTTCGTGCTGGAACGTTCATTGGATGCGCCCCCCCCCCCACTAGAAGAAGCCAGTAGCCGGGTCTCCTGTGGTATTGGAAAACAATACTATATTAAAGCATATATACTAGATTTATGCACCGAAACCACTCCGAAGAATAATCTTGACCTACACAAAACACTGATTTACACAGAAATCCTGTTAAAAGTAGCTGGAAGTACCCGACCAATCACTGCTACCCAAATATGGTGGTTGGAATGGCATATTGCAATGACCTAGAGAAGTATTACCGAGTGGAATTGTCCCTAGTACTCTTTTCGCGTTCAATGCACAGGAGTAAAATTAATAGCAGTAGCCGTCACTCAAAATAAATGACACAACCATAATGAGGTTGTGAAGACGAAGTTGTATTGCTGACAAAGGGGATGTGATATGGTGGCAACAAGATGTTCCCCTTGGACAACTACCAAGCTGACTATGATTTTTTATACTCACTTAGGCGAGGAGAGGTTAAACGTGTACTCTAGGATTTCGCTTACTATGGTACGTAGTTGGCGTTATTTTTTACAGAATATACTGAATTATTTCTAAATGTGAATGTGGCTAGAGTCAATCACACGTTTTCCACATTCTGCAGTCATGCAAAATTTAACTAATTTCACTTTCGCAAACTCCTAAAGAATTGTAACCGCATACGCTCAAAAGTAAACAAAATAACAGATTACACAGAAACTTACCTGACCAGCGTTCAGTGTATCCATCACATATTGCTTGACCTGATCATCTGTTGGATTCTTACCAACTTTCTCTTGCATTTTGTTTAAGAAAACCAATACCTCTTGATTGGCCAATCCATGCAAAGGCCCAGCCAAGCCACACATAGATGCCGAGAAGCTCAAATATGGGTCAGAAAGCGCACTACCTACTAAATGGCAAGTATGTGCGCTGACATTACCACCCTAATAATGAAAGGGAAATGAAAATTAGGGATACAGTTTGCGCAATAACTTTGGAGTGAATAAAAGTATTAGACGATAATACTGCAAAGAGATAAAAGACTACTAAATGTAAATAAATAAAACAAAATCTCCGCTTATTCTGGAATATTAGATTCCGATTTCCTCATTCGCTTCCTACCCTCAGTCACTAATATACTACTTCAAGTCAATCCATGGTCTAACTTAAAAGCAATCGAATTTCAGCAAACCAACACTTGACAACTAACCTAATGTTCACCAGTGACTGACTGCTGGACAAAGTTATTTGAAGTTCCAAAGAGAAGCCGTGACTGGCGGAGTCCGCCAAGTAAAGTGTGAGTATAAATACTCGCTAAAGACACTGGATGGCTGTTGCCACTGTATATCGTGAATCGGTAGAAGTTCCAATTGATGAGCCATTGGATCCCGGTCCCAGTGGTAGAATGATCAACGTCTCATAACCTGGGTTTCACCTTCAGTGGTGGGTGCGTACTGCTGAAGAGCTGCAGACGAGGATGAAACGCTTGTACAGTACTTCCTGGTTTTCAATGTTTCCCTAACTGATATATTTAATAAGAAATCTTATACACTAGAATAGTGGTAGGTGCCGATGAGTCTACCGATTAAGGAAAACGGATTACTGGTAATTCAGAACAAGCATATATGGTTGGCGGTTTAACAACCAAAAGAAATTCACTGTCACAACTTCAAGATACTATCCCAGTCTGCTGAAACTCACGACATTAGTACCCTTTAAACCTTCGCAGAATGTGCACAGTGAACACATACCATATACATGATAAATATCTCTGAAGAGAGAAAACACAACATAATTACTTCTACTTTCAATTCAGTGTTATATGCAATAGCGTCCTGGGCTATTGGGCAGAATTATCTAAAAAAACACGGCCTAAAGAGTGAGTTACACAGATAGTAATGGAAGCCATGAAGATGGAAAATATATTCCAGCTATAGAAGCCCGGATTTCAAAGTGAAATAATCCATTTAGTGAAAACCGTATCTTGAGCTGAATCAGAGTTGTTTACAAGACGTTACTATTGAGAGGGTGAGATTCGACGGAGACAACAATGGTCATGAATACATACTTGCTAGATATCCCTGATTCAGATACGGTAGATTTCTTGGAGCATACAGAGAAGTGAGAATCTAATGCGATATTGAGGCTGTGACTTAGGCACCAATACCACTGTGGATGCACATTCAAGAAAAACATGGTTTTGAAATTATGCCAGCCCTACTTACACTAGCCTGATGTATGACAAAGTACAGAATTTCGAGACTAACCCGGGTGCAAGTCTATCGGGACAGCGTACAGGCAGTTCAGCACGAAGCCAGGTGCATGCTGGGCAGCAAACCTGTAAATGACAAGTTTTTCTAAATAAAAAACCGGATCGCCTTAAGTATAAGGATGATAAATGCTCGCCAACCACCCACATGCCCGGGGTTCGATCCCCGACCAACGCTCTCTCAAACCTCGCTTAGCCAGTAGATTGCTCGGTAAAGAGGAAAGGTTAAGAGTGAATCTAGCAACCCCAAGACGTAAAAAAGAATAACACCACTACTATTGAAGGTCAAAGCTCCAAGCCCTATGTTCCACTCGGAAAGTGAAGGAATAAAAAATAATGATGTATGACAAGCATCAGGGCAAGAATGCTTCCAGAATCTAAAACCTGATAGGCCAATGTGACAACTTTTAGATATTATTAAGCATGAATTCTCAACATCACAAGAACTCAAAACAAGAAGACTATACTTCCTTAAGTGGCTTAGAACAAAAGTCTGTTAGTTCGTGGACTGATGCTATATTGCAGTCTGACCGACCCAAAAGTCTTCCCATCCTGACCCCACTTCATCAAACATTCTACGTCAATGAAGGCTGTGGCACAGCATGTCTCCTCGAGCAATTTTAGCCAATGGAACCCTACAACCTCGTCGACTAGCTTCGTCTTTTTATTCAGTACCCTAGGCCTAACCTTATTGGAGCTCATATATAGTGAAGGGATTTTACAGTCAAAAAACAGTATCTTCCTATATTTTATATCTTCGGCGTCCGAGTCACATACAGCATTAATCTGAGGAGTAGTGATCCGCTGTTTACTACTCACAAGTAAGAGTAACACCTTTAGCTACTACCTACAACAAAACAAAAGGTTGTTACATTAAGAATTGAAAGCAGACAATTATTTTTAGTTATTTTCGCTTACCTCGTGATCACAGTGGAAAGTGAGATAAAGACGCATCATTTCGGTGAAACCAGGGTCTTCATAACCGAGCATACGACAGAAGTTATGTGACCAATCTGTATTTGGGTCTATCGCAGTAACAGATGTCCCGTCCCGATATAAATTCCGGTAAATAATTGCAGCCACAGTAGGAAGTTTGGCAATCAAATCCATAGAATCTTCATAAACGTACTAAAATAGATTAAATACTTAGGTGTAAGTTAAAATTATACTATTTAATTTCACATAATGCATGGCAACACTCAGCCATATTTAAACAACGTAGCTTTATTAAAATGACTGTTCTCCAGAATATTCCTATACAGTCCAGTGGCAACGAATGAAGGTTAGATAGCCACTTTGGAACAAAAAGCATAATTACAAAAATATAACAACACTGAGGTTTTGTACTGATCAGTGTTTAATAAGATTTTTCTTAATTAGTGAGGATCTTTAATGGTGATAACGCGAAGTGACTGACTGACTGAGAACTTTGCACAGAGGTGCAGCAGTTCAAGTTGGTATACTCTACTTGACACACAAAGGTAAAGAACAGAGAAGGATTACAGAGAACTATAATACGCAGACATGGAGAGAAAGAATAGTAGCATGGTGAAACGTGACGGTTCAGTGGATATGAGAGATTACAAGGAGTGAATACACCTACACCATTAAAAACGATTTTCAACCATGTCACCAACAGTTTCCAGTCATTGATTGTTAGCATCCCAAGGATCCCAACCAGGCAGTCTACACCTCCCTAAGTGGCTGGTACAAAACAACTACCAAAGACTTCACGGACTGATGGCAGGTTTTCGTTTGACTACCCCTGAATCTTTTCTATGCCAATCGGATACAACTTCTTATTGTAGAAAAACCCAACCATTTCAGACACCCTGTGTTCAGTTGAAGTCAACTGAAGTGCAGCACGATTAGATATACATTCTAGGCGAATTTTCTCGGATAATATCATCACAAGATATGCATCAAAAAGAATTTGAACGAACATACTTTTCTCACAAAACTTTTCATTTATTTCTACTGCTTTCAATTAAAAACAGATCTATTAGAATGTTCTTTGAAAACGAAAGTCAGGAGAAAGTCTACTGTTCCCACAACCCTCTGATTGATAATGACAGTCTGCCCATAGCAGTCTGTAAATGATCTCTAAGTTAGTTACTTTACCAAGGAAATTTCCATTTGTTATCAGTGAGAGTTATGATTGTTTGCAAATTGTATTAATTTGCACCTATCTTTTTTATATGAACTCATTATTATATTTACTGATTTAGAAAACGAACGTAGAATGAGGTTGTCAAATGTATTGCATAAGATAGAAGCACGATAATAAGATATAGAGGAGAAACCAGAATTGGTGTTAACATCTTCGGAAAGTAGAAGTTCGAATAGATATAAGTAGTTTCCCTTTTAGTTCGTACTGCATAGACAATATTGCTGTTCTTGTAAAAAAAACACTAAATAATCGACAGTGACTTTAATTTTTAACCACGCAATTACTGCCCATACCAGATCACATAAGCCTGGAAGCTATCTAGAGAGCGGACAGAGAACCAGATCCCTATCACACTGGAATACCCAACCATTTTGTAATACATCATAAACTATACACTTCCACTTATGTCTTAAAACAGTCGACCCTTGTGCTTATTAGAGAGGGTTTTGCAAGGTGTTTCTGATATCCAAAAATCGATATGATAAGAAAGACATAAAATGAATGAACTGCGCTGAAATAAACAAGCCTGGTTACATGGTGTTGTAATCAAGCGGTGGTAAAATGTGCCTATCTGATATAGATCACACTTTTGCTGTATGAAGACTGACCTAAAATTACACTTCCACTATCACTGATTATGAGTAATAAATGGTGCTCAAAACGTCACCCAGTAACCAATAATGTGTCAGTTATGTGGAAATATATTCTACCACAGCGCCTATATCTTACACTAAGAATAATCAGAGCTTCGTGGACGTTAAGGATCACAATCAGCGAATATATCAGCGACAGTGAGCAAGATCACCGAGTTTCAAGCTACCACATCTATCAAACTTTCAAATAACCGTTTACACAATATTAAGTGACTAGAAATCAATTTCCTACGTTTACTTAGTTGTAAAACTGATGCGGATTCAGCACTTGGCTTTCAGCCGCTGGGTCCAGGGTTCAAACCGGGCACATCAGCATAGGTAGCATCACTAATCCTCACACAATAAGTCATATAGCCAAATACCGTGAGTCTTAACTAAGTCAATGACTCGTAGAAAAGTCTAACGAATAAAACAGCACGCCAACGTCCACATGAGTAGTCAAATTTTCCTAATAGGTGGACTTGTGAATTCACGTTTTTTAAAGACAGAATTCGTCTCGAAATTAAAGTCTTACACTTCTTACAATTTTGAAGTAGTCTAATCAGAAGCTAAAATAACAGTGTCTCAAGAATACACAAAAGCTATTTATATACACTTACCTCCCAATATACACTCTTTTTTATTCCCTGGGAATACGCCCGGGCAAATTTTGATTCTGAATTGAGAGCTGCACAGGCAGCAACTAATTGGCTCATAGGATGTAGTGAGGATGGGAAGTTGTTGAGCATATTAAGAACGTGAGATGGTAGATCGGCCCGATTAGCTAATTCCTTTGAAATACCATCCACTTGGGCTTTGGTTGGTACTTGTCCTGTGAGCAAAAGAAAGAAAATGCCTTCAGGAAGTGGTTCTTGTCCTCCTGGAGCTTTGGGGAGCTGCTTCTGGCAGTCTGGGATTGAAAGGCCACGAAAACGAATGCCTTCATTGATGTCCAATACGGAAGTCTCCGTGACCAAGCCTTTGATACCTCTCATACCACCGTACATCTTACCGAATTATGCTTATTATAATAAAGAACAAACCATATCAACAGTGACATCGCCAACTTTTGTGGATCCATACTCTTTTCTGAAAGCGGCTACTTTCGCTTGTTCCTTAGGAATTAAATCTGCCATTATGTCCTTTAGACTCTTAAGGCGATTCAGTGAGTTATTTGATGCACAAACTTACTGCAGAAGCTACTGGTGTAACCGAGAACTGACGGAACACATTTTTGGAGGTTATGTTTAAGGCGAAATTAATACTTTTCCGTGTGACCTGCATAGTACGACCGTTTACGACTATGATTCGAAAGTTATGCAATATTTGAATGACGGGCTCAGTCTTGTGTCAATCAACATTCAATAACCTTATAATAGGCATATTCAGATTTTTTGGTTGAGGATAGAGGGACTTGAGCCTATGTAAATACTTTTCTAGTGATTTCCCTGGCTTGTTCAAACTCTTCTTCAATGAGTAAATTGAGGGATGTGATACCACTTCTTCTGGAAGTCAGTTTCAGGAGTTTATGACTCGGTATGAGAACTAACACCCCGCGGCAGTATAGATTATTCTTGGCTTGTGAACTCTTCTGCTATGTCCTCTGAGTTTTTATGACCTGAGGATAAGGGAAAGAGAGAATAGTTCAGGTCCGTAGTCATTATTTAGAAATTTAAACATTGTAATTATATCTTATCTTTGCCTAAGATGTGATAGGGGGAAGAGATTTAAACTGTCTAGTCTTTCCTCGCGTAATAAATTTGTCATGCCGAGAATCGTACGTGTTGCCTTCCTTTGAACCCTTTCTAAAATATGTGAATCCCCTTTAAGACAAGGACTGGCTGACTGAACACAGTTTTCCAGTCTTCACCTCACCAGAGATGTATGCAGAGAACATGTCTGTTGTGATTCTTGCAAAGGCTCTGAGAACCGCCCATAATGATCTGAAACTACACGCAGCCACCACGCGGCAATATGTTGCAGATTTTTAGTCGTGACTCACTGTGACACCTAAATCCAAATGAGTTTGAACTGATGGAAGTGTTATTCCCTCTAGTTCATAGGAGCTGATGCTTGCGTGCCTGATGCACATGGTTGCACGTTTCAATACATTAACAGGTGGCATCCATTATCTGCACCACTCTGAAAATTTGTTAAAGTCCTCTTGCGACGTGAGCATATCACTGTTGCCCTTCAGCTCTCTCAAATTTTTGAAGTCATCTGCGTATAGTACCAAAGGGGAATAGGTGAGCAGAGATAACTCATTGATATGCATAATAAATAGAAGAGGCCCGAGCACCGCGCCTCATGGCACTCTGCTATACACTGCCGTCCAGGAGAAGAGTTTCAAGTTGATCCTGAGTTTCTGTTTCCTATCTATGAGGAATTCCTTAACCCAGTTTATCACCCTGTCTTTGATACCGAGACTTTCCAGTTTCGTGAGTAGTCCTTTGTGAGACACTTAATCGAAGGCTTTTTGAGTTCCATGAGGACGATGTCGACGGGTCCTCTGTTGTTCCATGACTTGGCCAAGCTTTCTTTTGCCCTGGGAAAGTTTCACATGCATGGTAGGTCCCCTTGGAAGCCGTGTTGTACTCTGGATGACAAGTTGTTGTTTTCGAATATGCCATGATAGCTTTCCTGAATGATTCTTTAAAGTACGTCGATTAAGGTGCTAGTGAGACTAATAGGGCTGCAGTTTGAGGGGCCCTCCTTCGTGGATGAGGGTTACTATGGCATCTTCCCAGTCACGCCGTAGCACTCCATCCAGGAGATATAGCTTGGAGATCGGAGTCTGTGGTCCAGCTCCATTAGTTAATAGCTCCTTGAGAAGCCTTGGATGAAGATTATCAGGTCCCACTGACTTCCCTGCGTCAAGTAATTTAAGGTAATTGTCTTGGCCGCCGTCAGCGGAGTCTATCCTGCTTTCCCCTGACGCGGCTAGAGCTGATCCTTTGGGTAGTGACGACTCCTGTGCAAAGACTTTGGAGGAGTAGCCTGCCACCGCTTCTGCGTTTTCTCGATCCACTTCGGTTGTGTCGTTGTCTGCGACTCCACTGTTGCTGTATCCCTGAAGTTCATGTAAGAGAAAATTGTCTTACGTTATGCCGTTGCCTTTTTAGATAGATGCATTCTGGACTTTACACTTGATTGGCGGATTTCTGCAATAGCTTTGTTCTTCAAGACGTTGTGCAATTACCTGGTCTCAGAAGTCTTGAGTGCGAAAAATAATATCCAGCATTTATGTTTACACCCGATTAATTTACAAATCACCTAGTTTGTCCGTGGGGGCAATGTTTCTGAACCTTAGAGGCAGACCAAGGGATGCCAGCTTCGCTTACCTGGGCACAAAGTTGCTTAGCCTGGTTCCATGTGGCTTCTACTTGGTATTCGGGATTCATGTACCAGTTCATTAATTTGGCAGTTGAGACGATAGCATTTGCATCGGCCTTCCAAACGAGTGGTCCAACTGGGGCACTGACCCGTGATGTTGCCTTTGTGACCTTTAAAGTGCGCACAGCGCGATCACTTTCTCCTGAAAGAGGAAGGTATTGTATGTGGTGTCCACATCCTCACTATGGGAGAACGCGAAATCCTAAGCTGAAGAGTAGTTTCGGAAGTCATAACGCGTGGTCTTCATGACATGTTGGACTAGAGCTAGTGGAATGCCAGATTCCACCAGCGCATAGTCAAAGCAAGTGTTTGAAGATGGCGTTTTAAAGCGCATCCAGTCAATAATAATATATTCTCATTAATTGAGAATATATCATTATTAATATTATTGACCGTTAGGGCGTTGAAGTCGCTAATTACGAGACCCCGGCATTGAGATGTCCGAGAGCCTAGTCTCCCTGTTTGGAGGTCATCTACATTGCAGTCATGACTGTAGCATATAACAATGAGATCAGTATTCTGGCCTGTACATTTAAGTTGTCAGCGTAGAAGTTCACATGTTCCTTTTTCGTGCACGGGAGCGTCGCTGCTACGCATTGTCAGGAATTGCAAGTTTTAGCTTGAGAAGATTTGATTGCACTCGAGATGGATCAGCTTGCTTTGGTTTGCTAAACTGAGACTGCTTTAAAATAAATTTGTCATGTTCTACGTTGTCTGTCTTGACTTTATGATATGTTGCATCAGACACATGGACGCCGGTAGGCCAATTCCCATAATATTTACTCAAGCCCTCTTGAAGAATTTCAAAATGGAATGTCATGAAGGTCCAAATTGTAAGACATGAGTCATGAGTCTACCCTAACTACTTTCTAGTATCAAGGTGTTTTGAAAGCGAAAGCAGCCTATGAGTGCTGCAGAAAGAAATTGCAGTCAAAGGTACGAAATGTGACGCTAAAACATCTGTCGTCCTATGCATTTAGGTAACATGTGCGAGATAGGATTGTGCATCATTTCCGGATTTCCCAAATCCCGAAAATATGGTTTATTTGATGAAATCAGTGACATCTACCTAGAAGACATGCAGTACTCAATAATTCATACGAACCTCAGCATCAACGTCAACAATAGGTAACAACGATAATATATTTATTCCTGTCTATGTAGGCATGGATAAGTATTACTCACATTACATAAATTTGATTTATGGTGAAATTACATGGTCTCTGTCCTCTCCGAAATTAGTTAGTGAGTACAATCTGCTAGCTAGTCATTCAGCGGAGCGCATTAATGAATATAGAAACATTGTCTTCGCATCAACAAAAAACGCAAGTATATGTTGGATGGATTACAAATATTTGGGAAAAATAAAGGGTAATATCAATTAATAGATATGATGGAGAAGATTTATGGCTCAGGTGGATGATTTTGATGTAGTTGTGTCCTCTCAGCTGGATCATTTATTTGCGAAGCCTTCATTGTCCTACTAGGTAACATCTTCAGCACGTACTTCCATGAGGGCCTTTAGGCCAAGTTAAACTTTAGACACCAATAACTACCAATCAGCGATGACGTCGAATTATCCAATCAGATTCACGAACGTGGTTCAATTTTATTATAGCGCTTGATTCATTTCAATGCGTGCCATTACAAGGTTACGTTTGCAGTTCGAGGAGGATAGTGTAGTTCAGTATTGCCTAGACTTAGGCTTGCTAAGAAAGGAGAGAAAGTTTTCTTGTGGTGGTGTTATGACTATGAAAAGCTATTCGAGGTCAAGTGATGGATTTGTCTATCGTTGTGATATATGTTGGAAAAGAGTTAGTATTAGAGAGGGTAAGCTGCTAATCTTAATATTTCGTAGGGACTTTTTTGATAGATCACATCTCTCTCTAACCCAAATTTTGCATATCTGAAATTATTGGGTACTGAAGCAGCCAGTGAGAGCGGCAGCTGCGGAGATGGAGAACAGCCTCGTCTCAACAGTTCAATGGTACCAGCACTGCAGGGACATAGCCTCATGGAAAATGGACAGGATTACTTCGTTGTTAGGCGGGGACGACGTAGTAGTCCATGTAGACGAAACAGTGTTGATAAAAAAGAAATACAACCGGGGTCGTCAGAGAGCAAACAATATTTGGGTTATCGGTTTATATGACACGTCCCTTCGAAAAGGGTTTGTTGAAAGGATTGCAGACAGGAAGGCGACCACTTTGATCCCTATTATAACTCGACTTGTTAAAAGGGGATCAACTGTGCATAACGACGGGTGGAAAAACTACGATTCTCTGTCATCTCTGGGTTACGTTCACCATAGAGTGAACCACTCCAATGATTTCGTCGATCCTGTCAATGGGACTCATACCAATTCGACTGAAGGTTTTTGGGGGAGATTAAAAAAATAGGATCCGGGCTATAAATGGATCACAAAAGGACATCATTTTCAGTCACTTGGACGAATACATGCATAGAATGTGGTGCGATTTCTATATTGACAGTCCCATGTTGAATTGAGAGATGTTTTTCTCGCATGTTCGAGGAAGATACCAATTGTAACGGTTTTATACTTTTTTTCTATGCATTTTTGTACAAATATACGCTTCCACTTATCATAAAGGCTCTTTAACGTGATTGGTCAGTTCAAGGTCGTTTTCTGATTGGTTGTTATTGGTGTCGAAAGTTTAACTTTGGCGGCCTTTGATTTGGTAGGTTGACCTGGGTGAAGATGTGTTTCATGAAGTTCCTTGGAAATGTATTCTTTCGGAAGACGCCAATGAGATAACTTTCTTAAATTTTCCTTAATGAAGGAGTGCTGCAATGATTCCTGGAACCCTTAATTTAACAACTTACACTTTTTATAAACGGACAAGTTCACGAGAAATGCATGCCATCTTTACTGGCACGATCAGTTCTGCTATAAGTTACAATCCTGAAGTATCATACATTACCACTTTTTCAAAAGCGTAAATTGTTGGATTATAGTACAAACAATTGGAACAGGTTCGTATCAGTGTAAATTTTAGACCCTTCACTAAGGTCACCATCAAGGTTGAGCGTCAACCCAAACTTCGTCCGTTTGCCTGCTGGTAGTTATGGTCAACCAGTGGACAGACTATACTTTGGTTATTGCTATGCTCCCACGTGCTTAAAAGCTATTCCAGGAGGAGGAGAACGTCCTGGGAAACTGCAAAGTGGTATGAAATACAATTATGGATAATACATCATTGAAAGTACATTGACAATATATATACAAGAAGGAGGTGGAGACTCCTTGGAATGATAGTATACATTTGCAATGCTTAATGCCAACTATATTTTATTTCCATGGAAGCTATGGCGCCTTCGATGAAAACATAGCTTTCTTCGATCATTGTTGTTGCTGTTCTTTGTCTCCATCAGAGCGACCAGACTTTAAGCGAGCAATACGAATAAAAGGGCAATTTTTGGCAATATTAAAGGAGTGGGTAGTTAGGGCTAAATGGAGTATAATGGTGCGTAGGCAAAAAGATTATCGTGGGGTAGACAAGTGATATTTCAGTGAGAAGTGGGTTCAAAGGTCTGAAGGGTTAGAACCCGCAGAATAATCTGACCTGTAAGATGTCGCATGAATTTCATTAAGGTCCATGGGGTAGCATCTGGACAAGAAGCTGAGCAGGCCTGAAGATGGTGGGATTCACTTTTGTGGCCGCTGCCACATCTGCTGATCAGCTTGCACCACCCTCTCTCTTTTTTTGGTGTTAAGCTCTGAAATGTTTTGCAATAACTAGTTGTAGCAATTCATTGCTTTGAGACCGTCGCAGTCATACAGTATGCTTTACATTAATAGCTTTCATGATAAGTGCTTCCCATTAGGTCACCAGATACGTTGACACCTGGGGACATTATTAGCACTTTTGCCTTAATATATGCATACGTGCGTGTACGAACGACTAGGAAATTAAGTTGCCCTTGAAAATTATAAAGTATGGAAGTATTCAGTATTACACCAACTGATTTATAGTCTATTTGGCGGAGTGGAATGGGTAGTGGAACACTTAGAGAATAAGTTGTGCAGAATCACCCTTAGGAAAACAGCTGGTAAACAGAGCTAGTTGTGCTAAATTTTCATGACTGATTTTCATGCGGTACGCATCAGACATTGAAAAGTAACCCTTCAACTTACATTATTGAAAAAATACTGTGAAATATAATAAAATTATACATTTTAGAAAAGAATATGAGAAAAGGTAGTTATTGACTGAATGTCGTCATTCCAACACAAAAAACGGCAATGTATTATTAATTATATATGTGCAAAGTATTAAAAGGTATGGTTGCTAATGTAATTGTTTCAAGAATCACTTATTCTAACGCAACTTAGTGAATATTATAGAGAATATAAAATCAGTAAATTAGTTAGACTTCCGCTGAGTAAGTGGTAGAGTCGGGTTATATGTGATTGACTAGGACGTCAACTGGAATCGCTTTCATTTACCATACTACCAACAGTTGTGGTCTTTTAGACGAGCTAGATTGTCTTTCTAGGCTCCGTTTGAGCCCATCGGGGTTTTCACAACACCTACTCTGAGATGGTAGTTGGTTCCAAGGAGTGCAATATTTAATGGTGATAAAGTTAGCCCCAGTGGATTTTCTGTGGGTAGCCACCTTGACATGATAGTCGTGGTTTCGCAGCTGACATTATTTAATATTTGCCCACGTTATCGATGAGTTACTGTAACAATGTTACCTAATGACTTTGAAAAGTAGAAGCGACTTGCATTTCACTCTTCTTAACCATAAGGGTTCTAATTTGATTCACGAAATATACCCATTAAGACATTGAAATAAGAACAAATTAGTTCAGCGAAGAGTCTCCGAAAAGAGACTCTTCGCTGAACTAATTTGTTCTTATTTCAATGTTCTAATTTGAGTCGTATACGCCTGTCAACATATTCCACTTGTTGGTCAAACACTATCATGCGTTTTGTGAGGAATCTCTGGATACTTCCGACTCTTTATAGGTCTGCAGACCTTAGGTTACTAAATAGGAGAGCACAATATTCAAGTTTGGGGAGAATACATGTTTTATATATAGCTAATCTTGCTTCTTGAGTGTTAAAGTTACGCGGTACAAAGCCAGTAAGTGGTTTACAATCAGATACTACCTTATTTGTATGATCAGAAAAGGTTAGGTCTGAGTGTATTATCCCGAGATCTGCGAGTGTGTTCAGTTTTGAGAAGAGCTTACCGTACATAAATAGGCACATTCTAGGTTTCCAGCGTCCAAGTGGGGGGCTATACCGCACTTGTCTGGGTTGAAAGTCAATTGCCACTTTTCACTCCAATCGCCTAGATTGTTTAAGTCATGTTGGATCTTGCTCTCGACGTTCATATCATCGTACCCATAATTATATACTATCTTGAGATCATCTGCAAAGAGGTATGGCTTGCTATACTCGATCACAGAGACTATGTCATTCATGAATAGTAGGAACAAAATGGGGCCAATAACGCTTCCTTGTATTACACTACTAGTTATCGGCTTTGATGGAGACAGCTGGTGGCTGATTTCGACTAATTGCGCTCTTTCCGTGCGAAGAGAGTTTATACATTTGAGAAGCTTTAATTTATTCCATAGAATTGGAGTTTTGTTATGAGTTTGATATTTGGAACTTTATCAAAGGCTTTGCTAACGTCGAGAAACAATTTTGCTACTGAATGCCCATTATCTATGCATTGTGTAATGTAGTCAAAATAATCTCAGCGGCAAGTGATGCACGACCTCATACTTAAGAAACCGTATTGGGATGGAGATAGTAGGTCATTTGAGAACAACTACTGAATGATTTGAGTCTCTACTACCTTTTCCATTCCTCGTGATGTCGATGGGGCGGTAGTTGCTTAAAACAGCTGTAGGCCCGTATTTATAGATAGGTACACTATAAGACTTCTTCCAGCAGGTAGGGTACGTCCCGTCGCTTGGTGAAATCGAGTATAACTTGGGTAGGAGTAAATTTATGTCATTACCACCATTTTTCAGCAGGATGGAAGATATACCGTCTGGATCAGTAGTATTACAAAGCTTAATATTAGCAGCAGCTTTATCGCTCTCTTGTGTGGTGAAAAGTATGTCACTTAGACCTGGTCGTTCTCTAAGGTGTGTGGTCTGGCAAAGTGCTTGCTAAACAGATCACATATCACTTAGGCACTTTCGTAGGCCATGCCATGTGCGTCGGTGGCACAGTGGTTAGGACTCTCGCTGACCATGCACATGGTCCGGGGTTCGATCCCCTGCCGGCGCACATCCGATATCTATGGTCGGCCTGTAAATTTGGGCTACCGATATCCATGCTGAAAATTCCATACTTGTACTGAAAATACGGTGTGGACCAAGCTGTAATCAAAATAAAAATAAAAAATAAAAATATATTATTTTTGGAGTTTGTCATCCTGCTTTTTAAAAGTTTGACTATTTCTCCTGGGTTGTGCGGTGGGTTAATGACCCGCATTTCTTTGTTTCTGGGCCTTATATTTTTAAATTCTTGAATTCTAGTGAGAACAGACGTTATGGCAGTTACTGATTATATGTCATGATATCTGTAGTATTTTATTGAGTGCTTTCGTAGACTTCTCCTAAACGATGTCGGAATATAGTCGCTTGGGGAGAATTTGAAGCTAAAAATCTCCTCAAATGCAATGACATCAGGAATTGAGTTCTCATTGTGACAGATATTGACAAGAACGAGTCCAAGTTGCAGTATCCAACTAGATGCTGAAACAAGTTCTAGTCAGTATTTGCGCATAATCTTACAGGTGTTTGGCCACTTTTATCTTTGCGCAGTGTTTCTGGATAGATGTTGGAAGAACACACCACTATTTTATGGTCACTGCCTGGAATTCATATCCCACGTGTACTGCAGATGGTGTTATGTTGTTCCTGAAGAGGTCTTAGATATTTGCAGATTTAGTGGGTGAAACTACGCATTGTGTCCGCACGCCCGTGACGACGGAATTCAGAAGATTATGATACCTTTGGGGTCATCGGAGTGAAGGCCACGATAATTCTAACATACTGAAATCACTTCCGATAATTTTATAACTGAAGGGAAGATTGGCTGTAACACTGAAAGTGTTGCTAGGCCGTTTTTCATACCCCCTGCCGGATGAAGGGGGTCGATACAAACAACCCATAAGTAAAGGTTTACTTCTGACCGCTTTTATTTCGACCAAGATAGAGTCGTTAAGTTGTGACAGAACTGGGCTTCGTACATGGATTACTGACAGTAAATTGTGGTTTCACCCCCCAAGACCTGTCTGTGCCCTCGAAAAAGGGTGTAGCTATCAATTCTTTGGATGCCATTCGAGATTTCACTTGTGCACCAGGCTTCAGTGGTTACAATCAATGACGGTCTTCATGTAGTAGCTAATGTACTTAGTGTTAAGTGTTCGTTTAGAGCCGGTCTAGTATTTACCCGAATGATAGGCAAACACCGGCCACGTGGTTTCAGTGCTTGGACAACATCTCGATAAAATATTTCGTGACTGTCCTCTGTATACATGTGTTTAAACTCACTAAACACTATATTTGGATCACAAGGAGACTTTAGGCAGCTTTGTGAGGTGGTAGTCAGGGGTAGTCTGTCGTTTGGAAAGGGTGTGCAATGAGACACACATGTGTTATAATTAAGGATACTAGTGTCCGCGTTTGGTGCCGACACTGACAGCTACCTCCTAGGAAATACGCCATGTCTTAGCTGCAGACTGTTCTCCGTGCCAGCAAAGAGTTGACCTGGTATCGTGCTACACGCATGATCCCAGGTGTTTCCGTTAACTGATGCTGGTGAAAATCCTGCTCGAAGCGGCTAGTAGGGGCAATGTTATTGCGAATCCCAGCTTAGAAATAGATAGTGAAGTGTTAGGGCGCGTTGACCACTTCACTTATTTAGGGAGCTGCATCAGCCAGCGCCAACAGGTTGATCGCTAACGAAATCTGAGCACGGAAAGAAAAGGCTTGTTTCGCATGTTTGTTTACACCATCTATGGTGTAGACGTGATGTCCGGCTGCCTATCGATCAAAGTACATGTGTGCTCCTCGGCAGTCTGCTCCGTCCACCGATTGAGATGGCTAGGACATGTGTTATGTATGCCTCCTTAGCCATTGCCTTCCCCGACGGCAATGTTAGCCACTGATATATAAGTCTGAAAAGAGTTGGCTAGTGGTGGTCTGACCAAAGCATGACCTCATCAGTCAATGAAATCCACAACAGTTAGTTTAAGCCAGTTATGTGAGGAGGTGTAGACTGGCTGGCTGTCTGGTTAGGATCCTCGGGACGGTACAAACCAATGGCTGGAGACAACTGGTGGTGTGGCTCAAAGTCGTTCTGAATGGTGCAGGTGCACCCACTTTTTGCGGTTGATGATACCCAATAAAAATGTACGGTTCTTCGATATTAACACTTTTTGCCTCATATCTATGTTTACTGTCTTTATTTTGCATTTTTCCGTACTTTCTCCTCTTGCTTTGTGTGCTACCATGAGTAAATGTGGCGACTCGAACTGCTGCATGTCGGTGCAAAGTTCTATGTTGAAACTCCTCAGTCAGCTATGTAAGTGTGAAAGTCATAGTCGATATGAGTATTCGGTGATTTGTTGCCGGAATAGGAGTGAAGTCTTGGTATCTGTTTGGAGCAGTCATCAGATCATGGCGCGTTTTGTGCTGACATCGGCACACGCTCTCGACTAAGTACAAAGGTTGCATGAATGGGCTCTGTGGGCTTATTCGGCTTACTGAATGTAGTCTGTAGCCAATGTTTAGGGGATTTTCTACAACATTGATTTGACGGAACATTCAAAGGGGACTGGTTTACAATAGGTTTGAGTAGTGCATGGGCAGAATAATATAGGATATCTCGCTGTGTTGTTTGTCTAGAAATAGTGGTTGGATATGGTTGGTTTTTCACTTGAGACCAATTAGGCTTACCTTTAGGAGCTTGGTCTATCATATATGAGTTTCTCTTAGAAAGGTGGCCTAGAGGTGCTTGCGTCTTTATCCTATAAAAGGGCTTTGGTGCTCTGGATTCAGTATTTGATTTATTTACTTCGTTTTCCCCTTTCTTATGATTAATTCGTTGATGATGACTGACAGGGCAGTTAGCACACGTAATATAGGGTTTCCGTTGCTTGGGCACCTCCGGCGCTTTAGTTTTCTAAATGGATACAGGACGTTTGTCATAACCCCTAGAGAACTTGCTAACTTAGGTAGCTACATTGGACTGGTACTTCACAGTGGATGGATTGTCAGATTGAGGAGTAAATGACTTATAAGGAGATGGATGGAATATAAGTGGGATGGGTTTTGATGATTTTTTGGCTCTTGACGTCTGTGTCAGTGTACAAACGATATATTTCAACATCATGTTCTGTTGACTCATCTATGTCCACCATTTCAGCGTCAGCATCAGTGTCTTTATATAATACTTGACTAATATTTGTCAGTGCCTGCGAAGATGTCTGATGCATGCGATCATCAGGTGTATCATTTGACGGAATAACGCATGGCACATCACCCATAGTTGTCCCATTAGAGTTATCAACATTCAGTGCTCCTGAGTGGCATCGCTTTTGGCATGGTGTTAAATCAGGTGCAACCCTAATGTTAGTGCAGGTTGCTGAAGAGCCTATTATCTTATCAGATAATAGAAAATTCCTAGATTCTTTAATAGACTTGAACTTGGAAAGCACCAGGCATGAGTGGTCCGCAGATTTCTTACGAAGACGCAAAATCTGACATTCTGTCAACGACATATTTTAAGCTTTTGGACACTAAGTCTTAAGTTTGGTAATAGGCTCTCTGTCTGGCCAAGACGTTATGTGAAGACATAATCCTCCCGACAGCTTCTTCAGCCAAATAATCAATTATGCGCTCGGATTTGATAAGTGATTCAAGAGAGATGTTTTGTGATGGGTCACACAATTGCGTGAAGGGTATAATGCTGTTAAACTTGCTCTGTAGGTCTGCTATTGACTTCTGAAGTGTCAGTAAATCATTTTTGCTACAAGCCGCATTCTCTGTCAGTTCCTCCATGATATCAGATACCATAACTCTGGGTGTGTCTGGTGTCAAAAGTGTGGAATCATCAATGGAGTTGAGGCCTTCAGATGGTTGACGAGTATTAGATCTCAGTCTCTTAACGATACTTACACGTTTGCCAGACTTACGAAGACAAGAATTTTCACAATTTCCGAAAGCAGTCTCGAGGATATAAAAAAGAGTGTTGTATTATCGAAATATCGAAAACAACGACAAACGGCTATGTATTGGAAAATGAAGAACTCAGACCTTCCTTTAATAGCACTTTCTGGGGATAAAATCCTTAGTTCCGGGTGGTTAGAAAGGGTGCTATGTATATTTCCAGGTGACGGAATATAATCCTTTTTAACTATGAATATGTGGATATTGTGAGAAACGCTGCTAATTTTCAAAAGAATATGGAAAGATAAATTCAGTCAGAAACACAAAACCTGTAGCGCAACAGTCCGAGAAGGTAACCACCTCATGGCTTCCATTTGAAGCGAATGCTTCTGCCTTCTAGGTCAGACAGGCTAAGCAGTGACCATCGGTGGTACGTGTTCGCCATTATACATGAGTTTTAACTGATCTATTTTATTCCCGTAGGATGTAATCTGTTACTCTTCTATCATGCCTTCTGCAATTCTTCAAACAAAAACCAACTTAGCTTAACATAGGCCTACTGGTATATGGAATTTTATTCCCTACAAGCATTTTGTCTGAGACCCAGTGGGCTCCAGGCCATCCGGCCAGCAATGAAGCTTAACCACTTAGTTCAAAGAATCATTTCCGCCTGTGCAAAAATGGCCTGGTTAAAACCTGTATATTCACTACCAGCCAGGGAGTGGATTTCAAAGACTCACCACCGTGTTTCGGATTAACTTCGTAACTGTATTCCTTGTCATTTCTGATGACAAGCCTGAAAATCATACGGTGTCTTCCTTACTTACAGTCGTGTTGGAACCACTACGCATTTACATCCCCACCAATTTATCTTAGTCAATCGGGTATTAAGCTTACATATACTATTCAGCTGGGTGACTCGATAAAGTCTCCCTTGCTTATTGGAGGCGCTAAGGATGTTCATTGATTTGTGTAGAAATTGGTGATGGAATTGTACACAAAATTCAGAACCTTATGTGTCACGCTTGACTGACCTGTAGCATTCGACCAACTTTCTTTCACCAAAAGTGTCAAAAACAGAGAAACCATGTGGCTTCCTCCCCACAGCGCTGTACGAAACAAGCTATGTTCATTTTTCATGTGCTGTTGAGGTGTTCTAATTTGAATAATAATAATTTATATTTTCATATAAACATAAATTTACATGAAAATGCATGCCATTTTTACAGGCACGATCAAGTATGATATAATGACAAATAGTAGATTGTCTACAATTTAATAATGTTTGAACAGCTAAATATTTAATACATATATAAATACACTCATTGTCTGACCCATGTGGTATCATTATTGAATTAAACAGTAGTCCTCCAGGTTGCGCAGGAAAATCGACTTCGTTTCGTTTTCAACTCGTAGTTATAGGCATACGATAGCCAACCAATATTGAGGTAATTACAACGTTCACAAGGGATAGTAAGACTATCACTCGTTTTAAAAGTTCAGATTGTTGAATTATATAGTAAAAGCAATCGGAACAGATTCTTATTATTGTTAATTTGTAAATCTTCCACGAAGGTTTCCATCGAAGTTGAGCTACAACCACGTGCTTGAACGCTATTTCAGGAAGAGGCGAAAATCCTGCACAGCTACAAAGTGGTATAAAATGCAGTCATGAATAATACATTTTTGGAAGTATATTTACAAGAAAAATTCAAGAAGAAGCTATACAGTACTTGATATGATAGTGCACATTTGCAATGTATGATGCTAACCATATTGGTCTTACCATGGAAAACTATGACGTTTTCTATGAAAATAAAGTAATTCTCAAACATGAGTGCTGTTGTTATGTTTTTTCACCATCAGAGCAACCGAACTTTATGCGAGAGAAGAGTGTGAATGAGAAAAAAGAAAAACAAAAGAGTAAATTTAAGCTTTACTAAAGGCCTAGGAAGTTGAGATAAAATAGAGTATAATAGTAATTAGGTAGAAGGATTATGGTGAAGTATATAAGTGACATTTTAGAGAGAAGTGGCTAGAAGGATTAGAACCTGTTGAATATGGTGACCTGTAGGATGTCTGGCGAACTTGTGTATGACCCATGGGATAGCATCTTGACAAGAAACTGAGCAGGCTTGTAGATGTTAGGAGTGAAAGCATTATGCATTATGAATTTTTTAGAAAATTATATGAAAATGGGTAACTGTTGACTGACGATAGGCATTTCAACTCAAAAATAGTACTACCGATATTAATAATATATTTGTGGCAGACGCCTAGGAAATTGTGTTTAAGAAGTATAAAGTATAGAAGTAGCTAGTATTACAGCAACCAAGTTGTAGTCTATTAAGCAGAGTAAAACGTGTAGTGGAACAATTAGTGATAAAATTATGTATAATGATCCTGAAGAAAGCAGCCGGTTAACAGAGCTAGTTATGCTAAATTTTCATGACCGACTTGCATACGGTGCGCATTAGATATTGCAAAGTAACCCTTCAACTTATATAATGTTAAAATACTGCGAAATGTTATAAAAGTTATACGTTTTAGGAAGGTGTATGAGAAAAGGTGGTTATTAGCTGAGTAAAGTCATTCAGACACAAAAAATAGCGTTGTATTATTAATTGTATGTACATATGTAAAATATTAAAAGGTGTGGTTGCTAATATAATTGTTTCTAGAAATACCTATATTAACATAACTTACTGAAGTCTATACAGAAAGGAAAATCAGTAAATTAGTTAAGCGTTCGCTGCATAAGTAGCAGAGTCGAGTTATATGTAACTGACTGAGCTTGAGAATGAACCGGCTTTTACTTACCATTTTACCAAAATTTGTAGTCTTTTAGACAAGCTAGGGTGGACATGTTAATGTGTCTCTCTCGGCTCCGTTTGAACCCATTGGGGTTTTCACAACATCTAATTTCAGATGGTAGTTGGTTCCAAGGAGTGCAATATTTAATGGTGAAAAAGTTTACCCTAATGGATTTTCTGTAGGTAGCCACCTTGACAAGGTAGTTGTGGTTTCGCAGCTGATATGATTTAATATTTTCCCACGTTATGGATGAGTTACTATAACAGTGTTTTCTTATGACTTTGAATAGTAGAAATAAGTTGCACTTCACTCTCCTTAACCACAGAGGTTCTAAATTCAGACGCATACACCTGTCAACATATTCCACTGGTTGGTAAAACCCTATTATGTGTTTCGTTAGGAATCTCTGAACACTTTCGATTTTTTTTCGGTCTGCAGACCTTAGGTTACTATACAGGAGAGCACAATATTCAAGTTTGGGGCGGATACATGTTCTATATATAGCTAATCTTGCTTCTTGGGTGTAGAAGTTACGCAGCACAAAGCCAATAAGTCGTTTGCAGTCGGATACAACCTTATTTGCATGATCGGAGAAGGTTAGATCTGAGTATGTTATCCCGAGATCTGTGACAGTGTTCAGTTTCGAGAGGAGCTTACCGTACATAAATAGGCACATTCTAGGTTTCCAGCGTCCAAGTGGGGGGCTATACCGCACTTGTCTGGGTTGAAAGTCAGTTGCCACTTTTCACTCCAATCGCCTAGATTGTTTAAGTCATGTTGGATTTTGCTTTCGACGCTCTTATCATCGTACCCATAATCGTATACTATCTTGAGATCATCTGCAAAGATGTATGGCTTGCTATACTCGATCACAGAGACTATGTCATTTATAAATAAGAGGAATAGAATAGTGCCAAGAACGCTACCCTGTATTACATCACTAGTTATCGGCTTTGATGGAGACAGCTGGTGGTTGATTTTGACAAACTGCTCTCTTTCTGTGAGAAAAGAATTTATCCATTTGAGGAGTTTCCCGGTTATTCCGTAGGATTGGAGTTTTGTTATGAGTCTGAAATGTGGGACTTTATCGAAGGCCTTGCTAACGTCGAGAAATAATGTTGTTACCGAATGCCCATTATCAATGCATTGTGTAATGTAGTCAAAATAATCTAAGTGGCAAGTATTGCACGACCTTCTACTTAAGAAACCGTATTGGGATGGGGAAAGTAGGTCATTTGACAGCAAGTGCTGAATGATAAGAGTCTTTACTATCTTTTCCATTACACGTGAAGCTACAGACGTGATGTTGATGGGGCGGTAGTTGCTTAAAACAGCTGTAGGCCCGCATTTATGGATAGGTACAATATAAGACTTCTTCCAGCATGTATTGTATGTCCAATCGCTTAGTGAAATTGAGTATAACTTGAGTAGGAGTAAATTCATGTCACTACCACCGTTTTTCAGCAGAATGGAAGATATACCATCTGGACCAATAGTGTTACTAAGCTCAAGATTTATCAATCTCGTGTGTGGTGAAAAGTATGTCACTTAAACATTCATCTTTTTTACGTGGGAAATCCACGACCTCATCGTTCTCTAAGGTGTATAATCTGGCGAAGTGCTTGCTAAACAGTTCACATATCACCTCAGGATTTTCGTAAGCAATCCCATCTAAGTAAAATATTTTAGGATAAGCTGTTTTGGAGTTCGTCAACCTACTTTTGAAAAGTTTGGCTATTTCTCCTGAGTTATGCGATGCCTGAATGGCTCGCATTTCTTTGTTTCTGAGGCCCATATTTCTCAACTCTTCAATTCTATTGAGAAGAGACTTAATAGCAATTAGTGATGACAAGTCATGATATCTGTAGTATTTTCTTGAGTGCTTTCGTAGACTTCTCCTAAACGATGTCGGAATATAATCGCTTTGGGGGAATCTGAAGCTAAGAATCTTCTCAGGTGCAATTACGTCATGAATTGAGTTATTATTCCGATAAAAGTTGTTAAGAATTGCCTCTAAGGACTCGTTCGAAAAGTACGAGTCCCAATTAGAACATCTAATTAGGTGCTGATACAATTCCCAGTCAACATGTGTGTACAATCTCATAGGTGTCTGGCCAGCTTCATATCTGCGTTTTGTTTCAGGAAAGATGTCAAAAGAACACACTACTATTTTATGGTCACTACCTAGAAATTCATGTCCCACATGTACTGTAGATAGCTTTATGTTGTTCGTGGAAACAAGGTCTAGGATATTTGCGGATCTAGTGGGTGAATTTATGTGTTGTGTCCACAATCCTGTGACGATGGAATTCAGGAGATTATCATACCTTTGGGGTCCTCGGAGTGAAGACCATGATACTTCTGGCATGTTGAAATCACCTCCGATAATTTTAAAACTGTGGGGAAGATTGGCTATAACATTAAAAATATTACTGAGCATATTATCATATTCCCTGTTGGAGGAAATGGGTCGGTACACACAACCCACAAGTATAGGTTTACTTCACACAACTTTTATTTCAACCCAGATGGAGTCATTGAGTTGTGACAGAATTGGGCTACTGAACTGGGTTGCACATAAGGATTGTTCACAGTAAATTAGTAATCCACCACCACGACCTCTCTGTCTGTCCCCTCGGAAAAAGTTCTATTTTGTTATGTATGTGAATATGAGGACCTTGTAGACTACGAGCGAATCTAACTAATGCGCTGGCTAATCTGTCCTAATCGCACGTCAACAACAACAACAACAATACCGCCGGGCACGCAAGACAAAGAAAAGAGAAGACTGGACGTTGATACGAGAGCTTTTACTGTCTCTAACAACAGTCGAAATGTTAAACAACAACTCCGTATTTATTCAGTTAGAAAAATCAATGTCACATTTTAAAAATATTAACAAACCCTGGGAATTCAGTAATTTAAATCAATAATCACGCAGATGCGTGAAATCAATGATTATGCTAGTGTGGGAAATAAATACTGAATATTAATGGTTCACCTGTGTATATATTACCTCCCCCTTTTAAAAAAGAATCTTGCAAACAGTTTAGTATCTTTTTTCCTTGGGGTCGATTTGGAAATGAACTGTTTGTGTTCGTTTGCGCTGGGATCGTCGGCTGGGTAGCATCTCTTGTTTTGCTTCTGGTTTGACTGGTGGTATTTTGAAAGTTTCCAGTAGTAAATCCAGTGGCAATTTAGGTTCTTGGGATGTAGTATATCGACGTCGTATCTGATTTTTATGTCTTATCCACCATTCATCCCCAACTTTAACCTTGTACATTAGAGTTCCATGTCGACATTCTATCAAACCTTCGGCCCATTTTCTGTTCCTCGGTCGATAATCGCGCACATAGACGGCATCACCCTTGCGGTAATACTTCAGACTATTTCTTCGTTGATGTGACGAAGATGGTAACATGGAGTGGTGATGAGTTCGTAGCATTCGACCCATTAGAAGTTCTGCAGGGCTTTTCTTCTGTTCTGCCAGTGGTGTAGTTCGGTATACAAAAAGAAAGTTTTGTATTGCTTCCGGTTTCGCCCCTCCCCCTGCTTTCAACAACGCTCGTTTGAAAGTGTCGACAAATCTTTCTGCCTGACCGTTGGATTGAGGGTGATAAGGTGGCGTCCGCACGTGTTGTATACCGTTTCTCTTGCAAAATTCCTGGAACGCTTGTGAGGTGAACTGACTGCCATTGTCAGATACGATGATTTCTGGTATACCGTGACATGCGAAGATCTTTTCCAGGACTGATACTGTTCTGCTGCTAGAAGGTGGTGTCACTTGTACTACCTCCGGCCATTTTGAGTAAGAGTCCACGAGAACCAAGTAGTATATACCTTCTATCGGCCCAGCAAAATCCACATGTAGGCGGGACCATGGTTTTGACGTGGGCCATGCTCTCGGTGGCTCCCGCGGCGGATCTTTGGCTGCCATGACAGACATCACTTTCAGCTTTTGAGCAGAGCCTCTCTTACTGGAGCTAACAGTTGCTACTTTGTTGTTACCAGACATCGAAGCACTTTTGGCGCAGCCATACTCACTATGACGATTCGAAGTTGGTTTTTCATTAATCACGTCATTGTTTCTAATGGGCTTAGGTTTAATATATCTGTCTCTGATTTCTGGCTTTCTTGTTGAGGGTTCAATACTTTCGACCTTATTGCATACACTGCTTAACGGAATCTCTGACAGATGCAGCTTCTCGAACCAGTCTAAACCCAAGAGGTCAAGGTTTGAATTATTGATGTAGCATGTGCCGATGAAATGACTATCGCGAAAACCAACGCTGCATTTAATTTCTCCATTCAATCGAAGTCTTCCACCACATGCACTAATTGCTATTTGATTTGTCTTCTCTATGGTAGGGCATCCCAACTTCTGCCATAATTTCTTTGATATTATTGTAATATCGGATGCTGTGTCGATTTGTAGGCGTGCCGGCCGTGTATTAATCGTCAGG
This sequence comes from Trichobilharzia szidati, assembly GCA_944472155.2. Lineage (NCBI taxonomy): Eukaryota > Metazoa > Platyhelminthes > Trematoda > Strigeidida > Schistosomatidae > Trichobilharzia > Trichobilharzia szidati. Next base: position 24,924,752 of record OX235273.1, read on the forward strand.
TCGATATATTTGCGAGGTGCTGGAGTACTAATATGATATGTGGCAGTAACACCCAAAGACTTAGGCTTGTTGCGCCGTCTGGGTCGACTACGAGATCTGGGTCGGTTGTTGCGTTTGCAGTAGCCATCTTTGTGACCAACAGTACGGCATCGACGGCATTTATGCTGTTTGAATGGGCACAAGTTTGCAAAATGCCAGGAGCCACAGTGCCAGCAGGCTGATGGTGGTTTATGCTGAGGATGACGCGGTGCGGTTGATGTCGACGGTACTGGATGCACCGCATGCACTTCTGCTGCATTTTGGCTGCCAGACTGCACCAAGACGGTATCGTTATGAATGTTGATTAAACGCTGATATTCTTCACCGACGTCTTTCAAAGTCATTCGTGGATCTTGTTCCAGACGATTTAATAGGCGTGTGCGTATATCAGCAAATTTGGGAGACTGCAAACCACAAATGAAAATCAATACCTTGAACTGGTCTTCTGAGAGCGATTTCAATTTAAAACGTTCACACGTGCGATTGACTATACCCAACTGAGTATGGATATCATCATTTTCGTTCAAAACTAGTTTCATGCAATGATATCGAATGTTGAATAATGATCTCTGATCACCAAACTGATGACGAAGGGTATGGACAGTTTCATCGAATGATCTTTCACTGGGCTTCTGTGGCAGAATTAAGTTGCAGTATTTATCTAGCTCATCTGCTCCCAATTTACGAAGTAGAAGCCGTACTTTCCAGGCATCATCTTTATCCGCAAAGTCTACTCGAAATAGGTCTTCATATCTGCGAAACCAGGTATCAAATGTTACGTTCGCATCTGGATCATAAACGAATTCTGAGATGCTACTACCAATGCTGTCGTTGGCTGTAGATGAATCAGCAGAGCGTGATATTTGTAGACCAGCAAGCATTTCCATCAATTTTAGCTGCTGTTCCATTAGTTTCTCTAAACGCAGTGGGTCCATCTTCAGCAAACCCGTCGCCAAATTTGTTATGTATGTGAATATGAGGACCTTGTAGACTACGAGCGAATCTAACTAATGCGCTGGCTAATCTGTCCTAATCGCACGTCAACAACAACAACAACAATACCGCCGGGCACGCAAGACAAAGAAAAGAGAAGACTGGACGTTGATACGAGAGCTTTTACTGTCTCTAACAACAGTCGAAATGTTAAACAACAACTCCGTATTTATACAGTTAGGAAAATCAATGTCACATTTTAAAAATATTAACAAACCCTGGGAATTCAGTAATTTAAATCAATAATCACGCAGATGCGTGAAATCAATGATTATGCTAGTGTGGGAAATAAATACTGAATATTAATGATTCACCTGTGTATATATTACCTCCCCCTTTTAAAAAGAATCTTGCAAACAGTTTAGTATCTTTTTTCCTTGGGGTCGATTTGGAAATGAACTGTTTGTGTTCGTTTGCGCTGGGATCGTCGGCTGGGTAGCATCTCTTGTTTTGCTTCTGGTTTGACTGGTGGTATTTTGAAAGTTTCCAGTAGTAAATCCAGTGGCAATTTAGGTTCTTGGGATGTAGTATATCGACGTCGTATCTGATTTTTATGTCTTATCCACCATTCATCCCCAACTTTAACCTTGTACATTAGAGTTCCATGTCGACATTCTATCAAGCCTTCGGCCCATTTTCTGTTCCTCGGTCGATAATCGCGCACATAGACGGCATCACCCTTGCGGTAATACTTCAGACTATTTCTTCGTTGATGTGACGAAGATGGTAACATGGAGTGGTGATGAGTTCGTAGCATTCGACCCATTAGAAGTTCTGCAGGGCTTTTCTTCTGTTCTGCCAGTGGTGTAGTTCGGTATACAAAAAGAAAGTTTTGTATTGCTTCCGGTTTCGCCCCTCCCCCTGCTTTCAACAACGCTCGTTTGAAAGTGTCGACAAATCTTTCTGCCTGACCGTTGGATTGAGGGTGATAAGGTGGCGTCCGCACGTGTTGTATACCGTTTCTCTTGCAAAATTCCTGGAACGCTTGTGAGGTGAACTGACTGCCATTGTCAGATACGATGATTTCTGGTATACCGTGACATGCGAAGATCTTTTCCAGGACTGATACTGTTCTGCTGCTAGAAGGTGGTGTCACTTGTACTACCTCCGGCCATTTTGAGTAAGAGTCCACGAGAACCAAGTAGTATATACCTTCTATCGGCCCAGCAAAATCCACATGTAGGCGGGACCATGGTTTTGACGTGGGCCATGCTCTCGGTGGCTCCCGCGGCGGATCTTTGGCTGCCATGACAGACATCACTTTCAGTTTTTGAGCAGAGCCTCTCTTACTGGAGCTAACAGTTGCTACTTTGTTGCTACCAGACATCGAAGCACTTTTGGCGCAGCCATACTCACTATGACGATTCGAAGTTGGTTTTTCATTAATCACGTCATTGTTTCTAATGGGCTTAGGTTTAATATATCTGTCTCTGATTTCTGGCTTTCTTGTTGAGGGTTCAATACTTTCGATCTTATTGCATACACTGCTTAACGGAATCTCTGACAGATGCAACTTCTCGAACCAGTCTAAACCCAAGAGGTCAAGGTTTGAATTATTGATGTAGCATGTGCCGATGAAATGACTATCGCGAAAACCAACGCTGCATTTAATTTTTCCATTCAATCGAAGTCTTCCACCACATGCACTAATTGCTATTTGATTTGTCTTCTCTATGGTAGGGCATCCCAACTTCTGCCATAATTTCTTTGATATTATTGTAATATCGGATGCTGTGTCGATTTGTAGGCGTGCCGGCCGTGTATTAATCGTCAGATCGATATATTTGCGAGGTGCTGGAGTACTAATATGATATGTGGCAGTAACACCCAAAGACTTAGGCTTGTAGCGCCGTCTGGGTCGACTACGAGATCTGGGTAGGTTGTTGCGTTTGCAGTAGCCATCTTTGTGACCAACAGTACGGCATCGACGGCATTTATGCTGTTTGAATGGGCACAAGTTTACAAAATGCCAGGAGCCACAGTGCCAGCAGGCTGATGGTGGTTTATGCTGAGGATGACGCGGTGCGGTTGATGTCGACAGTACTGGATGCACCGCATGCACTTCTGCTGCATTTTGGCTGCCAGACTGCACCAAGACGGTATCGTTATGAATGTTGATTAAACGCTGATATTCTTCACCGACGTCTTTCAAAGTCATTCGTGGATCTTGTTCCAGACGATTTAATAGGCGTGTGCGTATATCAGCAAATTTGGGAGACTGCAAACCACAAATGAAAATCAATACCTTGAACTGGTCTTCTGAGAGCGATTTCAATTTAAAACGTTCACACGTGCGATTGACTATACCCAACTGAGTATGGATATCATCATTTTCGTTCAAAACTAGTTTCATGCAATGATATCGAATGTTGAATAACGATCTCTGATCACCAAACTGATGACGAAGGGTATGGACAGTTTCATCGAATGATCTTTCACCGGGCTTCTGTGGCAGAATTAAGTTGCAGTATTTATCTAGCTCATCTGCTCCCAATTTACGAAGTAGAAGCCGTACTTTCCAGGCATCATCTTTATCCGCAAAGTCTACTCGAAATAGGTCTTCATATCTGCGAAACCAGGTATCAAATGTTACGTTCGCATCTGGATCATAAACGAATTCTGAGATGCTACTACCAATGCTGTCGTTGGCTGTAGATGAATCAGCAGAGCGTGATATTTGTAGACCAGCAAGCATTTCCATCAATTTTAGCTGCTGTTCCATTAGTTTCTCTAAACGCAGTGAGTCCATCTTCAGCAAACCCGTCGCCAAATTTGTTATGTATGTGAATATGAGGACCTTGTAGACTACGAGCGAATCTAACTAATGCGCTGGCTAATCTGTCCTAATCGCACGTCAACAACAACAACAACAATACCGCCGGGCACGCAAGACAAAGAAAAGAGAAGACTGGACGTTGATACGAGAGCTTTTACTGTCTCTAACAACAGTCGAAAATGTTAAACAACAACTCCGTATTTATACAGTTAGAAAAATCAATGTCACATTTTAAAAATATTAACAAACCCTGGGAATTCAGTAATTTAAATCAATAATCACGCAGATGCGTGAAATCAATGATTATGCTAGTGTGGGAAATAAATACTGAATATTAATGATTCACCTGTGTATATATTACCTCCCCCTTTTAAAAAGAATCTTGCAAACAGTTTAGTATCTTTTTTCCTTGGGGTCGATTTGGAAATGAACTGTTTGTGTTCGTTTGCGCTGGGATCGTCGGCTGGGTAGCATCTCTTGTTTTGCTTCTGGTTTGACTGGTGGTATTTTGAAAGTTTCCAGTAGTAAATCCAGTGGCAATTTAGGTTCTTGGGATGTAGTATATCGACGTCGTATCTGATTTTTATGTCTTATCCACCATTCATCCCCAACTTTAACCTTGTACATTAGAGTTCCATGTCGACATTCTATCAAACCTTCGGCCCATTTTCTGTTCCTCGGTCGATAATCGCGCACATAGACGGCATCACCCTTGCGGTAATACTTCAGACTATTTCTTCGTTGATGTGACGAAGATGGTAACATGGAGTGGTGATGAGTTCGTAGCATTCGACCCATTAGAAGTTCTGCAGGGCTTTTCTTCTGTTCTGCCAGTGGTGTAGTTCGGTATACAAAAAGAAAGTTTTGTATTGCTTCCGGTTTCGCCCCTCCCCCTGCTTTCAACAACGCTCGTTTGAAAGTGTCGACAAATCTTTCTGCCTGACCGTTGGATTGAGGGTGATAAGGTGGCGTCCGCACGTGTTGTATACCGTTTCTCTTGCAAAATTCCTGGAACGCTTGTGAGGTGAACTGACTGCCATTGTCAGATACGATGATTTCTGGTATACCGTGACATGCGAAGATCTTTTCCAGGACTGATACTGTTATGCTGCTAGAAGGTGGTGTCACTTGTACTACCTCCGGCCATTTTGAGTAAGAGTCCACGAGACCCAAGTAGTATATACCTTCTATCGGCCCAGCAAAATCCACATGTAGGCGGGACCATGGTTTTGACGTGGGCCATGCTCTCGGTGGCTCCCGCGGCGGATCTTTGGCTGCCATGACAGACATCACTTTCAGCTTTTGAGCAGAGCCTCTCTTACTGGAGCTAACAGTTTCTACTTTGTTGTTACCAGACATCGAAGCACTTTTGGCGCAGCCATACTCACCATGACGAGTCGAAGTTGGTTTTTCATTAATCACGTCATTCTTTCTAATGGGCTTAGGTTTAATATATCTGTCTCTGATTTCTGGCTTTCTTGTTGAGGGTTCAATACTTTCGACCTTATTGCATACACTGCTTAACGGAATCTCTGACAGATGCAACTTCTCGAACCAGTCTAAACCCAAGAGGTCAAGGTTTGAATTATTGATGTAGCATGTGCCGATGAAATGACTATCGCGAAAACCAACGCTGCATTTAATTTTTCCATTCAATCGAAGTCTTCCACCACATGCACTAATTGCTATTTGATTTGTCTTCTCTATGGTAGGGCATCCCAACTTCTGCCATAATTTCTTTGATATTATTGTAATATCGGATGCTGTGTCGATTTGTAGGCGTGCCGGCCGTGTATTAATCGTCAGATCGATATATTTGCGAGGTGCTGGAGTACTAATATGATATGTGGCAGTAACACCCAAAGACTTAGGCTTGTAGCGCCGTCTGGGTCGACTACGAGATCTGGGTAGGTTGTTGCGTTTGCAGTAGCCATCTTTGTGACCAACAGTACGGCATCGACGGCATTTATGCTGTTTGAATGGGCACAAGTTTACAAAATGCCAGGAGCCACAGTCCCAGCAGGCTGATGGTGGTTTATGCTGAGGATGACGCGGTGCAGTTGATGTCGACAGTACTGGATGCACCGCATGCACTTCTGCTGCATTTTGGCTGCCAGACTGCACCAAGACGGTATCGTTATGAATGTTGATTAAACGCTGATATTCTTCACCGACGTCTTTCAAAGTCATTCGTGGATCTTGTTCCAGACGATTTAATAGGCGTGTGCGTATATCAGCAAATTTGGGAGACTGCAAACTACAAATGAAAATCGGTACCTTGAACTGGTCTTCTGAGAGCGATTTCAATTTAAAACGTTCACACGTGCGATTGACTATACCCAACTGAGTATGGATATCATCATTTTCGTTCAAAACTAGTTTCATGCAATGATATCGAATGTTGAATAATGATCTCTGATCACCAAACTGATGACGAAGGGTATGGACAGCTTCATCGAATGATCTTTCACCGGGCTTCTGTGGCAGAATTAAGTTGCAGTATTTATCTAGCTCATCTGCTCCCAATTTACGAAGTAGAAGCCGTACTTTCCAGGCATCATCTTTATCCGCAAAGTCTACTCGAAATAGGTCTTCATATCTGCGAAACCAGGTATCAAATGTTACGTTCGCATCTGGATCATAAACGAATTCTGAGATGCTACTACCAATGCTGTCGTTGGCTGTAGATGAATCAGCAGAGCGTGATATTTGTAGACCAGCAAGCATTTCCATCAATTTTAGCTGCTGTTCCATTAGTTTCTCTAAACGCAGTGAGTCCATCTTCAGCAAACCCGTCGCCAAATTTGTTATGTATGTGAATATGAGGACCTTGTAGACTACGAGCGAATCTAATTAATGCGCTGGCCAATCTGTCCCAATCGCACGTCAACAACAACAACAACAATACCGCCGGGCACGCGAGACAAAGAAAAGAGAAGACTGGACGTTGATACGAGAGCTTTTACTGTCTCTAACAACAGTCGAAAATGTTAAACAACAACTCCGTATTTATTCAGTTAGAAAAATCAATGTCACATTTTAAAAATATTAACAAACCCTGGGAATTCAGTAATTTAAATCAATAATCACGCAGATGCGTGAAATCAATGATTATGCTAGTGTGGGAAATAAATACTGAATATTAATGATTCACCTGTGTATATATTACCTCCCCCTTTTAAAAAGAATCTTGCAAACAGTTTAGTATCTTTTTTCCTTGGGGTCGATTTGGAAATGAACTGTTTGTGTTCGTTTGCGCTGGGATCGTCGGCTGGGTAGCATCTCTTGTTTTGCTTCTGGTTTGACTGGTGGTATTTTGAAAGTTTCCAGTAGTAAATCCAGTGGCAATTTAGGTTCTTGGGATGTAGTATATCGACGTCGTATCTGATTTTTATGTCTTATCCACCATTCATCCCCAACTTTAACCTTGTACATTAGAGTTCCATGTCGACATTCTATCAAACCTTCGGCCCATTTTCTGTTCCTCGGTCGATAATCGCGCACATAGACGGCATCACCCTTGCGGTAATACTTCAGACTATTTCTTCGTTGATGTGACGAAGATGGTAACATGGAGTGGTGATGAGTTCGTAGCATTCGACCCATTAGAAGTTCTGCAGGGCTTTTCTTCTGTTCTGCCAGTGGTGTAGTTCGGTATACAAAAAGAAAGTTTTGTATTGCTTCCGGTTTCGCCCCTCCCCCTGCTTTCAACAACGCTCGTTTGAAAGTGTCGACAAATCTTTCTGCCTGACCGTTGGATTGAGGGTGATAAGGTGGCGTCCGCACGTGTTGTATACCGTTTCTCTTGCAAAATTCCTGGAACGCTTGTGAGGTGAACTGACTGCCATTGTCAGATACGATGATTTCTGGTATACCGTGACATGCGAAGATCTTTTCCAGGACTGATACTGTTATGCTGCTAGAAGGTGGTGTCACTTGTACTACCTCCGGCCATTTTGAGTAAGAGTCCACGAGACCCAAGTAGTATATACCTTCTATCGGCCCAGCAAAATCCACATGTAGGCGGGACCATGGTTTTGACGTGGGCCATGCTCTCGGTGGCTCCCGCGGCGGATCTTTGGCTGCCATGACAGACATCACTTTCAGCTTTTGAGCAGAGCCTCTCTTACTGGAGCTAACAGTTTCTACTTTGTTGTTACCAGACATCGAAGCACTTTTGGCGCAGCCATACTCACCATGACGAGTCGAAGTTGGTTTTTCATTAATCACGTCATTGTTTCTAATGGGCTTAGGTTTAATATATCTGTCTCTGATTTCTGGTTTTCTTGTTGAGGGTTCAATACTTTCGACCTTATTGCATACACTGCTTAACGGAATCTCTGACAGATGCAACTTCTCGAACCAGTCTAAACCCAAGAGGTCAAGGTTTGAATTATTGATGTAGCATGTGCCGATGAAATGACTATCGCGAAAACCAACGCTGCATTTAATTTTTCCATTCAATCGAAGTCTTCCACCACATGCACTAATTGCTATTTGATTTGTCTTCTCTATGGTAGGGCATCCCAACTTCTGCCATAATTTCTTTGATATGATTGTAATATCGGATGCTGTGTCGATTTGTAGGCGTGCCGGCCGTGTATTAATCGTCAGGTCGATATATTTGCGAGGTGCTGGAGTACTAATATGATATGTGGCAGTAACACCCAAAGACTTAGGCTTGTAGCGCCGTCTGGGTCGACTACGAGATCTGGGTAGGTTGTTGCGTTTGCAGTAGCCATCTTTGTGACCAACAGTACGGCATCGACGGCATTTATGCTGTTTGAATGGGCACAAGTTTACAAAATGCCAGGAGCCACAGTCCCAGCAGGCTGATGGTGGTTTATGCTGAGGATGACGCGGTGCGGTTGATGTCGACAGTACTGGATGCACCGCATGCACTTCTGCTGCATTTTGGCTGCCAGACTGCACCAAGACGGTATCGTTATGAATGTTGATTAAACGCTGATATTCTTCACCGACGTCTTTCAAAGTCATTCGTGGATCTTGTTCCAGACGATTTAATAGGCGTGTGCGTATATCAGCAAATTTGGGAGACTGCAAACTACAAATGAAAATCGGTACCTTGAACTGGTCTTCTGAGAGCGATTTCAATTTAAAACGTTCACACGTGCGATTGACTATACCCAACTGAGTATGGATATCATCATTTTCGTTCAAAACTAGTTTCATGCAATGATATCGAATGTTGAATAATGATCTCTGATCACCAAACTGATGACGAAGGGTATGGACAGCTTCATCGAATGATCTTTCACCGGGCTTCTGTGGCAGAATTAAGTTGCAGTATTTATCTAGCTCATCTGCTCCCAATTTACGAAGTAGAAGCCGTACTTTCCAGGCATCATCTTTATCCGCAAAGTCTACTCGAAATAGGTCTTCATATCTGCGAAACCAGGTATCAAATGTTACGTTCGCATCTGGATCATAAACGAATTCTGAGATGCTACTACCAATGCTGTCGTTGGCTGTAGATGAATCAGCAGAGCGTGATATTTGTAGACCAGCAAGCATTTCCATCAATTTTAGCTGCTGTTCCATTAGTTTCTCTAAACGCAGTGAGTCCATCTTCAGCAAACCCGTCGCCAAATTTGTTATGTATGTGAATATGAGGACCTTGTAGACTACGAGCGAATCTAATTAATGCGCTGGCCAATCTGTCCCAATCGCACGTCAACAACAACAACAACAATACCGCCGGGCACGCGAGACAAAGAAAAGAGAAGACTGGACGTTGATACGAGAGCTTTTACTGTCTCTAACAACAGTCGAAATGTTAAACAACAACTCCGTATTTATTCAGTTAGAAAAATCAATGTCACATTTTAAAAATATTAACAAACCCTGGGAATTCAGTAATTTAAATCAATAATCACGCAGATGCGTGAAATCAATGATTATGCTAGTGTGGGAAATAAATACTGAATATTAATGGTTCACCTGTGTATATATTACCTCCCCCTTTTAAAAAAGAATCTTGCAAACAGTTTAGTATCTTTTTTCCTTGGGGTCGATTTGGAAATGAACTGTTTGTGTTCGTTTGCGCTGGGATCGTCGGCTGGGTAGCATCTCTTGTTTTGCTTCTGGTTTGACTGGTGGTATTTTGAAAGTTTCCAGTAGTAAATCCAGTGGCAATTTAGGTTCTTGGGATGTAGTATATCGACGTCGTATCTGATTTTTATGTCTTATCCACCATTCATCCCCAACTTTAACCTTGTACATTAGAGTTCCATGTCGACATTCTATCAAACCTTCGGCCCATTTTCTGTTCCTCGGTCGATAATCGCGCACATAGACGGCATCACCCTTGCGGTAATACTTCAGACTATTTCTTCGTTGATGTGACGAAGATGGTAACATGGAGTGGTGATGAGTTCGTAGCATTCGACCCATTAGAAGTTCTGCAGGGCTTTTCTTCTGTTCTGCCAGTGGAGTAGTTCGGTATACAAAAAGAAAGTTTTGTATTGCTTCCGGTTTCGCCCCTCCCCCTGCTTTCAACAACGCTCGTTTGAAAGTGTCGACAAATCTTTCTGCCTGACCGTTGGATTGAGGGTGATAAGGTGGCGTCCGCACGTGTTGTATACCGTTTCTCTTGCAAAATTCCTGGAACGCTTGTGAGGTGAACTGACTGCCATTGTCAGATACGATGATTTCTGGTATACCGTGACATGCGAAGATCTTTTCCAGGACTGATACTGTTATGCTGCTAGAAGGTGGTGTCACTTGTACTACCTCCGGCCATTTTGAGTAAGAGTCCACGAGAACCAAGTAGTATATACCTTCTATCGGCCCAGCAAAATCCACATGTAGGCGGGACCATGGTTTTGACGTGGGCCATGCTCTCGGTGGCTCCCGCGGCGGATCTTTGGCTGCCATGACAGACATCACTTTCAGCTTTTGAGCAGAGCCTCTCTTACTGGAGCTAACAGTTTCTACTTTGTTGTTACCAGACATCGAAGCACTTTTGGCGCAGCCATACTCACCATGACGAGTCGAAGTTGGTTTTTCATTAATCACGTCATTGTTTCTAATGGGCTTAGGTTTAATATATCTGTCTCTGATTTCTGGTTTTCTTGTTGAGGGTTCAATACTTTCGACCTTATTGCATACACTGCTTAACGGAATCTCTGACAGATGCAACTTCTCGAACCAGTCTAAACCCAAGAGGTCAAGGTTTGAATTATTGATGTAGCATGTGCCGATGAAATGACTATCGCGAAAACCAACGCTGCATTTAATTTTTCCATTCAATCGAAGTCTTCCACCACATGCACTAATTGCTATTTGATTTGTCTTCTCTATGGTAGGGCATCCCAACTTCTGCCATAATTTCTTTGATATGATTGTAATATCGGATGCTGTGTCGATTTGTAGGCGTGCCGGCCGTGTATTAATCGTCAGGTCGATATATTTGCGAGGTGCTGGAGTACTAATATGATATGTGGCAGTAACACCCAAAGACTTAGGCTTGTAGCGCCGTCTGGGTCGACTACGAGATCTGGGTAGGTTGTTGCGTTTGCAGTAGCCATCTTTGTGACCAACAGTACGGCATCGATGGCATTTATGCTGTTTGAATGGGCACAAGTTTACAAAATGCCAGGAGCCACAGTCCCAGCAGGCTGATGGTGGTTTATGCTGAGGATGACGCGGTTGATGTCGACAGTACTGGATGCACCGCATGCACTTCTGCTGCATTTTGGCTGCCAGACTGCACCAAGACGGTATCGTTATGAATGTTGATTAAACGCTGATATTCTTCACCGACGTCTTTCAAAGTCATTCGTGGATCTTGTTCCAGACGATTTAATAGGCGTGTGCGTATATCAGCAAATTTGGGAGACTGCAAACTACAAATGAAAATCGGTACCTTGAACTGGTCTTCTGAGAGCGATTTCAATTTAAAACGTTCACACGTGCGATTGACTATACCCAACTGAGTATGGATATCATCATTTTCGTTCAAAACTAGTTTCATGCAATGATATCGAATGTTGAATAATGATCTCTGATCACCAAACTGATGACGAAGGGTATGGACAGCTTCATCGAATGATCTTTCACCGGGCTTCTGTGGCAGAATTAAGTTGCAGTATTTATCTAGCTCATCTGCTCCCAATTTACGAAGTAGAAGCCGTACTTTCCAGGCATCATCTTTATCCGCAAAGTCTACTCGAAATAGGTCTTCATATCTGCGAAACCAGGTATCAAATGTTACGTTCGCATCTGGATCATAAACGAATTCTGAGATGCTACTACCAATGCTGTCGTTGGCTGTAGATGAATCAGCAGAGCGTGATATTTGTAGACCAGCAAGCATTTCCATCAATTTTAGCTGCTGTTCCATTAGTTTCTCTAAACGCAGTGAGTCCATCTTCAGCAAACCCGTCGCCAAATTTGTTATGTATGTGAATATGAGGACCTTGTAGACTACGAGCGAATCTAATTTAATGCGCTGGCCAATCTGTCCCAATCGCACGTCAACAACAACAACAACAATACCGCCGGGCACGCGAGACAAAGAAAAGAGAAGACTGGACGTTGATACGAGAGCTTTTACTGTCTCTACAACAGTCGAAATGTTAAACAACAACTCCGTATTTATTCAGTTAGAAAAATCAATGTCACATTTTAAAAATATTAACAAACCCTGGGAATTCAGTAATTTAAATCAATAATCACGCAGATGCGTGAAATCAATGATTATGCTAGTGTGGGAAATAAATACTGAATATTAATGATTCACCTGTGTATATATTATATTTATCAATCCCTAGGCTATCATTGGAGATATTGCTTGTGCACCAGGCTTCAGTGATCACAATCAATGACGGTCTGCATATAGAAGCTAATGTACTTAGTGTTAAGTGTTTGCTTAGAACTGATCTAGTATTTACTAGGATAACAGATAAACACTGGTTATGTGGTTTCAGTGAGTGGACAACACCTTGACAAAATAATCCATGAGTATCCTCTATATGCATGTGATTACATTAGATCATTTCGTGTCGACACAGTGTCAGCTATCTCCCAGGAAATATGGCTTGCCTTAGCTGTAGACTGTTCGCTATGCCGGCAAGGAATTGGTCTGATATCATGCGTGGTACATGCATGATGCCAGGTGTTTCTGACAACTGGCGCTGGTGAAAATCCTGCCCGAAAGTATAACCGATATGAGTATTCGGTAATTTGTTGCCAGCACAAGAATGAAGTGTTTGTATATGTTCCGGGTAGTCATCAGACCATAGCAAGTGACACCTTCAAGAATCTTGAATAGCAAGGGCACGGGTAAAGAAGAAAAAAGAGGATAGTTGCGAAGCGGCATAGAGGGCAAGAAGTGGAGGCAAAAACCAAGTAATCTTTTTGCCTATGCACTATTATACTCCATTTCGCCCTAACTACCCACTCCTTTAATATGGCCAAAAATTGCCCTTTTATTCTTATTGCTCACTTAAAGTCTGGTCGCTCTGATGGAGACAAAGAACAGCAACAGCAATGATCGAAGAAAGCTATGTTTTCATCGAAGGCACCATAGCTTCCATGGAAATAAAATATAGTTGGCATTAAGCATTGCAAATGTATACTATCATTCCAAGGAGTCTCCACCTCCTTCTTGTATGTATATTGTAAATGTACTTTCAGTGATGTATTATCCATAATTGTATTTCATACCACTTTGCAGTTTCCCAGGACGTTCTCCTCCTCCTGGAATAGCTTTTAAGCACGTGGGAGCATAGCACTTACGCAAGTATAGTCTGTCCACTGGTTGACCATAACTACCAGCAGGCAGACGGACGAAGTTTGGGTTGACGCTCAACCTTGATGGTGACCTTAGTGAAGGGTCTACAATTTACACTGATACGAACCTGTTCCAATTGTCTGTACTATAATCCAACAATTTACGCTTTTGAAAAAGTGGTAATGTATGATACTTCAGGATTGTAACTTATAGCAGAACTGAGCGTGCCAGTAAAGATGGCATGCATTTCTCGTGAGCTTACATGTCAATGTCCAGGTCTAACTACACTGGATTAAGCGCTGTCCTTAGAAGACCTTCAGCGACTATGTCTATTAACCAAACCGGAAAAACAGAACACAGATTGGCAACTTGAACATCTTTAATTTTGTGTCAATATGTAACCAAAATTAAGGTTATTATATACAAAGTTTAAGAATAATGTCATAACAATTTATCACAATATTACTTCTGATAGTATTTCTCCGTCTTCTAACGAACAGCTGACGATGGAACGATGACTGTAGTATCGGTGACTCCCGCCAAAATATGGAGTTAGGTTTGGCTAAACAACCATGAATTGATCGTTCATTCTTCAGCTACATTGACATTACCCGTTTATACGAAATATAAACTATTATTATCAGCCCAGGTAAGCCTACGCAGAACGGTGGCCAACGTAAACGAGTCAGTGGTACTAGGCGGCTTTAAAAGTATCTATTTTCTGGGTTATGGGAAGGAATTTTCGGTCCTCGACAGACATCACAACACTCAAATAACAAGTAGTACGTATAGTTTTAATCTTGTGTTTCGGCTGTTTCGTCATCATTCATGGTTCCAGTATACCACTCAACATTAGTGTGAATTACAAATCAAGAGGAGCTTTCTATATTGGTGGCAGTCAAAGATCTAGAATTATTCCGAAACATCAGGAAGAGAGTTTTACGGAGTCGGAAAGCTCGTACAGGACTGTCTAGAAGACACAGGATACTTATCTGAATATTCGTAGACTCATGTCAGTAATCTTTTTAAGGTCTAAGCTCCAGCTTGGTATTCAGGCATGCTATAACCCCGGAGAAAAAGAATGATCCTCTAAGGCCATCTTTGATAGCTCAAGGAATATACCCTTGATGGAATATTATGCCAATAATACTCATTGTGGAAAGATAAATAAAAACGGTAACAGGAGTGTTTTTCGATTTGTGAAATGATGGGACATTCAGATGCACTTCACTAATAAATATCGTTTTTATATCAGCACTAGCAATCGATCTCAAGGAGATCATTTTAGTCTACAGTAGTCAAAGAAGGAGATATTGGATTGTAGGATCTATTTTTATAATATCCCACTGTCGCCTCATTGACAATTGTACATTCAAGGCGCTTCATATGGAAGTAATTCAGGCACCCTTTTTAACCCGCATAGTGTAACTCACTGAGTTTTTTACTAATGAGTACGGAAGAGAAAGAAATGGTAATACTTTTTGGCATTTTCATTTTATCTTAAGTGCCCCTTGTGTATGGAACCAATGGAAGCAGATGACCTTGCTTTTTATCCATGCGACTGTCGGTACCAGGCAAGTAAACGTAAAATATTTCGTTGTAATCGGAGTAGGTATGCCGCTTCTGTTGGGCTAAAATCATCAATGAAGAAAATGGCCTGTGTCCAGCATGTCGGAAGGTAGGATTCAACATAATGCCTAGCATCGTTTAGGAATATAATTCGGAGAAACCAGCTTCATATAAACCTATTTCAGAATCAGAGTAAGCTTTTTTCATTACGATAAACTGTTTTTTTTTTTAGAGAATCTCGATGTAGATCAAGCAGGAGACGTAAGGAATATATGAAGAAGACAAAATTAAACCCTGAGATGCTTAAAATATTACCGGAATTAAGGTATGTTAAACGTTGCGTAGAAAGGTCATTTGTTAGAGTTGTGCAGCCGAACCTTATATTTGTGGTCGGGTTGCCCACGTGGATTTCCAAAGACAAAGATATTTTGAAGGGTCAGGATTATTTTGGGCGCTATGGAAAAATATTCAAAGTTGAGGTTAACCAGAACCAAACTTTCGGTGGACCACAGGTGGGCTTTCATTAGTGTTTCTGTTGAACTTGCTGTGTCTTGGGCTTGCGTGCTTACTCTATATTTTCTGTTTGTACTCTTAGGGTCAACCCAGTTTCAGTGCATACATAACGTATTATCGAGCTGAAGATGCTATGCGCTCAATTAGAGATCTTAATCAAAGCACGTTACATGGAAGACCTATTCGTGTTTCTCTTGGTACGACGAAGTACTGTAGTCAGTTCCTAAGAGGCACTAAGTGTACCAAGCATGTAAGTCAAGGTTCCTTGTTAAAGTATTTTAAAGTTTAGTGTGTCAGCTGTTAAAATAGCTGTTTTCTATGCTGTATTAGATGAGATTTAAAACAGTCTCACTTTTAGGAGTGTAAAATTCGGTTTAGTATATTACCAGTTGGATGAGCTGACGTTACCACATTCCTAACTCCAAATTTCAATCATATATATATATATATATACATATATATGTTTATCAAATTTCTGGTTTGGAATATGTCTGTCTAATCCCTCCATGAAAGAGTCGATTGAAGACGCTCACAAATTCCGGTATTTGATTTCAAAAGTTTACATTTCTGTGCGGGGATCAGTATTCCATAACGATATAGTTCCTCCTTGGATTTTGAACTGCTGCTATGTCCTCTGGTATGACCCCAACCGATGAAAAGAAACAGTGACGTCAGGTTCACGCTCATTTTTAGTATTTCGAACACTAATTACATTACACTAATTACATTACATGATAAAAATACATAGAAACTGTTTAGTGTTTCCGTGCATGATAAATTACTCTTACTAGGAACCATGCATGTAACCTTCGTCTGAAATCTCTTCAGAATGAGTTCCCCTTAGGACAAGGGCTGGCTGCTGGATACATTTTTAGTTTGAACTTTACCAATGTGTATATATATATTTACTGGTGAACATTTCACTTGTGATCCTGCTAAAAACTGCCCATTGCTCATAAAGATCTGAAACTGCAAGCTGCCACCACTTTAGTATGCGTGGTTTTTAGGCCGTGATTTACCGCGACCAGTGTGCATCTGAACTGACAAGAATGGTATTGCCTCTATTATGCGCGCTGACACTTGCGTGCACAAAGCACATGGCTGCGCATTTCGCTATGTTGAATAGTGGCATCTATTTTTCGGGCCAGTCTAACATATTACTGGGATCTGTTTGCAACGTAAGCGTATCGCTGTCACTCTAAGGCCTTCCAAGTTTTTAGATCATCTGCGTAGAGAACCGTTTGACATTGGGTGAACCTAGGTAATTCATTGATTTACAAGATAAATAAGAAGGACCGAGTACATTACATACAGTACATAGTGTTGTCTCAGAAGAGAGTATTGAAGTGATCCTGACCGTCTCCTGCTTATGTTGAATTCCTTGACATGGTTTAGCAGACCACCTTTGATTCCAGGACTTTCCAATCTGTTAAAGTCTTGTATGGTACCTTGTCAAAAGTAACGTCGGTCAGTTCCTTGTCTCTATGCTCAGCTCAGCTTCATCTTGCTGTAAGAATCTTTCCGAGAGGTTTCTCTGGAAAACATGCTGTGTACTGGATAAGTTGTTTTGTTAATATACTCTGGCTTTCGTGATTATTTAAGGTGCTATTAAGACTAATAGATCTGTAGTTTGAAGGATATTGCCTGGATCGCCCCTCGTAGATGTGGGTTACTATTGTACTTTTCTAGTCATGTGGGAAACTCCCCATGAGGGAGCTTGGAAATCATAGTCAAGTAGTTTACCGTTTCTTCTTACCAATCCTCTTCGACTGCGTCGGTGTCAGCAATCAGGTTCGGGACACTGCTGGACGATTTATTTGTAGGGCTCATGTACTAAAGTAGTTTCTTGTTTTGTACCATTGCACTTTGAGCTGGACTTACTTCCAACGTCATCCTTGATTGACGAATTCCTGCAATAGCTTTATTTCTAACTGAACTGTACAACTTTTCGGTCTCTGAAGTCCCAAGCAGGATAGACATACTCCGGCACTTGTAGTTCATGAATCTCCTCATGTTATATAAGGGGGAGTGTTTTCAACCCTGTGTAGCTGACCATGAAATGAAGAGTTGGTTTACTGAAGCATGAAGTCGCTTGAATTGATTACATGCAGTTTCCCCATGAGATTGCGGACTTACGTCTCAATCCTGGGATGATTCTGCAGAAATGACAGCATTTATCATCAGTTTTCCATATGTTTGGTTCAGGTGGAGTTTTGGTCGAGGTTATCACTGCAGCTGTGAACACAGTTTGGTCACTTTTTTCTAGGAATGGAGGGGGTATTGCTTGAGGTCTACGTCCTACCGTGGAAGAAAGCCTTGTCTAAGTTTGAATAGGAATGCTGAGAATCATAATGCGTATGTGTCGTAATATGCTATACTAGAACCAATGAAACAGGAGATTTTATCAGTTGGTCGTCGAAGTTATTGTTTGAGGTGGGTGTTATACGATTTATCTAATGGACTGAAGGGTCGTTAACATCACCGACTTTAATGCCCAGAGACTTGGATGTGCTTGAACGTAATTTTCTCAGTTTTATATGGACCGCGATATGTAGCGATGGGGTTGATGTCTTGTCCTTTGTGTTATATTCTGTAGCGTAGAAATTTGCATGATCCATTTTCCTGTGCGAGAGTTTCTGTGCTACTCAAAACTAGGCACCTCCGTTACTATATAACTACTCCACTCCCTTTATGGTTCGCTTGATCCTGCAGAAAATCTGGAATTACCAGACTTCGAACTGTTACTACCCAAAAACCCATGATAACGAGGTTTTCCGCACAGTTGCTGCGTGATTCGTCCAACTCCAGTTAGCAGACCGCTCGACCGCTTGAGAGTATTATTGCTGAAGATTGCATTCTGTATTTAATGTGACTTTGAAAAGGTGTACTGATTGACTTAATGTGGAGTCAGCCTTTTCGCCCATTCTGTAGAAACTATAGATGGCTTATGCCTGCTAATGTTGCAGGGAAGACTAGGTTGTCTAAAATTGATTTGAGTTGACTAAGATCATGTTCGAACCTGGCCTCCAGGTCCCAAACTTCTTATTCTTTCATTTAATGGGAAATAATCTATCTGTCAGAGAGATTAAGTTTGCTGCAGTTGGCTATTTCGTTTTGAAGTGATAGTATCTCTCTCTATTTTTCAAGGCCGATACGTATTGCGCAGTGGTTTTGTCTCGCCTTTTGCCAGGTAACCCAAGCTGTTAAAAAGTCACGCCATCTACAAATAAGTAACTTATAAAGAACTAACTTTAACAATAACAACTTGAGTTAAGCTTTATCTGTAAGCTTTTATGGTGTATAACAACAAAGCAAAAATACGCTTTCGAAGTTCGCCAGGTTATATATATATATATATATATATATATATACATAATACTCTATCATTGCTGCATGTTTGTGCTCTGTTGAGATATCAAGTCGCTAGTGTGTTTTGAAGTAAAGCCGTTTCTTGTCTTAACCAGTAAATTTATGGATTTTTTAAATCTAACCCCTTTTAATTATTTTAACTGACTGGGGTAAGTCAACAACTCTGAGCACAAGAAATGGTTATGAGTGTACGAAAACTACTAGCAACTCTTCGTCGAGTCATGAAACTAATTTGAAAGTTTAGTAACACCTTATCGGATTCTGACAAAAAGGTAGTTCACACAAGCAATGTGGTGGTGGATAGCTTCTATACTCAACAAACATCAGTGACAATCGTGGTTTAGTTAGAGATCTAGCTTTAGACCCATCGAATGAAATCTAACTCCTGTGTTTGCTGACTAAAGGGATCATTTCTACAATCCTGTATGAATTCAATGAGCCAAAATTAGGGGTTAAATTCATTTCGTCTTTATTTCTCTTTTCACAGGTAAACAGGCGTCATCTGTTGATGTTAAGCGGTATCTTTTATCAATTATTGACATTAAATAATTTAATATATTCGTGTATTGCTTGTAAGACGATTAAACACTGCCATTGACAAACGTCGTCAAACAGATTCTTTTATAAAAAAAATATTTTATAGCTTAAACAAACAGATGTATAATTGTGCTTCACCTATTTATCAGCTGAATATGTCTTTGTTGTACATGGAACCACTTACATATTTGATTGTTGTTCATTCGTGTATATTCTATTGGTCAGTGATTTAAACGATGTGGTTGTGTGGTTTCTCAAAACAGTACTTTGCACAAAGTGTAACGTTAATTTTTTATTTCGTTCACGTTCCCTAGTGGAACATAGGGCTGCAAGCTAGTGGCTTGAAGTTTCTGTAGTAGCGTTTATTTTTACAGGATGGGGTTGCTAGCCTCATGCCCAACCTTTCCTCTTCACCAGCATTATTTCTAGTTTAGCGAGGTAAAGGAGTGTGTCGGCCGGGGATCGAACCCCGAACCATGTGCATGGTCGGCGAGCGTCCTAACCGCTGTCACCGACGCACAAAAAAGCCGGCAACATCCGGTATTCCCAGCCGGTCACCCATGCAAGTACTAACCGGGCCCAACGTTGCTTAACTTCGGTCATCGGACGAGAACCGGTGCTTTCAACGTGGTATGGTCGTCGATGATGACTGTACAGTGTTGTTGCATTTTTACATTGATATTTACGGGTTGCTTTTTTGGAAATTAGATGAATTTCACTTCAATGTTTCATTTGGAATTAATCAGTCACATTGACGCTTTGTTTTAAACTACTTTGATTATCGATGAATACCTTTTCTTGTCTTTGATTTCAAGGAGTGTATGTATTTGCATGAATTGGGCGATTCAGCTGCAAGTTTTACTAAGGAAGAAATGCAAGCTGGAAAGCATACTGAATATATGAATAAGCTGTTACAAGAATTTTGTCAATCTAAATCATCGTGTACTTTGGATTCACAAAAAGAGGAAACCACTATCTTAGGTCCAGTAGATTCTTCCGGGTCAAATACAAACGATGCTACTATATCCCATCCTGTTGAATCAAGCAGTCATTCAAATGGTCGAAGTCGGGTGAGATATGATGGTACTTCTTCCATGTCAAGTGAAAACTCAAATTTTCAAATGTTGGATAGATCTACGTCACAGTCAGAGCAGACATCTGATTCAGGAAGGAATGTATCGACTAGAGATACTCGTAAATTAAGACATACAGATAAAGACCATATGAGTGGAAATTCAGTTTCTGATGCTTCTGTCAATGATAAATCCAAATTAAGTTACGGGAATTCCAATAAGTCCAGCAACTGGAATCATTCATCATCTTCATCAGATTATTCATATAGGAAACCTGCGAAAAATTCGTTTGGAACTTTTCATTTTAAGAATACACCTGAAACAACAGACGCAGAGAAGTCTTACGGTGTAGGTGGTAAAAGTGTTAATGTACGACATAATCATTCCGTACAAAATCGAATTCCAGTGACTCAGTCCGCTCCATCTAATCAAGTATCCACTGCTGCAGAGCCAGTTTGCACAAATAGTAATAGTTGTCATCGTACCTGGTGTCGTCCGACTTCAGTGAATTCATCTAATATGCAACCACTATTAGGAGATGAACCTGCAGATATTGATTTTGATCCATTTCGTGAATCACAACAGGGTTTAGCTGAATTGTTAGCTGCTGAAGTTGCACGCCTTGAAGTATCTGATTCTCTATCCAATCATCGTGTATGTTATGCTAATGGATCTTCAGTGAATAAAACTCCTTACTGTTCAACTGGTGGTGGTGGTGATCCAGTGAAATCACAGTCTTCTCACATCGACACCAGAGTTCCTCAGACAACAGTAGGTTGCGATCCTTCTCAACCTACAGGAATACATCCATGGTATCCTAATTTAATGTCATACAACAGAAGTAACAATGATGCAGATAAAGTATCCAATGTGAGTTACAATAATTTTACTAGCCATTATCCACCTCCTGGTTTTGAGGAGGCTGTAAAAGCTTATGATCAGGCTTCTTCTAACAATCAGTTCTTGTCATCTTCTGCACCTGATCCTTTAAGTCCAGCCTATCCAGAGCCAAATTATTCATGCCCTGAAAATTTTGGATGTAACAATAACAATATACATAATACAACTGGTTCTTTACTACAATCTACTGCATTTTCAAGAAATCTACCTTCTACAGACTCTAGTAGTGGAAAATATACAGCAAACTCTATGTCTTTAGAGAATTGGCTCGAAGCTAAACGAATATCTGATCATATAAGTGCAATGTATCCAGATACCTTTTATTCACCAATTCCTCCACCTCTACCTAATGTTAACAACAACCAGGTAAAGGGTGAATCAATTCCACAGAACTCTAGTCAGTTTATGAACAACGTATTTACTGCTGTGTTCAATGCTCCCGGTGTAACAAGTAATGGTGCAACCAGTATGTATGATAAATCTGCAGCAAAATCTTCAGCATCTATGTTCGATCTTAGTCAACTAATTAATCAGCTTTATTGTCAATCCTCTAGTTATTCAGAAACAAATACACATCCTCCTAATGATTGGTCGGCTAGAGTCAGTATGCCTTTAGGATGTACACAGAATGAAGTTGTAGATTCATCTATGTGTTCTAGTTCAGCAGCGCCAAACCCGAATATTTTCATCCCTGGAAAATATGTATCTAGGACAGGTTCTTTCCCTAGTAATAATGAATATCAACAACATCAGAAGATGCTGTTTGGCATAGTAAGTATTGATACTTGAGTCTCTTTATTTTCATTGAGCTTCTTAAACTGCTTAAGTGTGTAACTCATACAATGTCAGAAGTCTCTAGACACATAAATTACTTTATGTTTTTTTCTTAGTATAATAATATTTCTTAGTACTTTACAGGTGTTTCTCTATTAACTGTATAATCATGTAGAACTCTACTTCCTATTTCGGGAGTGAGGACAAACACTCGTCGACGATATTGGCTAATGCCAGTCGGGCTAAAACCACGAATTGGTGGAGGTAGCAATTCATAGGCTATTGAGTCGGGTCCCAGTGGCTGAAATGGTCTCCGAGCTTGTCTTGTAACCGGAAGGTCCTGGGTTTGAAACCCGGTGGGTGCTTACTGTGACGAGTTCCAGGCTAAGACGAAACTGTTGTCTAGTACCCCCCTGTTGGTTTTTAATGCTTCTCTAACTGATACCAATCCGTGATCAAACTATTTCGGTAGTTTCCAGCCATTTTATTAATGTTTTTTTCTTCAGTAGATTAGTAGTGAAATACCTTTGTTCACTCTGAACATCCATGTGGAATTAAACAATTTTATAAAACTAGTTATTTCATCAAAGGTGCTTTTAAACCTTTTCCGTGGATTTTCATGAATTAAACAGTTGACATCGTATGACTAATCTCATACACTGCTGCCTAGGAAATATAATTTTGACAAGTTTTATGTTTTAGGTATGTCAGGGGCTTGTGAAAATGTGGTATATTGACTTAAACACTTGATTTTAAGTCTATGAGTCCCGGGTGTGAGTCCTGCTCCACTGACTTCAGCCTGGGCGACTGAGTAATGTCATTAGCCGCTACACGATAAACGTGGTTCTTAGTCCGATGCTGGGTAATTGAGTTCTATGAATGTAAATAAGTAATTTACCATGGGTTCCGACTGTCACTTCCACTTCCTGTGTAAGCCTCTTGCCTTTCCGATTCTAGCTGGTTTTGACATCTTCATTCCTTCCACCTGTGGTTGAAGCAATGCTTCCTAGATAAATGAAGGGATTAACCTCTTTCAAATTTCTCCCTTTGATATTGATTGGTGTTTGTTGTTGGTTGGTTGGTTATCTTCATCACCTCTACCAGTCTTTTGGTTTTCTCCTGTAAGTCTTCGAGTTTGTGTGGCAATAGACATAAAGCATCCGCGAAATCCAGATCTTGTAGAGTCTCCTTATCGGTCCAACGTATTTCTGTCTTCGCGCTCCCCATACACGGTCTGACGCATAATCCAGTCCACCATAATTAAGAATATCATCGGTTATACTAGGCAGCCAGCCTTGTCTCACTCCTGTCTTCACTTCGAAGGCTTTGCTTAGTTTTCCGTTGTGGATCACCTGACACGTTGACTGCAGTGTATGTTAATAGCTGACTAGATGTGAGCCTCGAGCTTAAGTTGTATGCCCCGGCCGACAACTGCTACCTTGCCGTGGTGGTCGGGCTTGAATACCGCAGTGACCCAACAAGCTAAACTGGCTGGGACTCATGTCCCTGCAGGTCCTACCATGTCAGGAAGGTTGTTTGGATAGCGTTCAGACTAAAAGCCGTTACCATGGGGTAAATGGGTTCCAGAATCCAATCGGATCAAATGGCGTATGAACCCATATGGGTTACCGGCAACCATTGGAACGCAGCCCCTGACGCTGCTTCGCTGCCTTGCGGATTAGACTCCAAGTCTAAGGCTTGGCGGGTGGTCCCTTAAGAAAACCACCTGCTTCGGTCTGGGCGCCCGGGCAGTATCTCAGCCCTCACACAACAAATGAAATAAAAAAACAAACTATAATTGAAACTCACCGCGCGCTCGTAAAAATAATTTCAAGAAATAATGATACCTCAAGCAACTTGTGTCCTTCCAACCTTACTTTTATTTTTATATTTAGATTCCTGTATTTTACCTTTGCTCACCTTGACTTCTTAACCTTCGACAGCCTTTCGCCTTTGTCTGGATTCCTAGCCTATCTGTGTCGTTTCGAGATGTTAGTGAGTAACCCTCAAAATGGTTGTCCCCAATGTGACATCTAACACAGATATCCTGAAACCGCGTGCCGCGTTCAAGCTGGCCACCTACAATGTTCTGACGCTAATGCAAATCGGACAACAGGCAGGGTTGGTAAGAACATTGGAAAGCCTCGCTATCGATGTCTGCTGCATTTCGGAGACCCGCATTCAAGATCCCAGTGAAGTGCTTCGATTATCCTCTCCATCTGGAAGTTCTAGTAGTATGTACCACCTGCGCTTGTCCGGGGACCCTGTGATGTCGGCATCCGGCCTAGCTGGTGTCTGTGTCGCACTAAGCGCTAGAGCCGAAGCTGCATTACTCGACGGGATTCCCACTAACAGTCGTTTATGTGCTGTGAGGCTGGAAGGTTTTACGAAAGTAAGGACTAGTAGGCCAGATAGGCGGTGTCTATTTGTTGATTCTGCCTATGCACCAACGGATTGCAGCCAGGATGCAATAAAGGATGAGTTCTACCACCAACTTAGCGATCTCTTGAGACGGCTGGTCGGAGGGATATCGTAGTGCTGGCTGGGGACTTGAATGCACAGGTCGGGCGTCTGAGCTCAGAGGAGAATCGTCTAGGTGGTCAATGGGGCCTACATGGTCGCAGGTCAGATAATGGGGACCGTCTTCTGCAGCTTTGCGCGGATCACAACCTATTTCTAGCCAGCACCAACTTCCGGTACAACCATCGCCGTAGCGCTACCTGGCGTCCTCCCTCTGCGAATCAAGCTTGGACTCAGATCGATCATATTGCTGTCAGTTTCCGGTGGCGAGGATGCATACAAGACTGTCGCTCCTTCTGGAGCACATGCCTGGACTCCGATCATGCGTTAGTGTGTGCCAAGTTCGTCTTGCGATTTGGTGGGGTTCATAAAAGGCGTCATCTAAACGTTGATGTGAGCAAACTAGTAGCACCTGCTACTTCTTTGAAATATCAGAATGAGTTAGTCAATGCTTGTCAGCAACCCCCCTAAGTAGTATAGATAAACATTGGCTTCATCTGCAAGGTGCCATGCAAAGGGCGAGTGTAGCCGCTTGCGGCTTGAAAGAATGTTCCGCCAAAAACCACTGGGTTTCTGCGAGTTCCTTGCAACTCCTGGATGAATGCCGGTCCATTCCGGCTGGAAGCGAATACAGCAATAAGCGAAAGGCGCTGACGCGCAAGATAAGACAGTGTTTACGTAAGGACCGCGAAGTCTGGTGGTCAGAACGTGCGGGTGAGATGGAGTCAGCTGCTGCATCTGGCAACAGTCGGAAGCTGTTCCAACTCATCCGAGCCACCGGCTGCAAGAAACAAGGTGTCAGCGAGACGGTCTGTGAGGCAGAGGGCAAGCCAGTTACCAGCTTGAAAAGACGCCTGGAACGCTGGGCAGAGCACTTCGGGAAACAGTTTAGCTGGCCACCAGCTTCAATGTCTGCTGTCATTAGCCCCAGTGCTCCTTGGTCGGTTAATACCGACCCACTCACCGAAG
This sequence comes from Trichobilharzia szidati, assembly GCA_944472155.2. Classification (NCBI taxonomy): domain Eukaryota; kingdom Metazoa; phylum Platyhelminthes; class Trematoda; order Strigeidida; family Schistosomatidae; genus Trichobilharzia; species Trichobilharzia szidati. Next base: position 24,950,541 of record OX235273.1, read on the forward strand.
CGGAGGTCCGTAAGGAACTCCAAGTGTTAAAACTCCATAAGGCACCCGGCCCAGACGGTGGCGAGACTCTCACAATGGCTCTAACTGGGTTGTTCAGGAAGGTATGGGAAACTGAGAGTGTACCATCAATGTGGAACGAAGCCATTATCATCCCCATCTTTAAAAAGGGTCGACGTAATTCGTGTGACAGTCATAGGGGTATCAGTCTGCTACCAGTCGCGTCTAAAATATTGGCTGCTGTCTTGCTTCGCAGGCTGTGCAAAATACGTGAGGGATTGATTCGCGAATAGCAGGCTGGGTTTCGTTCAGGTCGTGGATGCATTGATCATGTGTTCACCCTTCGTCAGTTGTTGGAACACCGCCACACGTATTGCAGGCCAACGATCGTTGTGTTTCTTGATAATTAGGGCTGCCTTCGATTCGTTGGACAGAACTGTGCTCTGGAACTGTCTGTTAGAGAGAGTTGTAGCTGAGAAATTTGTTAACATCTTGAAAGTCCTATGCAGAAACACCTCGGGTGGAGTGAGGGCATACAACCAACTATCATCACTGTTCCCAACCAACAGTGGGGTTAGACAGGGTTGCCCAATCTCTCCATTTCTCTTTAACTTTGCCATCGATGACATTCTGGAGTCAGCCCTGAAGGATGTGCGTGAAGTTGCTACCTGGAGATAGACTTTTCGACCTCGAGTATGCAGACGATATCGTCTTACTGTGCGATAGCATACAGGCTGCCCAAATCGCACTTAATCAGTTGGCGATCAGTGTCTGTAAGTATGGTATGTGCTTTGCACCGTCTAAGTGCAAAGTACTGTTACAAGATTGGCAGGAGCCTGTACCTGCACTCACTCTTGCGGGTGAACCGCTTGAAGTTGTTGATAAGTTTGTGTATCTGGGTAGTTGTGTGAGTGCTGATGGGGAGGGGTGACGGATGAGATTTCCAACCGTATAATGAAGGCTAGGGTGGCATACATCAACTTGAGCCACCTCTGGCGCCGTCGCGACGTTAGCCTGGCTGTCAAAGGTCGGGTACACAATGCTTCGGTGTGGGCTGTCTTGCTCTACGCCTGTGAAACCTGGCCTGTCCGTACTGAGGATGTGCGGCAGCTCTGCGTGTTCGATCATCGCTGTCTCCGCAGGATTGCTTGCGTTCGATGGCATCATCGCGTGAGTAATTCTGAGGTTCGGCGGCGTGTGTTTGAACACAGTGGAGATCACCATTCGTTGAGTGTCGTCATCTGGAAACACTGGCTTCGGTGGCTTGGACATGTGTTGCGAATGTCACCCCAGAGGCTTCCGTACAGGTCTCTGTTCGCTAGCCAGCCCTGGGACGGGATAGAAAAGGCGGAGGGTTGGTCAGTCCATGACGTGGCGTCGTGGAATGAAGGATTTTTGTGCTAGATTAGCATCGATTGGTGCATCACGGCTCCCTGGTTGGGGTCCGCGAGATAGCTCGAATCGATGGTTCGAAACGTTATCGGATATGGCCGAGAATCGTAATCAACGGCGAACGTGTTGCAATTTCCTTCTTTCTTCCCTTCCTGATGATAGTTAACGAATACTGTTTGAACTTGTTAAACATGACTGTTTTCCTTCCAGATGAAGTTCTTTATCCGTTTTCTACTTATATTTTTACTTTTGATCTATGTTGTTTTATTATTATTGTGTGGCGCATCTTTCTTGGTGTCATATTGTACCAAGTTTTTTCTGCGTGTAAATAAGTATATAAATAAGTTGTATGCTCTACATGGGAAAGTCATTCCCCCTCTGGTTTTTTCAAAAACGTGGCTCAACATTTCAATCGACCCGTTGCTAAACTAGTCAACTCCACTATTCAGACTAATTATGTGCTCTCTTTTTCCATCAGCACCCTTCTATAGCTAGATAATATATTAAACAAATTGTTTTGTGTGATTACAGAGTATTTTGTTCTCCAATATAGTGATTTTATTGTACTGTTGACTGTCTGAATTTGTCCAAAAATCGACTTGACTTTGTTAAGGGTATGTTTGTGGGGTGGGGTAGTAGCTGTGTTTTCCATCTATCACTCAACTAATTTTCACCTTAGTGTTTGATCGAAATTGAAAAGAAGCTTAATTGTAACAATCTGGCATCAGACACTCGTGTGGTCTCTTGTTTATGCTGGAAATTGTCTTCTGTCGGTATTACTTCTCCTAATTAATAGTTTACTTCCTTCAGTTATGCATGCACCTCACTAATCCCTCAGAATTATCATGTCTGGTAGTGACGACAGATAGATACTCGCTGATGACACACTGGCTGTTGGTCACGCTATATATCGTGAATTGGCCGAAGTTAAAAGTGATGGACTGTAACCATTGGATTCCGTCCCAGTGGTCAACAAGCTCATCTTGTAACCTTAAGATCCTGGACTTGAATTCTTGTTGTGGTGGGTGTGTACAGCTGCAAAGTTGGCCCGCAACAAGAATGAAACAAGCTGTTCAGTAGTCTACGGCTTTCAAGACTTCTCTAACTGAAGCCAGCCTAGTGATCAATCTTGAAATCAATTAATTTCTTGCAAAAAGAACACTTGAAAATATAATAGGACTATCTAGTGAGAGCAGTGCCTTTTAAAGTTTTTGCCTAGTGAAACTTATCCATCCCTCTGCAATGTTTATTTTTCATCAATATAAAATATGATTATATTTACGGATGAATAAACGGATAAATAAATGAATGAATAAAACTGTTAGGTAAAAATGATCTTCCGGAAGATCATGTGGTATAATGTGGTGGTGCTAGGCATTTTATTACTATTATTATTATTATTGCATCTGTCATTAGCTTTGTATAACTATATTCTTTCTCCTACTATTATCATCATCATTATTATTACTATTACTGTGACTATTTTTATTATTATTGTTATTGTTATTATTATAAATAATGGTTATTCTGATCTTTATTTTTATTATTTTCTATTTCGAAATTGCTGTGTACTATAACTATAAACGCGTAGTAAGTGTCCTTTTTGATGATGCCCATTAGTTTGTATTGATGTCTGTTTTTGAAGAGAGATATTCTAGTCATATTACTTCATAACTATGATACAGTGTGATAATGTTTTCACTAACATGTGTAAAGAGTTTGTGTGTGTGTGTGAATGTGTAGTTTTTTTATTATAGAAAAGTATCTTTTTCTTTGTAAGTATTTTAATTAGCCTAGTCAATTCTAGGGGGGTTATTCATCATAGTAATCCTGAGTAATTCATTTTCATTTAGGTGTAGTATTTGGAGAAGGAATGTAGTTTTGCAGAGTCAATACCTAATCGCTTTTTGTTGTAAGGCGAGCTCGCCTTAGCGCTGGGTTCAAACCCTGGCGGTGGATGTGTACTACTGAAGAGTCCCAAGCCAGGACGAAACAGCTGTGCAGGTTTTCCAATGGTTCTCTCAGCTCATGATGAAATCCTTTAACCAGTTTGAAATTGTGTTTTTTAAAATTCTTTATTATGGTTCTTCAATTTTAGTATTACTTTTTTTCTTGAGTATTAGACAAAAGACCGTGTCCAGTCTGAGTTATTGGCTGGACAGTGGCTCACTGTAGAACCTTACGTTTGGCTTGCATCATTACAAGTTGTCACGGTTGGACAAGGCACATAAGATAAGAGAATAGAAGTGTAATGTTACTTTACAGAGGTAGAGGTGTGTTAGGGAATAATTAAATTGTGAAGCAGTCAAGATATTCTGAATTTCGAAGATAATGAGGAATAGACACAGGGATGATTATAAATAATTTTGAGCCATTCCATGAACAGGCCCTAGCTACCGACTGCTAAAATCCTGACCACTTCAGACACGCAACCTACACCAATACTTATAGACTTCATGAATTATTACTATATCTTGATATGATGCCCTGTTATTTAAAAAAAAGAGTGTAATCCTATCTCAGTGGACATTACTCATTGATGGCTGGGGTGGATGCATTCACCCTTTGTGACTTATAATATCCAGTAGAATTCTATTGTTCTTCCATATTACTATTCTTTTTGGGTCATATTTCTGTTTATTATCTTCCTCTCTTCTGAATCTCTCCTTATTCTCTTCTCGTAGTTTGTGTGCCACAAGCAGGGAGTGTAGCAACTTGAACTGGTGCATATCTGTGCAAAGTTCTACGCTAGAACCAGCCAATAAGTCAGTCAGTCAGTCAGTCAGTCCGTAATCCCGAAGAGTCGGAGACAAGAAACGAAACAGCTACCCAGTACTCTCCTGACTGATTGATTGGTTTCAGCATAGAACGTTGCAGAGTGCACCAGTTCGAGTTGCCAAACTCTACGTAGCACGCAAATGCAGATAAAGAAAAAAAGATTCGAAAGAAAGATAATACGCAGAAACATGGGGGAGAATGAATAGTCACTTGGTTAAGCGAATAGGGTTTAATAGATATGGGAAATCACATAAACTGAGTGCATCTGAGGACGATTTCGAGCCGTATCACCAATTATCTCCAGCCATTGGTTCTTAGAATCCCTGATAAGTGTTGGTGGTTTGGCGGTAGAGTAAATACTTGCTAACCATGCACGTGGTTCGGGGTCCGATCCCCGGCTGGCTCACACCCTCACCTCCTTTAGCGGTTTGTAAACCCGACAAAAAAGGGAGGCTGGATGTAAAGCTAGCAACCAGACCCCCTACAAAAGAACATAACTGCCACTGAGAATTCCACTCAGAACTCAAAGGAATAAAATTAAAAAAAATAATGTGCTACATGTGGTGTGGGGCAACTTGAACACTGGTGCACTTCTGTGGAAAGTTCTGTATTGAAACTTGGTCAGTTAGTAAGGTGTTGCATTTATAATCGGCAGGTATGCAACTCATATCAAGCAGTAAAGTACCTCTTGAAAAATTATTACTTATTAGTTCAGTAAGGCATCCAAATTTTTTTTTATTCCTTTACGTTCGCAGTGGAACATACGACTTCAAGGTGGAAGCTTGAAGTTTCGGTAGCAGTGTTGCTTACTTTTACAGGATGGGGCTGCTAGCCTTATGCCCAACCTTCCCCCTGCACCACTCGTATTACTGGCTTAGCTGAAGTAAAGGAGTGCGTTGGCCGGAGATCGAACCCCGGACCACATTTGTGCTTGGCGAGCATTCTATTTCTGTGCCATCGACTCACAATGCAATGTTTAGATCCCATGAAATCTGGAAATGATAGTTTTCACTGTATGATTGAGTAACTAAAACTTTCGAAACATTCTCTGCACAGTTCACTCTCCATATTTGTAAGGTTCGATTCACCTGCTTAATATGATTTCATCGGAAGGCTTGACTTCCTTTGCATCAAGATTGAAAAGAAAGTCTTACTAGAGAGGCATCTTAATTAATGTCTCAACATTATCTATTTAGGTCGCTTTATATCTTTAATCTTTAATACACGATACTCTGTAAACTGTTTTCACCACAATAGCAGTAACTGCTATATTTTATTTTTATTTTTCCTCTACTAAACGTTTTCTGTGGTAGCTTGATTAGGTTGACAGACTTTGATCTATCACTTTCGCATTAGTTGTGGCTAAAGATGGCCTCTTCATTTACGCTTTAGTTCAAATAAAAATGAGTGGAATTTTTCTACTTGTTGTTGAGTGTTGAGGTTAAGTGTTCCTCCTACTTGTTCATGCGATTTTTTGTATTAGCTAGGAACAACCACCCAACAATTCCATGGTTATGAGATTTTATAGACATACAGAGAGACAGGACTAAGGCTTTGCGATAGACGCCACAAGAACCCGTCTAACGATGGTGTACTTCGCTAGTGTATATGAGAAACAAAGTGACCCAGTAGTTGCACGGGATATTCAATGTTCTTTAACCTAGATTAATGGAAACATTCAAGGTGTTGCCCTGAATGTAATTATCATCGATTAGTGAACCAATTTCGGTAAGAGAAACAGGACATGGAAATCGGATATTTCAACCAACAGTCAAGACGGTATTGGTTAATTTTCCAGTTTGTTCAGCATTTGATAATGTTTGCGCATGAAGTATCCATCATTTTCTGAGTTAGGTCACTATTTCAAGCCTTAGATGTATGAATGTTCACAGTCGTAACTCCATGGCATTTCGCATTCTATCTATATTTATCGTATTATCAGTAAGATTTTTTAAGTTATCCTTTTAAGATAGTTTGGAATTGAGTTGTTCTTTAAGGTGAGGATTTATCCCTTTTAATTCATGAAAGATCCCCATCCGAACATTAATAGAGAGAGAAGACCAGTAGTTCAGCGAATTTCGGCGAATTCATTTCCACAGCTGTACACTCACAAATTTATGTGATTAATTTTTGTGTATGTGTGTACATTAACTTTGTCAAAGGAAAATACAATTAGTAAGTTTTTGGTAGGGTTACGTAATACAAAAGTATTCAGAGGAATTGGATATTGATATAAGAGGGTAGTAACAAAAGTGATGAGTTGTCACAAACGATTGTTAAAGGAGAGTTATGTAGTAACATGAATAGTTTGATGAAAGAGTTGTGCTCAGGGTGTACATGGAAACAAAATAAAATTTAGAATTACGTAAGAGTTTTAAAGGTAGAGTTTTAAGAAGTTAGAAAAACAAGCAAAAGTCAAGTCAGATAAATAGAGTTGTTACGATGGTAGTAGAAGTGACTGGATAATTTTCTTTTGTATGCATAGTTCCGGTTCTTCTAACTTAATGGCTAGGGTTTCTGCAATGCAAGGAAGACGGAAAGGTGTTGACTTTAGCAGGTTATTCTTCACTTTGTAGACTACTTTGAAGGAGGCATTTACTGAGATGGAATGACCAGTGGTATCGAGATGTTCCATTATTGTACTCCTTATACGGCCACTACTTCCTTTCTGCAGCCACTCTAGATAGTGTTCTTCGACCCTTCTTGACAGGATGCGCGTCAAACGACTGATGTACCTGGCTCCACAGCAACAGATGAACTGGTATGTACACATAGAAGTGGTCAGGTGCGAGATGTTGTTCTTTGGTGTCGCTTTTGGGTCTGCAGGATAGTTATAATTTCTAGAATGCATAGATAGGTATTAAATGACTAAAAAATCAGACAGTTTCTATTCAGTCTACCTTCAGTCTTTCAGTTTTTTTTTAGCGTGAAATTTTCTGGTCTTGCGGTGATCCTTTTGGTTCTGAGTAAAATAGGGCTTTAGTAGCACATGATTCACTTCTCTCTGTTCTCTACAGGCTCCACGATTGCCTATAGGCGTACACTTTCTTCCCACACCCAAGTCGTCGTTCCCCATTCGGGTGGTCACTCAATCGTCTCAGCATATGTCCAATCCATCTTCATTTCCTTATGCTTATCTGTTAGGCGATAGGTTTCTTAGCAGTTGTTGTAGTCCATGTCTGGTCTTAGTTAAAGTCTCTTAATCACTAATAATACCCTTCTTATGGAATATTTCATATCATTGTGTCTATTTATCTCATGTAGCAACAGTATTAAGGTATCTGTGTCCTTTAGTTTTATTGAAGATTACGGAATATACACATTAGATCATGGGAAATATAAAAAAAACGGTTGCAGCGAAGGCGATTTCCTTCTCGACGAAGTCATCATCATCTAGGCTGTGTACATTCTTGTATTTGTAGTAAATTGTGTGAGAAGGTCCCAGATCTATTTCCGGTCAAGAGTGACATTAAAAGAATTGCAGATAGGAATTAAAATGTAATAATAAACACGAAGATCGGATAAATAACAGTATGACCATAATTAATGAGAAAATTGATTTTTTTTTGTACAAAGAGGGCTTCAAAATGTGGCATTAACAAACTAGACAGAAAGTTCGGATAAAAAGAACATAGCATTGCAAATAGGGATTAAAATACGTAAAGATTACCAGGAATAAACAAAAAGTTTGGATAAGAAAGATAGTGGGAAAGGTAATGACTATTGAGAAAATAGGCTGTTTATTATGGTCATGGTATGGTAGTTACAAAGGTTGGATGCATTTCTTTTGGATACATAACTTGGGCTTGAATTTCTGGATCGTTTTTACCTCAGCTCTGCTCAGATGCCTTGGTTTCATTATCTTTGATAGGCTTGATCGGAACTTTGAAGGACCTTCAGATGGAGGTGAATGCCTTTATTTCACCAGATGTTCTGTTACCGAGCTGTAGACACAACTACGTTCTCCCCTTGCTAGCCAGGCTGGATAGTGTTCCCTAGCACGTTTTACAAGCTGACACATGGTACGATCAATGTAATCAGCTCTCCACATAAGCTTCAAGTGAACTGGTATACGCATGTTGATGTGTCCCGATGCGACAGTTTGTCTTTCACGTGCTGGCTGGTTGAATAATTTCTTTCAAGAAAATATCACTTGTAGGCTGGCGGTGAAGTATGTTTTACTGCAAGATTTCGGAAGTCGTTTACGGAGAGTTTCCGCTTCAGGACCACTTTTAAATTGGAGATTAAGCAGCAGCGTCTTTCTTTTCGGGGGTGGGAGTGTGTGTGTGTGTGACTCGGATCTGTTCAGCAGCTTTCTTTGGTTTTAGATTCTTGTCTATGAATCTGAGTGGGAAACCAGAGGAAAGAGAATATACGACATATATATATATATATATGTATATGTTCATGATATTTGTTTTAATTATTCATCCATATTCATGACTCTCTCCTCTGCCTTGGCAACGCCCATCTTGGTGTAGTAATGCATTGTGTAATTTATTACTATTCTTTGTCTTTTACCGTGTATAAATGCAAATTTTTTATCAGTTGCTCAAGTTTAAAGAAAAAATTTGATTAAGTAAGACTGAACAGTTTGATACAAAAGTAGCGTGGGTGCGCGCGTGCCTTAAATGTAACGCTTTATTTATTAGCTAGTCTTTTTGTTTCGAAAAATGTTCCAGTGATTTCCCACTGTTTTGTTCTAAAATAAGATGCGTCTATTTCTGTAATTTTTGATTGTCATCTAGTTCAATATACATATGTATTGGTGTCTATTTACTTTGTTTTTGTTTTCTTTTAAAAACTAATTTTTAGAATAATGGCTTCCCTGGATGCAGCAATACAGGCATGGTAGATGTAGATCCTCATCATTCAACGTCGTCTGATCATCCAGGTAAGCATGTTACTTGCTTTACAGTTGGTTAGTTTCTATTGTCTTTTTAAAAAAACAACTGTCACTCATTTAGCGCCTATTGTTTCATGCTTTGATGTTGTATACCTACAGACAGAAAGGAAATGTGGAATTAAGTCGCCCTTGTAAAATGTAAGATGCTGCTACAGGAATGACTGGACTACGTCAACTCCTAGCTTAGTTTAGTGATAGGGAGTGAAGTGATAGAACATGTTGACCACTTCACTTATTTATGAAGTTGTATCAGCACCAATGGACTGATTGGCGACGAAATCTCAGCATGGATCCAAAAAGCTCGAGCTGCTTTCGCTAACTTACACCATCTCTGGCGTAGGCGTGTGCTGCTCATCAGTTCGCTCCGTCCTTCTCTATGGCTCCGAAACATGGCCAATACGAGTTGAAGACATGAAAAGGTTGACTGTTTTTGATCATAGATGTCTACGATCTCTTTCTCACGTTAGGTGGTATAATAAGGTAAGTAGTGTTGACCTTAGGCGCAGAGTGTTGGTCAAAGAGGGAAAATCAATCGACGAGGGTATGAAGTTACAGAGATTGAGATGGCTAGGTGACGTGCTGCGCATGCCTAACCATCGCCTCCCTCGACGGGCATTACTAGCTGATATAGGTGCAGGTTTGAAAAGAGTAAGCGGTGGCCAAACAAAAACATGGCATCAATCCATGAAATCCTTGACAGTTAAACTGAGTCAGGTAGGGAGATTCAGACTTCCGGGTTGGGGCCGTCGGGACTCTAAGAATCAATGGTGACTGGTGACAATAGGTGACATGGCTCAAAACCGTTGTCAATGGCTTACGCAGATGTATTCAGTCTCTGTAATCTGTCATATTCCTTTCTACCATTACTCATTCTGTTTCACTCTTATACTTGTCAAAGCTCTATTGATTCTCTTCACTCTCATCTTCTTGTCTACGTTTGTGTGGTATTTGGAACGTGGGAACTCGAACTGGTGCACTTCGGTGGCAAGTTCTATGTTGAATGCAGACAGACAGACAGAAGTCGTGGAATTAATTCTTCCTCTTCTATGCAATCCTCTTCAGCTGGTCCCACTATTGTTCATAAGCTTTCATCTCCTCCATGTCAATCCCGCTAGGATACAGGTCCAACTCGTCGTTTCCCACTTGGGTTTCACATTTGAGCAATGACCTGGCGTACGATGTCATCCGACTGTTGTCTCCTTAGTGGCGTGTGTCCGATCTGTATTCAGTTTTTCTCTGGCTTATTTGCTGAACAATAGATTCTTGATTGATTTGTTTCCTAGCAGAGTTTCATGCTGTTAATTCTTTCTAGCTGTGGCTATCTAATCTTCAGTATGGAGCCAGCAAAGGTGGCATCGATCGATAAAAGTCTGCAGGTGGCTTTTGGAAATGCTTTTCTTGGCACTGTAACCCATATAGAAGAACTGACCAACTTAACATTGGTATTGGAAAATCTAGTGAACTATTATTTCGATTATTGGATGTTGTTGGTTGTTAATACCGACAAAATGATTCTCTGATGAGTTTTATGAGTTAGCGGTGTTTATGTACAGATTACGGCTGAAGCCCTATGTTCCTGTAGGAATTAAAGGATACAATAATAATAATAATAATAATAATGATAATAATAATAATAATAATAATAATGTACAGATAGACGTATAGTGCCCTTTCTTTTCACACACTTTAGATACTGGGGGCTTATGTTTTTTTGTTTGATTGCATGGAGGATTTCATCGTGAGCTGACATCAGTTAGAGAATCACTGGAAAACCTGGGGGTACTGGACAGCTGTTTCGTCCTAGTTTGGGTCTCTTGATCAGTACCCACCCACCGGGGTTCGAACCCAGGGCCTTCTGGTTACAAGGCTAGCTCGTAGACCATTGAGCCACTGGGACCCGATCCAATGGTCCTTGAATTCTAACTTCTGCCAATTCACGACATAGCGCAACCATTTCGCAATGTTTTCTTCGATGAGTTACTGCCTCATCTTCAACCTGCTGTACCCTACTGGTCACAGCTTCCCACTAGAACCCTAGGTTAACTGCCTGAATAGGGCCAGCCGCTAGTGAGCATTAGATTAATTTTCAAGTATTGGTTTCGTAGGGATTTTTTCCCTTATAATTTCACTTCAAAGGTGTACAGCTATATAACAGCTTTGTAAAAGGTCAGGGAACTGCCTATATAAGGTCAGTGAGTCATACTGGTCAGTAACAAAACGTATAAATCTACATGTCAAACAAAATGACAAATTACGTAATCTAAAAAAACGATAAGTGATGAGTGTCAATCAGTAATGGTTACCATGGTAAAATTGAAAATTAGAGATGACTAACGCTTAGCAACATGAACATTGTTCAAAAGAGTAAGAGATTTAGAAGATTTATAGTGTATAATTTAAAGTTGGAAGTTTTGAAAGGTAGAAATAAGACGAAGACAAAAACCGGGTGAGTATGGACAAGTTATTGTGCGATTTAAAGAAGAGGAAGTTTAAGGCGCTGCGGTAATAAGACCAACTGGATAATCCGCTTCTGTAAATATGCTTCAGGATTTTCCTTGTGTTTATGTCAACAGCTTCTGCTGTGGATTGAAAATGTAGTCAGAAACCCTTGAAATGACTCGGCCTTACGTTATATGTCGTTTTGAAAGATTTCTCATATTGATGTAGAAGGATTTGTAGGAATCAGGTGTTCAAAAATTGAACTATTGGTTCGTCTAATTTCCCTTTTCGACAACCATATTGGGAGAGGTTTTGTTATGCGCGTCTAGACAGTATCCTACTGGTGCAGTGTGTATATACTTAACTTCACAGGAGCCAACAGTGAAACATTGTCTTCGACATTTTGATGAATACGAGGTAGCATGGAGACGGGGAAACGTAAGGATACGGTGAAGACTGTGTGTCACTTTTAGATTTCAGTTTCTTTTCCTTCACGTTGCCCAGTGGAACATAGGGCTTCAAGCTAGTGGCTTGAAGTTTCTGTAGCAGTGGTGTCTATTTTACAGGATGGGGTTGCTAGCCTCATGCCCAACCTTTCGTCTTCACCAGCATTATTTCTGGCTTAGAGAGGTAAAGAAGTGCGTCAGCCGGGGATCGAACCCCGGACCATGTGCATGGTCGGCGAGCGTCCTAACCGCTATGCCACCGACGCAGGTTTACCACTAACTTTTTCTTTGATACCTCTGGTTTTTGTGGATTACTCATTTTGCGTTTCGTATTTTTATTGATGAATTCTGGTGGATAACTATTTTGAATTAGAGTGTTATGGAAAGACTGCAGTTCTCTATTTAATGTATGTGTCTTCCGTGTATATGCGATTGGTGTTTATGAGAAGGGACTTGATAGGGTTTCTTTTTCTACTCAATAGGACGAAGCTGTAGAAGGTAGTCAACTGCCCATTTTGTTTATTCTTTGGTATCCTGAGTGGAACATGTAGAGCTTCATGTTTTGAAGTTTCTATAGTGATGTAGTTACTATGAGATAGGATTTCCGGCCTCATCTCGATTTTTTTCAGAGTTACGTCAAATGGAAAGAAAAGTAATGTCGGGTAGTACACTCTTTGGGGTTGACCTTTTCCTCATTTCCAGAGTGGAAAGGGTAGTTGAACGGTGGCACTTAATGATCAGAGACCTGTAGTGCTTTTATATCTTTCCGTTTACATCTTAGATGTAAAACAGCATTGACTGAGTGTGGAGTTGTATCATCAATTGATTCGCCTTGGATTCTTAGCATCCCGAGGATCCCGACCAAGTCGTTTACACCTCAAACCAACTGTTAAAGACTCCACGCATTGATGACAGGTTTTGGTTTGACTACCTCTGACTCTCAACTAACACAACTCCATGCCAGCTAACATTAATCGTCAAGGAAGGCGGTAGCTCGGCATGCGCGACATCGACATCTCAGTTGATGATTCACCTTTACAACTTCATTGATTGACACTTACCCTGCCTACCTAGCACTCTACTCCTAGCCTCAATATTATTCACCATGTTATACCACTAAACTTGGGTTAAAGTAGGATAGACAGACTGACTGGTTTCTACATAGAACTTTGCACAGAAGTACATCTCAGTTCAAGTTGCCACACTCCATGAAACACACAGAGGAAGATTAAAAATCAGAATAAAAGCGATTCAGAAGCACATTAATAAGCAGAAATGTGAGGAAGAAAGAATAGTAACATAGATAAACAATACGGTTTTATTAGATATCGCAGATCACAGAAGATTGAGTGCATCTATGCTACTGGGAACGATTTTGAGCCATATTATCGACTGCCTCCAGTCATTGGTTTTTAGAATCCCGAGGTCCTCAACCGGAACATCTACACTTTCCTGCTTGGCTGACTCAAACTGACTGTCGAAGATTTCATGGATTGATGCCATGTTTTCATTTGGCCACCACTAGTTGTTTTTCAACTTAATCCTATGTCAGCTAACATTTCTCGTTGAGAGGAAGGCGTTGGTTAGGCATGCGTAACATGCGAGATAAATCGGAGGCACCTATGATCAAAGGCAGCTATCCTCTCCATGTCTTCTGCTTTCAATGGCCACGTCTGACACAGCTATAACGGAGGATACAGCGAACTCGACTGAACAGTACACACATCCTTCGATCGATAGTCAGCCGGATATCACGTCTACACCGAAGATGATGTAGGTTGGCAAATACGACACGGGCTTTCTTCAAGTGAGATAGATAGAGGGAATTGTTACACATCACATACTCTTTGATAATCGGTAATCGATTATTTCACCAGCACAAATGATTGTATACAATGGCATCATAACTATCAGTATATAATCATTTATTCATCGAAATCCCACTGTTTGTGTAGTAATTACAGTTCATACTTGATTCATTTTGTCAACTATAAATCTTAGCTTGAATGTGTTCTTTTATTCCTTCACGTTCCGCAGTGGAACATAGGGCTACAAGCTAGAAGCTTGAAGTTTCTGTAGCAGTGTTTATTTTGGCAGGATGAGGTTGCCAGCCTCATGTCCAGCCTTTCCTTTTTACCAGCTTTTATTTCTGGCTTAGCGAGGTAAAGGAGTGCGTGGGCGGGGGATCGAACCTCGGACCATGTGCATGGTCGGCGAGAGTCCGAACCACTGTGCCACCGACGCACGTTAATGTTACCCGTTCACAATAATTGGTAACCCCATATGTCATCACACATATATGCGTGTCTCTGAAAATCACTTACATATATTACTGCCAATATTTTTAATATAATAACAACAGTTGTGTAAGAGCTATTCACTTATATTTTTGTTGTTTATTCAATTTTTTTATAACTTCTCTGTCTCTGTTAGCGTCTTCAGTAGTAACCTGGCAACTAGATGATCCTGCCATTGTATCCAGTCGGTTGTCATCAACATCTTTATCAAGTAAGCTTTGCTGAATACTATACTATACTATACTGCCACTGCCCTTTTTCTTTATTCACTCCAAAAAAATATAATATTATTATAAATCTATTCTGATTTAATTTTTTTTTTGTCTAAATATTTTGCTAGAATACTGCATTTCACTTGTTTTGAAAGAGGGCGAGGGAGCGAGTGGGCGAGTGGGCGAGCGAGAGATACTCAATATATATTCATGCTGTTGTTGTTGTTGTTATATGCAGTCTGCTTGTTCAAATGGGCATAAGATTGATACTTGTAGGAATATTTTAAAGTTAAAGGCCTTTATAGCAAAGCGCAAATATCATTGGGTTGTGGAATATATATACATATATAAGTTTACTCCTACTTTTCTGCATAAAAAATATAATTATTAGTAACAATTGTATTCAAGGCTAAAACAAAAATAAATGAGTCAGCCTATTAATTTATTGCCAACTTTGTTTATTTGGGAGATACATTCTCACTACTACTAGTAATGTATAATTATAGTACGACATATACTCTATTCCTCTGTTTTGATTGACACTGGAAGCATTACAGCTCATTTTTTCCTATTATTATTATTATTATTATTATTATTATTATTACTGTTATTATTTCCTTGGGTTCTGAGTGGAACATACCATGTCACTCTGTTTCCTGTGGTGGTTTGTTTCGGCCGGCTTCACGGTCGCTCTTAAGCTTTCATTTCCTCCTCACACTAGCTGTTCATGTTACCGCGTCAGCCCCACCCCTAAACTTATCGTCTTCCATTCATTATTCTTGTTCCCCTCGAAGACCTGATGCGTTATGTAAGACAATAGGTTCTTGGTTAATTCACTGTTGCCATAGTTCCTTGTTGTTGTTGTTGTTCTACACTTATTCTCCTTGCTGTTTATCATCCCTTCTGACCGGCATTTTATTTTCAGTAAAGACTGAAAGGGAAGCGGTTGATTAAAGTCCGATGCGTTCTATCTCCCGTGTGAAGTGGTATAATAAGGTGAGCAGTATTGAGGTTAGGCTTCGGTCGAGTGCTAGGTAAGAAGGGGAATCAATCGGCGAGGCTGTGAAATTACATCGACTGAAATGGTTAGGACATGTGTTACGTATAAAGGGTCAAGCTGGAAAAGAGCTAGCGGCGGTCAAATCAAAACATGGCACCAGTCAATGAAATCCACAACAGTTAGTATAGGCCACGTGGGAATGTGTAGACTTCCTGACTGGTTGGGGTCCTCGGGACGGTAAAAACCAATGGTTGGAAACAATTGGTGACATGGCTCAAAATCCTCGTTCTCAATGGCTGGGGCAGATGCATCCACTCCTTGTGACTTATGATTTCCAATTAAACTGTTTTGTTCTCCGTTATTACTATTCCTTTGTCTCACACCTCTGTTTACTGTCTATATTATGCATTTCTCCCACTTTCTTCTCTTGCTTTGTCTGCTACATGGAGGGAGTGTGGCGACTTGAACTGCCGCACATCGGTGCAAAGTGCTATGTCGAAAGCAGACAGACAGACAGCCTGTTCGAAATACTTTTGATGACACGCCAATTCCCTGAACCATATAAAAGCGGCCTTGACTAACTTGATGTTAGCGTTGAGAATTCGAATCTTGTTAATGGTTATTGCAGATTAAAAAAGAGTGGATGTATCTGTGCCTATAATCAATGGTCTTGAGTCATATGATCAACAGTCTCCAGAATCTCGAGGGATACAACCAGGAGGCGGTGTATACCTCCCAAACTGACTGGCTCAAATCAACTGTTGAGGACTTCATCGATTGATGACAGGTTTTGATCTGACGACCTTTAACTCTTTTCTAACGTCGTTATATCTCAGCTAACATTGCTCATAGACTTAAAGAATAAGATGTCACTGATTTAGTCAATCGCTGGTAATTGTCTACTATTTAACTAGAGATGTTTCAGGGGTTTTCGTTTTTGAAACACACAAAAATATTGATTTATTTGTGGTGTTTTTGTTCTTCTAAAAGAAAGTCATTATTTTTGATCATTTTTTTAGAATGATCTATCTAGGAGTAAGTAATATTATTATTATTTCATGGTAAGCCAATTAAATTATACATTAATGTTAATTCAGCAGCGTAATTCCAGTTGTTTCTTTACTCTATAAGGCTTTAAAATCACAGATGTATAATATGATATTCAAAATCCACTTGATTTCAATTCAAATACTCTATGTTATATTATTATTATTATATTTTAGATTGTATCGTTAAAAACAATCAAGTTCCTTCTACATGGAAACCACCGTGTAATTTATCTTCACCGCCAAATCTACTTGAACGTAAGTGTCTTCCCCCGCCCCCTTTTTTACATTTATCTCAGCTTCAGTTTACACATATATGCATAAAACCGTATACACTAATCACTCATTCATTGAAATGCGTAGTCGCATATTGCGCATCGATCGAAGTGATCTCAGCACTGGACAACCAGCTGTTGTTGCTCGTTTGGCGACGAGCTCATCAGACGTGTACCGCTGTTTGACTCAGTTCAGAGGCAGAGTCGATTTCTGGCTAACTAATCAAATTTATCAGTCTGCAATTTCACCATATATATGTGCAATAGTTTGATCCTTCTATGGTTTGGGAGTGTAGTTGACAGCTAGTTCATTGCTTCCATGGTATGTATGTATGTATAACCATGTGCAGAAACCAGTTGAAGAGAAGTATCCCCAAAAAACTTAAGGAGCAATGTATGAATATTTTGAGTTGTATGAGTAATACCTGCTGGCTGGCTGCATTCAACATAGAACTTGCCACCGAAGCGCAGAAGTTCGAGTTGCCACGTTCCAAATACCACACAAAAGTAGACAAGAAAATGAGAGTGAAGAGAATCAATAGAGTTTTGACAAGTATAACAGTGAAACAGAATGAGTAATGGTAGAAAGGAATATGAAAGATTACAGAGACTGAATACATCTGCGTAAGCCATTGACAACGATTTTCAGCCATGTCACCTATTGTCTCCAGCCACCATTGATTCTTAGAGTCCCGAGGGCGGGCCCCAACCCGGAAGTCTGAATCCCCCTCCCTACCTGACTCAGTTTAACTGTCAAGGATTTCATGGATTGATGAGGCCATGTTTTTGTTTGGCCACCACTTACTCTTTTCAAACCTGCACCTATATCAGCTAGTAATGCCCGTCGGGGGAGGCGATGGTTAGGCATGTGCAGCACGTGACCGAGCCATCTCAATCTATCTAACTTTATAGCCTCGTCGATTGATTTCCCCTCTTTGCCCAACACTCTACGCCTAACCTAACGTCAACATTACTTACCACCTTATTATACCACCTAACGTGAGTAAGAGATCGTAGACATCTATGATCAAAAACAGTCAACCTTTTCATGTCTTCAACTCGTATTGGCCATGTTTCAGAGCCATAGAGAAGGATGGAGCGAACTGATGAGCAGTACACACGTCCCTTGGAAATACTAACTGGGACGAAACAGCTGTCCAGTACTCCTTGACTCCCCAGTAGCTCCCTAACTGATGTCAGGTGGTGATCAAACCTGAACCAGTCAATCAATCAAATCCTTGGAAACCAACACTTGTTAAATTAGAAAAAGAATATTCCTTTTTGTGCCCAACTTCTCATCGAAGCTGATAATTTGTATATATATATATATATATATATATATATATATATATATATATATCCAAAGCAAGTTCACTTTTAACAGTTTGAAAACATTTGGTCATTGGGTATATGCCATTCATTATTATAAAGGTTTTCTTGTATTTCCCAATGAATGAATGAATGAAAACAAAACGATATTGTCGTGTTTTTACTGACGTTTCGCTATTTAATGCTGCTGCTAATAGCTTTATCAAAGTATTATTAAACCAGAATCAGCAAAATCTCCTCGGCTTATATAAAACATCATCGTTCCTTAGCATAGGGTCATTTTTCCGTTGTCAAATTGACCAATTGGTTAAGATAACAAAACTAACCAGGTGTAGATTGTTGGATTTGATAAGTGTGTAAAATTATAAAAACACTGTGTGTTTACATAATGAAATTGCTTATCACATTCGTGTTGATTTTGTCACTTCATAGGGGAGGGAGGTGTTGTAACCAGGTCAGATTCTTAATATATGTGTAAAACTTGGGCACTGTGGTAGTAAGTAATTCCATATTAGTTTGTTTATTAGATGTATCACACAGTGAAGAAACAGTATTATTTACTGGATGACGTTTCGAACAAAATTTATTGTTCATAATCATTTCATCAATTATAATCACATGACTTCGAAACTTGAATTTTATAGTTGGGGTAGTAGAAAGTAGTACCAAGGAAAATCTAAGACAGGAAGTGATACATATAAGAGAAGCCTTGAAACTTAATAATTACCCTGATAAATTAGTCAGGAAATATGTAGGGAAATGTAAAAATAAAATAAATAATGATAGTAGTGATAGTGATAATAATAATATTAATGACGACATGCATGTCAAATATGCGCAAGACAACACCAACAATAAGGAATCTAAATCAACAGTAGTAATTCCATACAAGGAAGGAACCTCGGAAACCTTACGCAGAATTCTTAACAAGGCAGGAATAAAAGTGGCTGGCATTCAAACCACCCACAAACTCAATTAGAAACAAGCTTTGTCGGTTGAAGGATCCTGTGGAGCCTTTAAAACAAAACAATTTAGTTTATCTAATACCCTGCCGGAATGATTGTCAGGTCAAATACATAGGTCAAAGTAGTAGAACAGGGGCAGTCAGACTAGCTGAACATAAAAATCTAGCAAAATCTAGATTGGTTGACCCGAATAAGATAAGAAATCTGGAGAATAGTTCAGCTACAGCACTCACTACATGCAATTACACACAACCATACAATGCGATGGGATGGGATGAGATGACAGTTTTAAAATCTAATGTCACAGGGTAGAGGGAGAGATTGATAAGGGAAGCTTTGTTTATCGAATCAACTGCAAATACATGTAACAGAAATGATTCAACACCTTTCCAGTCGGACATCTAGAAAATTCTACTACCCTTACGACGACAAATAGGAGAGGACAAAGAAAACTATAAAACTCAAGTTTCGAAGTCATGTGATTATAATTGATGAAATGATTATGAACAATAAATTTTGTTCGAAACGTCATCCAGTAAATAATACTGTTTCTTCACCGTGTGATACATCTAATGATAAGCAAACTAACAGGTCAGATTCTGTTTTAGTCCATCATTCCTATTCAGACAATTTGGATTCCATTTGATATGAAGTGCTTCTGATTGATATTAGACGTTCTTTGTGATTTCTGAAATGTTTTTTCTGGATTATTTCAATACTGTCAAAATCAATTTTGTGGCCTGATTCTATAGCGTGTAGACCACCACCACCTATGGCTGATGATTTTTCAAGCTTTTCTAGTTCAACTGGACTTCTTGATGGTAAATTCTGGTTTAATAATACTTTGATAAAGCTATTAGCAGCAGCATTAAATAGCGAAATGTCAGTAAAAACAGCAAATACCGTTTTGTTTTTCATTCATTTATTCACTGGGAAATACAAAAAACATTTATTATAAAGCTGATAATGTTCATAAACTGTCATGGAAAATACCAATAAAATGTCAACTGCTTCACACAATTATTAATTCCCTTTTTGAATAAGGCATTCACATAGAAGACAAATTTCGCGAGATGATGTCATTGCGTAGTTTCTTTACAACCGTCTTACAATTAACATGGTTAACAATAATAAAATAAATTAAAATAAAGTGCATGACAATTACGCAGTGATATAAAACAAAATTCCCTTTTGTGGCATTTGAATAAAGTGAAAACACACATGTTAACATGAAATGTTACCAGCGTTTTAATTTCATCGGCTTATCTCATCAGCTAGCTGCCTTACAACTTAAATGGGGAATTAATTAAGTTTATGTACAGAGTGATTTTAACGTACACACCCTGCAAAGATGACATGGTGTCAATTAACTGGAGACTCGAAAATTAATGAACAGTGGTCAGAAATTTCACTTATACACAGAAGGTTTGGGTTTATAAGCCAAAAAAATGAATGCCCACATACAATGGAAAAGGGAATTGTGTAATAAAGACAAGAGTTGGATAAGATGATGAGTAACTAATACATTGCGTAACATTGTGGCGAGTTCAACTTAAATTGTAACAACAAAGAGGAAAAGGTTAAGGTCAAAGATTACGTGGAGATATCGAGTCATCAGGGGAAGAGAAACACCGATGACTGCGTCTTTTTTGAAACCATAAATCAGGTTTCAAAGTTTCCGTAGTAATTGATCTGGTAAACTTGTAGAGAATTGAATTATATTGTCTGTTGATAATTTTAAAGGATTTCAGGACGTCCACCTGAAGGCTTATATCAGCAAGACGCCTTACAATGGTACTACTGAAAGCGTTTGTCCCTATGAGATGTAGGCGGTTGGGTACATGTTCAGAAAATCGAAGCGCTGTTTCTCAATACTGTAATTTTAATATTAGTATCAGTTAGTAACAACGCATAGGAAATCGCGTATAAGAAAAGAAAAATGCACAAATTGCGTAACTTGACTGGGTAGGTAGTTTTACACTATTCAAAAATATTTGGTGGGTGAGTAGCGTTCAATAATGATCATCATTTCAATGATCGCCAACTGATGTTGGTTCATGATTACCAAATCTATATCGAAATTAATCCAAATCTTGTTCTAAGTATCAATCTCCAGCTGATTGATTGATGGCTATTGGTTGAATGTCTTGAAGCCGTGCTAAGAAGTCGTGACCGGTTAGTTAGTTGGGTCCACCATCATGTTTCAAGGGAAATGGATAACGCTCATTTATGAAAGGCGCACACTGGTGAAGGTTGCGCTATCATCTCTAATTGACAAAAGTTAGAACTGACGAGTCATTATTGGATTGCGGGCCAAGTTTCTCAACGAAACAGTCAACAAGCTTGGTTTCTGGGGTTCGATCCCTAGTAGGGTAGGGTTGTGTTGTGGGTGTGCACTTATGAAGAGGTGCATACTGGAATGTAACGGTTGTCTAGTGCTCTCTAATTTCCAGTAATCACTCTCTAACTGATGTTAGTTCGTGATGTGCGTCGGTGGCACAGCGGTTAGGACTCTCGCCGACCATGCACATGGTCCGGGTTTCGACCCCCTGCCGACGCAGACCTGATATCTATGGTCGGCCTGTAAAATTTGGGCTACCGATATCACTTGCTGAAAATTCCATGCCTGTACCGAATATACTGTGTGGTTTCAAGCTGTAATCAAAGTAAATAAAAAAATAAAATAAATGATGAAATCAAACAATCAAAATTACTGCATGCAAACCCCTACACAAATCTCATAATCTAAAACACTGTATGCGTTTAAAAGCAGAGATATTGTTCATTGGAGTATGAGGCATTCAGTAATATGCGTATAAAGTATATTTTCAGGTTAGGGATTTTACGCAAAAAGACATGAGGAGGGGAAAACGAAGGAAGATGGATTGAAAACCAAATGATTGAATTGTGTTTCAAGCCAGGAAGTAATTAATGCTAGTTGTTGACATTGAATTATTGACTGTGTATGCCACAAACTGAAGATAAGTTTAAAGAAGCGTGGATTGTGTAGTTTCATCAATTCAGTTCAGTTCAGGTGACTGCCTGAGTCTTCAGTGTTGTTGAGCTGTGGGTTCGTCTAACTTGCCAAGATCGCCACCTCCAGAACACGACACTATGACTATCTGATGATCACTTGAAAGCATCTCTCTCACAATAATGAGATAGATAGATATAAAAGTCAGACTGGCGAGAACGACGTTCGGAACAATCTTTATTAGACAAAATATATTGGTGCATTATATTATAAGGCCTCAGAAATGTAAGCCATAAAAAAACAAATCTGATTGGTCACATCTGACCTCGAAAAATTAAGCCATAAAAATAGACGAATCAAATAAAACTGTTCAACAAAGTGGTTATCCTGTCAGTACATGCATTTAATCGCGACTTCACGGCCAACAAAAAAAGCTTGTTCTGTTCATCCTAACAATTTTAAATATGAGAATACGCTTGTTTAACTTGATATTATGAAAGTTATTACACTTGGTTTTGCTTAGTTGTTTTGGTATTCTATAAAATTTTTAGTTTTTTTTATTTGTCTCAGTGTGTGTGTTTGTGTGTTAAATTGCTTCAGCATTACTATGTAGTGTAGGTGTAAGCCAAATCTTTAATGTTTATATGAGACACATCATGATGAAATTGGCTATTCACCAAGGCAGGTTTAATGTGATGACGAATTGTTGTTTTGAACGCATAAAGCTGGTTTAAACTTTCTAATTGCCAGCTAGGGCTTCCACAAACTTTAGGATACGCCCCAAACACTATTCACTTGTCCAGACACACTTATATTACTTGTTGAGTGTGTTTTTGAGGCAATTTAAGTAAAAAAGGACACTAGTGTGTTAAGTGACTATGTCTGCTGGGTGACACTGCACTTTACTTCACACTAAGTTGTTATCATGTCCGCAGTTTTGTTTGCTATTGGAATAACTCTGTCAGATTTCAGGCTCCTGTTTTGGTTACATTTACCGGTGTTGAAGACATGAAAAGGTTGACTGTTTTTGATCATAGATGTCTACGATCTCTTTCTCACGTTAGGTGGTATAATAAGGTGGTAAGTAATGTTGACGTTAGGTTAGGCGTAGAGTGTTGGGCAAAGAGGGAAAATCAATCGACGAGGCTATAAAGTTACATAGATTGAGATGGCTAGGTCAGGTGCTGCGCATGCCTAACCATC
Organism: Trichobilharzia szidati; assembly: GCA_944472155.2. Lineage (NCBI taxonomy): Eukaryota > Metazoa > Platyhelminthes > Trematoda > Strigeidida > Schistosomatidae > Trichobilharzia > Trichobilharzia szidati. The sequence goes on from OX235273.1 coordinate 24,973,800, forward strand.
GCCTCCCTCGACGGACGGGCATTACTAGCTGATATAGGTGCAGGTTGGAAAAGAGTAAGCGGTGGCCAAACATAAATATGGCCTCATCAATCCATGAAATCCTTGACAGTTAAACTGAGTCAGATAGGGAGGGAGATGCAGACTTCCGGGTTGGGGCCCTCGGTACTCTAAGAATCAATGACTGGAGACACTAGGTGACATGATTCGAAATCGTTGTCAATGGCTTATGCAGATGTATTCAGTGTATGTAATCTTTCATATTGTTTTCTACCATTACTCATTCTGTTTCACTCTTATACTTGTCAAAACTCTATTGATTCTCTTCACTCATCTTCTTGTCTACCTTTGTGTGGTATTTGGAACGTGGGAACTCGAACTGGTGCACTTCGGTGCGAAGTTCTATGTTGAATGCAGACAGACAGACAGATATTTACCGGTGAAATTACTGAAATAGGAGTCTCATCTTATATGTGCATCTTTGTCCCTCAGATAGATAAAATAAGCAGCACAGCTAATACAAGTCAGTTAAAGCTTAGAAATTATTTACCTAGACGAGAGATTAGGACACTACTTCAGTCATCCAGGATAAATTAGCTGGAATGATTTTTAACTCATAGACGCCCACTGGGTTGATCGATGATAGTCAAATGCTACCGAACAAGTAATGATTATTTCCCAGCATCTCGCACTTGCTGGATCTGGAATCTAGGACTTTCTGGTTACAAGGTAAGCTTGTAGACCACTCAGCCACCACCACCCGACTAAATGACCGATAAATTCCATCATCTGCGAATTCGTGATGTATGGGACTGTTGTCAGTAGCTGAATGGTCTACAAGGTCGCCTTGTAACTTGAATTTCCTGCGTACGAACCCTGGTCGATGAGTCCCGCTGAAGAAGAGTCCCAGTTGTCCAGTACTCTGTAGTTTTCCAGGGATTTCTTTAATTGGTGTCATCTCGTGATCAGGGTCATAGCCAATCAAATCCCTTTGCAAACCAGCACTTGGAAATGATTATTTTTCATCAATCATGCCACCTTTTTCTAGATCACTGTGAGAATATAACACGGTGGCGTAAATCATATTTCATCTTGATATAGTGAATGAAATGCGATTTTTCAATTTATTGGATTTAACTAATACTCTTGATTTCAAGTTTGATCACTGTTGGAAACCAGTGGTTTCGTCCTTCTTCGGAACTTTTCAGTGGCGCGCACCCATTGGAATAGCTGTCCAGTAGTAATCCCTGGTGGTTTTCACTGGTTCTCTATTTGATATCGATCCATGATCGAACTTGAAACCAATCAGATCTCTACGAACTAACGCTTGAAAATACTCTTGAAGAAATACCTTCATTCACAAATTTCGAAGCTAACTGCGTGAGTGAAGAGAGACTTCATGCCTGACTCATAAGTCATCATCACAACAATGTAGAAACTGCACTGCAGTTGCTAATAGTGACTGAAAAATAGGTTTGCAAGCCTTTTGTTCCCTTGAGGTCCGTTATCAGTCTATTGTTAGGGAATGAGGGAGGGGTTTTTCCTCATTCTCATACTTCCCATTTTTGTACGTACACTCCCACCATGGGAGAGGATACAGTGAACAGCACTTCTTTGGGTGTATATTGTTTTATTAATACATAAAACAGTGATTTTTTATGTAATAATTAGCGACTAGCAGTGAGTAGGTCTGTCTGTTTTCAACATAGCACTTTGCATCGATGTGCAGCAGTTCGTGTCGCCACACTCCCTCCATTTAGCACATAAAGCAAGAGAAGAAAGTAAAAAGGAATGCAAAATAGAGACAGTAGACAGGGATATGAGACAAAAGGAATAGTAATAACGAAGAACAATATAGTTTTATTGGAAATTATAAGTCACAAGGAGTGGATGCATCTGCACCAGCCATTGAGAACGAGGATTTTGAGCCATATTACCAATTGTCTCCAGCCATTGGTGTTTACCGTCCTGAGGACCCCAACCAGTTAGGAAGTCTACACCTTCCTACGTGGCTTAAACTAACTGTTGTGGATTTCATTGACTGGTGCCATGTTTTGGTTTGACTGCCGCTAGCTCTTTTCCAGCCTGACCCTATGTCAGCTAACATTGCCCGTCGAGGAAGGTGGTGGATGGCTAGGCATGTGTAACATATGTCCTAACCATCTCAGTGTATTTAATTTCACAGCCTCGTCGATTGATTTCCCCTCCTTACCTAGAACTCGACCAATGCCTAACCTCAATATTGTTCATCCTATTATACCACTTCACACTGGAGATAGAACGCAAACACCTATGATCAAAAACAGCTAGCCAGGTTTTCATGTCTTCCACTCTCAATGACCAGGTCTCACTCATAGCCATAGAAGGAGGACGGAGAGGACTACTGAGCAGTACACCCGCCCTTTGGTCGATAGCTATCCGGATATCACGTCTACGCCAGAGATGGCGTAAACTGGCATATGCGAAACTAGCCCTCTGTATCCGTGCTGAAATTTCGTCAGCGATCAACCTGTTGGCACTGGCTGATGCAACTTCCCAAATAAGTGAAGCGGTCAACGTGCTCTACCACTTCACTCCCTATTTCTAAGCTAGGAGTCAGTGTAGTCCAATCCTGTAGCATCATCTTACATTTGGCGGGAGCGAATCGCATGCCAAACATTCGCAGATTGCTGCTGCTGAAGGTGTTCAGAAGACTCTGCACTTTGTCAGCGTCTTCACCTAGGAGGGAGGACTATATCATCTGCATATTCTAAGTCAACGAGATTATTCCCTGATGGTAACAAGTCGATCTCTGAGTCTCTGAAGTGAGTAGGTACTCAGGAATGAGTACGTTGACATTGGGTTTTAACATATGCGACATACTCGTTAAAAGTCAAATGCCCCAACACTGATAGATCACAGGTTACTTAGAGTCGTTCATTTTAAAGTTTATTTGAAGTTTTTTTTATTTCTTTTCTTTTTTCTTATTTTTTAGAAATCTGGCGAACAACTCCAAATTTTCAATCATTTTTCGATCCATCCTTAGCTTCATCATATATGTCACAATCGGGGTATAAGAATCAAAATCAATCACAACAATCCAGAGATACAGTTATTCATCATTCTTCCTCTCATGCTAAATTAACAGAATAATAAACAGTTCTTATAACTCTCAATTTACTTACAAATGACTAATTGTGTTTTACATCTCAGTCGATTGATTCAGTTGAGAGAGTGTGTGTCTGAGGAAGACAGAAACAGATATACAGATAGATAGATAGAGAGAGAGAGAGGATGGTGTAGTTTTCATTTTTATGTCTCTTTCAAAATTGTGCAATCAGTAAAACACTGAAACCATACTTAGTCAGATATGTTTCTTGGTGGGGATGATGCGCGTAACTAGATTGATATTCTCAACACTGAAATGACGTGTCGTCAACCTAGCTCCTCTCCTATTTCAAACACTACATATATATAAATATATGTATAATCACTCTACTCGTAAACGTTTTCCTAGTATTGTGACAACTGACTTCGTGATTATTATTATTAGGTTAAGGCGCTTCACTGTGAGTGAAAAAAGAAAGGAAGTGCTATTGTCATCACCTCATGCGTTGTCGTTTGAGTGTTCTACCTGGTATAAATATGTGTACGACTTTTCATATAGTATAGCTGAGTTTTGATTGATTAGTTGTATAACCGCATAATTGCGGTATATTCCTATTAGATCATAAGCGAAAGAAACAAAAGACGGTTGTGACGAAGAAAAAGTTTATCAAAAAAAAAACAACTTTAAGAGATGGAGATGAGCGTCCTGAGTGCACCAGATGTTCTGTTGCTGAACTATAGAGACACCTACGTTTTCCCTTTGCTAGCCAGGTTGGATAGTGTTCCCGAGTGCGTTTTACAAGCGGATGTATGCTACGGTCAATGTACTCAACTCCAGAGCAGCTAGTGGACTGGTGTATGCATGTTGAAGTGTCCCAATGCGACAGTTTGTCTTTCACATGCTGGTTGAATAGTTTCTTGGAAGAAAATGTCACTCCGTTAGCTGGCGGCGAAGTAGGTTTTACTGCAAGATTTCGAAAGTCGTTTACGGAGAGTTTTTGCTTCAGGATCACTTTTAAGTTCGACATTCAGCAGCAGGATCTTTTGAAGGTTTACCTGAATGTCTGTTCAGCAGCTTTCATTGTTTTCAGGTTCTTGTCTATGAATCTGAGTGGGACACCACCAAGATACCGCGAAGATTTTGCAGTTCTTTGTCGATAGATTCCTTCGTGGAAAGAGAATAAATGAGATTCGTCTTTCTGCTTAGAGTCGGTGGCACAGCGGTTAGGAATCTTGCCGAGCATGCACATTGTCCGAGGTTCGATCCCCCACCGACGCACACCTGATATCTATGGTCGGCCTGCTAAATTTGGGCTACCGATATCACATGCTGAAAATTTCATGCTTGTACCAAATAATGTGTGGAATCAAGCTATAATGAAATTTAAAAAAATAAAAATAGAGAAACAGGACTTTGAAAATTGATGAACTTTCCATTCGATGGCGGCTTTTCGTAGATCAATCCCCTCAGTCCGTTTTCAACATTTCTTCGCAGTTGAATATCGAAGAAATGGAACATACCGACAGATTCACAACTTCTAGAGTGGAGTTGGCGTTGATTGAGATGGACATTATTAAAAGATTTGTGAGCAGCTTTGCGAGATCCAAATTCTCATCACAAATAATGAAATTATCATCCATATATCTCTTGTAGAAATGAAGCTTGTTGATAATTGATGATAAAAAATTGTTTACTAGGCTAGATATGAAACAGTCGGTTAAGAGGGGTCTATTGCTTCCATATCTGTTTGCTTGTAGATCAGAGTAGCAGCTTTTTTTTAGATAATGAATCGGTGCACCAGTATTGGTGCTATTAGATTAAATGAAGGCATATAAAAATATATGGTTTCTGTCAGTGGAACATTGTTGAAGAGGAAGGTGACATCTAAGGAGACCATTCTTTTGTCTACCAGTGTCACATTCTTAATTGAATGAACAAAATCGAGTATGTCCTACAGATGTTATCTTAAAAGCTCTCGCTTCACACGTCTTCTGCATGTTCCGATCAAACCTCTCAAAGGGAGTGAGATAGCTGAAGCACTATCCATTCGAAAATTTTTTTTGTTTTCCACGAAGTCATCAACTTGTCGGTTCATTTATGAATGCATATTATATATATATATATTCTTGTGCAAATACACTGTACTTTCCATCTCGTCTTTGTGCATTCTCACTTAAGTAGCGGCTGGAAGGTTGCCTAGCTGTTGTAAACGTTGTTGGCTAAGTCCAGTGATATTCGTGATTACCGTATCTGTCATCAGCTGGGCGTCCCGATTTCAAATTAACGCTTTTGCAAAATATAATATTTAGCGACGGGTGATTTATAAAAAAAGGACACACACGTTTAGAGAAATTAGTGGGGCAGTAGTTTAGGATGTGATGGAGTTGGTTGCTGGTCTACGGATTTCATCCTCTACTGATTCCTCTCCAGCCAATGATCAGTGTCTGTAAGTATGGTTTGTGCTTTGCACCGTCTAAGTGCAAAGTACTGTTACAAGATTGGCAGGAGCCTGTACCTGCACTCACTCTTGCGGGTGAACCGCTTGAAGTTGTTGATAAGTTTGTGTATCTGGGTAGTTGTGTGAGTGCTGGTGGGGAGGGGTGACGGATGAGATTTCCAACCGTATAATGAAGGCTAGGGTGGCATACATCAACTTGAGCCACCTCTGGCGCCGTCGCGACGTTAGCCTGGCTGTCAAAGGTCGGGTATACAATGCTTCGGTGCGGGCTGTCTTGCTCTATGCCTGTGAAACCTGGCCTCTCCGAGCTGAGGATGTGAGGCGACTCTGCGTGTTCGATCATCGCTGTCTCCGCAGGATTGCTTGCGTTCGATGGCATCATCGCGTGAGTAATTCTGAGGTTCGGTGGCGTGTGTTTGAACACAGTGGAGATCACCACTCATTGAGTGTCGTCATCTGGAAACACCGGCTCCGGTGGCTTGGACATGTGCTGCGAATGTCATCCCAGAGGCTTCCGTACAGGTCTCTGTTCGCTAGTCCTGGGACGGGATGGAAAAGGTGGGGGGTGGTCAGTCCATGACGTGGCGTCGTGGGATGAAGGATTTTTGTGCTGGATTAGCATAGATTGGTGCATCACGACTCCCTGGTTGGGGTCCGCGAGATAGCTCGAAACGTTATCGGATCTGGCCGAGAATCGTAATCAATGGCGAACGTGTTGCAATTTCCTTCTTTCTTCGCTTCCTGATGATAGTTAAGGAATACTGTTTGAACTTGTTAAACATGACTGTTTTCCTTCCAGATGAAGTTCTTTATCCGTTTTCTACTTATATTTTTTACTTTTGATCTATGTTGTTTTATTATTATTGTGTGGCGCATCTTTCTTGGTGTCATATTGTACCAAGTTTTTTCTTCTGCGTTTAAATAAATAAAATGACAATATTGGAAGCAGGATATGTTAATTTATGTGTAACCTGGATGCAAGCATTGCATTCGGTGCTTAGTTTCGCAGATACGCAGACCTATTTAAAGGTGATTTCGCAAGCAAAGACGATGTCTGGGAAGTTAGACTTTCACTTCTGAAGTTGGTTTCAGCCTGATTCTCCTTCAAAAGCCCATTGACTGAATATTTGACGAAACCGTCCTGACACTCCGTCAGCATTTTTGTGACCATAGATCCTTGTTTAACTTACAGTACCACTGTATGGAACCGGTGCTGAGCGAAGACGATGAGTATTATTAAGTTTCAGTGTGAACGGTTCAGGTTAAAGTCGGTGACAGACAATCAGTTCAGAGTACTTATCTTCATTTGTGGTTTGCAGTCTTCCAAGTTTATGGACACAGGAACACGCTTTTTGATCAGACTTGAGCAAGACATACAAATGAAGATGAATAGTGACTATAGATAAACCTTCACAAAGATAACCTTTTGGTTGAGTTTGGCGGTCAGAATACAGCAGAATTTCATGCAGCGCATCCAGTATCGTCGACATGGAATCCACTGTATCGTTCTTAGGCGGGAACCTCCCACAGCATACTGGCACTGCAACAAGTGGCATTATGTGGAGTTCTTTCCATTCAAACATCATAAATGCCAGTGTTGCAACGGAATCGGTCACAAAGATGGGTATCATGGAGAAAGTAATAGACAAAAGTCAAGAAGTCGACGTCACCGACTCTCCATGCCTCGTTCAATGGGTATTACATTCACTTATAACATCAGCCTCCGTGCACCACGGAAATACACAGATGCCACACATTTTCAAATCGAAACGGCATTCAACGTGACAGCACTATCGAAGAAATTATGGTAGACGTTGGGATGTGCCACCACAGCGAATACATAGCAGTCAGTACATGCGGCGGGAGACTTTGTCTGAATGGGAAACTAAAATGTGCTGTCAGTTTCCGTGACATTCAGTTTATCGGCACATGCTACGTTTATATCCCAGACTTCGGTCTGTTGGATTTCGATTGGTTCGAGGAACTGCGGTTCTCAGAGGTCGCGTTAAACAGTTTGTGCCACAAGGTCAAAACTATCGAGCCCTCAAGAGTAACTGAGGAATTTGAAACTTTTTTCAATCAGAATTGCGACCTGGCGCGATACCAGTTTTTTGACCAAAAATACCTGTTCCATACGCCTTACTACAGATTGTGGAGGCGGAGTTGAAACGTTTAGAAGAAGCAGGAGTTACTATACCAGCAACATATTCGTCGTGGGAAGCTCCTATCGTGGTTGTTGAAAAAGCAAGTGGTACCATACGTATTTGTACCGGTTTCTCAACAGGTCTGAGTACAGCTCTAAAAGAGCACCACCTGCCAGCGCCAGACAATTTGTTTAGCACCCCTTATGGCGGAGTAGTCTTCGCAAAGATTCATTTGGCTGATGCATACTTGCAGATCAAAGTTGCAGAGGAATGCTGTGAGTTATTAACGATAAATATCCATTGAGGGTTATACGAATATAACAGTTTGCCTTTTTGGTATCAAGACGGCTACCGCCATACTTCAGTAACTGATGAACACAGTCCTAGCTGGCATCCAAGGAGTTGCTACATATTTGGAAGATATTCTGATAGTCGCAGAAGGATTAAGATAGAGAATAAAGCGGGTGCTCCAGAAGATCCCTGTCAATGGAATATGGCTGAGCAGGAAATTGTCACTTTTTCCTCCATTCCGTAGAGTATTTTGTTTTATCTTCGATGGTGGCACAGTGGTTAGGACGCTCGCCGACCATGCACATGGTCCGAGGTTCGATCCCCTGCCGACGCACACCCGATATCTATGGTTGGCCTGTAAAATTTGGGCTACCGATATCCATGCTGAAAATGTCATACTTGTACTGAAAATACGGTGTGGCATCAAGCTGTAACCAAAATAAAGAAAAAATAAAATAAAATTCTTACACCAAGTATAAGCCAATCCCAAAAGGTGTGTCTACGCTTCGCTCCTTTTTCGGAATGATTAGCTACTACTCTTTGCATAAAATCCGTGGGTATGGTTCAAAGGGTGTAATGAGGTTGTCCAAAAGTTGAAAGGTCTCCTCGGTTCGGAATTGTTACTAACACATTACCATCTGAAACTACCTATCTAAGTTGCAGCTGATGCTTCAGCTACAGGATTCGGCGCAGTTTTACTGCATGATTTTTTTGACAGGACACAGAAGGCTGTTTTCCGTATCTTTCTGTCTCTCTGTAGCAGGAAAGAAATGTGCACAGATAGAGAAAGAGGCTCTCGCGTAAGCCTATGCAGTCCGAAGGTTTCATAAGATGCTATGCGTTAGAAGATTTATCTTACTGACATCACAAACCTCGTACCGTCAATATTCGCGTCTGAAACAGGTATCCCAGTCCACTCAGCTAACATACTGCAAAGATGGGTGGTGATTCTACTGAGATATGACTTTAACATCAGATATCGTCGAGCAAAAGATTTTGGCCACACAGATGCACTATCACGCCTAATAAGCGGCTACCAATTGTCGAAAGAAGAATCAATGACTGAGATTGTGAAGACAGAAACCTTTGTTAAGAATTTGTCAGCACTTTCTGTGGAGCAGCCTGCCATGATAGCATAGAAAATAAGGCTGGTAACTAGAAGAGATGCAACTTTACAGCAGGCTATACAGTTTGTCCAGACTTCTTGGCCAGTATCAGTGTTAAGTGATGATCTCAAGCAATTATTCCGTTGCTGCCACGGTCTCAGCATGGTTAATGAGTGCCTAATGTTTGAAGAACGTATAGTCATACCAGGCTGTCTACTCATAACTGTTCTGAAGCAGTTCCACAGTGTGCATCTGAGGATTGTACGCATGAAGTTTTACTGTCTTTGGAGCGTTTTATGACTGTGTATCTCTCAAGGAGGTTTTGGACAGCTATACAATAAGACTCAGGGATCGGTTCCCTGCATTCAGACCCCATAACGAGTCGATTTCAGTCGTTACATTTATATTCTGTCTAAACTGAAACCTTCTGTGTATGAGTGTAGTTTCTGAGCAGTGTTTATTAATTTTGGAGCCTACCGTTAACTTATACCATGTTAGATTTGCAAATATGTTAAAATGTTTTGTACATAAAGTTGATAATTTCTCTAGGCTGTAAGCAACTGATGAGAGAAACCGACGAGGTAAACGATGGCACCGTCTTATCCTGCACAAACTAAACACTCTTGTTTTTCAAGTATTGGTTTGTAGGGATTTGGCTGATTGGTTACAGGATTTCATCATGAGCTGACATTGGTTAGAGAACCATTGGAAAACCGGCTGGGAGTACTGGACAGCTGTTTCGTCCTAGTTTGGGACTCTTCACAGTACGCACCCGTCATCCGGGGTCGAACCCAGGACCTTCTGGGACTTGCCCTGTTTCAGGTAGGTAGTTACTTGGGGTTCCTAGTGGGAAGTCGTGACCAGCAGGGTACAGGAGGTCGGGGTGTGAGGAAAAATAATCGCCGAGCTAGCCAATGTCTTCGGCGAGTATTTTTCCTCACACCCGACCTCCTGTACCCTGCTGGTCACGACTTCCCACTGGAACCCCAAGTAACTACCTACCTGAACAGGGCCAGTCGCCAGTGAGCATCTCATTGATATTCAAGTATTGGTAGGTGCGTGCTGCTGAAGAGTCCCAAACTAGGACGGAGGAAACAGTTGTCCAGTACTCCCAGGTTTTCCAGTGGTTCTCTAACTAATGTCAGCTCATGATGAAAATCCTGTAACCACTCTTGTTTTTGTTTGATTCTAATTTTGGTGGTATCAGTTCTGTTTGTAATCTTATTACAAACTTGAATACTTGTTATTGTGACTCTTAGTTGACACATCTGACACTAATGATCATATCAGATGACAATAATATGTTTGACCTAATTACAATTAGATGATGAAGTTTTGACCAAGAATTGTGTACATAAGAATGATAAATAATCTAAAACAAAAATGTGTGAATACGTCACGAGTTATCACTCTTATCAGTAGTATTATAGAGATATGATGGTAATATTATTATTCCTTTGGCTTCCGAGTGGAACATAGGGTTGCAACAACACTTCTCCATTTGGTTTTATTTTCTGCCGTCCTCTTCACCTGAGTCCACGATTGGCCATAATCTCTCATCTCCTACTCGTCACACGATCTGCTCCATGTCACCATCGCACCGACGACCCACTCGTCGCTTCCTATTTGGATTCCACTCGAGCTATGGCCTGGCGCGCGATGTCATTCGATGGCCTCCTTTCTCAGCGTATGCCCGATCAATCCATCTCCATTTTCTCCTACATGTTTGTTGAGCGATTGGCTCTTGGTTGGTTTGTTCCCAGCCAGAGTTTCTCGTTACTTATTCTTTCTGCCCATTTGATCTTCAGTATAGAAGCAGCGAAGGCAGCTGTTGATAAAAGTCTAACTGTTGGAAATCCTTTTCATGACAAGCTGGCCAAGTTTCCTACCCGTATAGAAGTACTGACCGACTTGACATTGGTGTTGTAAATGCTAATCTTGTTCCTTATGCTGAGTGTAGAAGATTTCCAAACTGGGTTCAGGTTGATGAGGGTGTATCTTGCCTTTCCGATTCTTACTGGCTTTGACATCTACACCCGTCCCAATTACCTGTGGTTGAAACCGTGCTTCCTAGATAAGTAAAGGAAGTAGCCTCATTCAAATCTCTCCCTTTGATGGTGATTGGTGCTGGTTGTTGTTGTTCTGCTGTATATTGGTTATCTTCATCACCTCCGTCTTCTGTATGTTCACATGGAATCCTGTCTTCGCCGGCCGCTTCTTCAGCCAGTTTCAAGGTTTTCTCCTGTAATTCTTCTAGTTTGTGTGACATTAAACATATATCATCTGCGAAATTCAGATCTTCTAGAGTCTTCTTATCGGTGGTCCAGCGTACTCCTGGCTGCTCGCTCCCCATACACAATCTGACGCATAATCCAGTCCACCACAATTAGGAAAATCATCGGTGATAATAGGCAGCCAGGCTTGTCTTACTCCTGTGTGCACTTCGAACGCCTCGCTGAGTTTTCCGTTGTGGATCACCTGACACGTGCCACCATCATATAGCTATTGAATGAGGCTGATAAGGACTTGGGTATTGCATGCCGTAGTGTTGAAGTGGTTTCCAAATTACTTCTCGGTCAACGCTCTCTGTCGAAGGCGAAGGCCTTTTCGAAGTCGATGAAGTTGGACTGAACAGCATACCTCGAGGGGAGGTGTGTAGAAGAACAATGAATCTTTGCCCTTTTCCTTCTCCTTTTTACTGTCATTGATGCTGTTAAAGCTGTCTGTAATCTTCAAAGAGAAGCGAAGCAGCGAAACCAGATTGTATGACTTAATTAGGTGTGGTGATGAATGGTTGACTGTGTTAATTAAGATATTAAGTAATGTGTGGAAATCTGAGATAGTCACATTGGATTAGTGTAAATCATTGAATGTCCCAGTTTATAAGAAGGCAGACATATCTTCCAATGATAAGTGTGAGGTGATTAGCTAGACTAATATAGTATCTGAAATTCAAGATTCAATAGTCATCCGTTAACTAATCGTTACACCACAAAGACACATGTGAGGTCGAGGAAGGCTTTAGTCCCGGACTCCGACTCTTGTTACTCATCACATTTTTGAAATGTCTTGACAACAATAACCCTAATTGATTTTTATTCTAATCGGACAGAACTAATATACACACACATACAGAAATAAGTATATATAATTACTATTGTACAGCTAGCTAAGTGAATGAATTCGCCGGCAAAAAGAGACTCTTCTCCGAAGTACTTTTTTTTCATTATTAGGTTATACAGTTTATCTTGAAAATGTGAAACACTTGCGCCATACATTCTAGAAACTTTGAGCATACTTCTACTTGTGAAATTAGCTGATGTGAATAATTAAAGGTCGGTTGAAATAAACGAAAAGTTAAGGGATTTAAGTACAAGAAGAATAGTAGCTGAGAATACTCTTGATCATATAATCAGATACTTGATATCACATATACTCCAGAGATGGCGTAGCTTGGTGGATGCCACACCAACATTTTTTATCCGTCCTGAGATTTCTTCAGTAATCAATCAATTAAGACTGATAGAAATTGTCATAAAAGGGAAGTGATCAACGCACTTGCTCCTTATTTTTAGCTAGGAATCCGCGCACAATAGTCCTGTAGAATTGTCTTACATTTTACAAGAGCGAATTACATGCTAAGCATCCGAAGATTGCTACTCGAGGTGTTCAGATAACTCTGCATTTTTTTTCAGCATACTGTAAATCGACAAGACTATCCTCTGGTAATACGTCGATTCCTTTGTAGGTAATTTCAGTCAGAGTCAACCTGATTACTACATCTATGATGAAATTGAATGAAAAAAAGGGACATTAGGTATTCGTGACAGACTTCACTGTTTGTCATTACTTCAGGTAAAAACTCTCCACAAAGAAACGCATATTTCAGTGTGTGAGTTGTTGTAGAGTGCTTCGATTAGTTGGATGTACTTTATCGACACTCTTCGCCTAGACTGGCTATGTGATTAATAATGACCCATGTCATTCGACGTCAAACTGAAGCACTGAACACAGCACCGTATATATTCTCGTTCAATAAAGACAAGTATTAATGAATTTGTATTATTTCTTTCAAATAGAAATCTGCTTCCTTTAAGTTTAAAGAACAAGATCTAAATATTCAAGAAGAATATGAACTCAACCAGTGCTTTTATTTGGTTCAGAGACTTGGCGTACCACCAAAAGCGTTTCCAACGGACTACTGCAGAATTTCATCAACACATGCCGAGGAGACAGTTGGGTGACATCGCGTGGTGAGAGGTTGAACGGAACCCAAAAGCGTAATGACATTTAGATCTGAGTATGAGGGTGACAAGGAGGAGATCTCCTGAGGAGGATATAAGGCCAAATGGGTAGTCATGCAGCTATGCTAAAGAGAACTGCAAAGAACAAGATGAAGCTGAGATGTGATGCTGGGGCCCTATATTCCACTCAAAACTTAAGGGAGTATTATTAATAATTACACTAACAACCTAGCTGCCAAAGTTTAAAGTGACCTCTAATTTTCAAGTAATGATTTTTGTAGGGATTTAGTTTCATTGGTTGGAGGATTTCGTCATGAGTTGACATCAGTTAGAGAACCACTGGAAAACCAACTGCGAGTACTGGACAGTTGTCTCCTCCATCCTAGTTTGGGACTCCTCATCAGTACGTACCCATCACCAGGGTTCGAACCCAGGACCTTCTAGGAAGCTGTGACAAGTAGGGTGCAGCAGGTTGAAGATGAGGCAGTAACTCGTCGAAGAAGACATTGCAAAATGGTCGCGCTATGTCATGAATTGGCAGAATTTAGAATTCATGGCCTGGCCAGTGGATCGGGTCCCAGTGGTTTAATGGTTTAAGAGCTCATTAGCCTTGTAACCAGAATATCCTGGGCTCGACCTCCAGGGTTGGGTGCGTACTGATGAAGAATCCCAAACTAGGATGGAGGAAATAGCTGTCTGACAGTACTCGCAGTTGGTTTTCCAATGGTTCTGTAACTGATGTCAGCTCATTACCTCTAATTATTCAGAATTTGATGTTCAGGTAATTTTTCTCTGTAGATCTTTCGCAGATTATGAAGATGTGAAATTATTGACCAGTGATGTTGAATTCTTCTAATAATAATTGGACACCGACGACTGATTCCTTGGGGAAATGTTTGCCTACTGCTTTCATTTTTAAATCTCTATTGTATTGTTTTTCTTTTCAAATAACATTTTTGAATTTGCAAACCAACAATACAAATTTTTGAAACTGTTATTTCTTTAACTTTTATGGTGTGAAACCTAGTTAAAAGTCAGTGGTATCTCTCTTGACTATGTGAATTTTGTACTGAAGTCATGAGAATTTGAACTGAGACGTAAGTCTTCATCAGGGACAGAAATTGGATCTTTTGTTCAACTTAACAGACCATTAAGGTCAACTTCTGTATGAAAATAGGCTTTGGTTCTGGGTTTTTCTTTGATAAAAATACCACTAAGTCTTGGATATTTTGCAGTTACTCCCACTGATTACATAATTTAGAAAGTTTCTCCACAACTTCCTCTGAACATCTTTCATGTATACTGGCAGAGTGATAGTCAAATTCGTTTCGTTTATTAGCAGATGATTCATGAATTACTCATCAGTTTTCATGAATATTGTGCTATAGGATGAACAGATATGAATATAAGTCATTCCTTATTTTCAGTGTGAGATTTTCTTGTCCTATGATGTAAAGGAATGTGACCGGTAAAATCAACGTGTCAGTTCACTTGTTGCTATGAAGGCAATTTCATTCTTCATACTATCAGGAAGATAGTACCTAGGTGTGCGTCGATGGCACAGTGGTTAGGACTCTCGCCGACCATGCACATGGTCCGGGGTTCGATCCCCTGCAGACGCACACCCGATATCTATGGTCGGCCTGCAAAATTTGGGCTACCGATATCCATGCTGAAAATTCCATACTTGTACTGAAAATACGGTGTGGCATCAAGCTGTAACCAAAAATATAAAAAAAATAAAAAATAAAAATAGGTATGGTTACAAATATTTACCAGTGTGAGTGTTGATGAGTGACTGCCTACCAGTCAGTTTTATCAACTGAACATATTGTTCCATTATGGATAAGATTTTATTTTGATAAATCCACATAGTGTTACACGGTAACATTAACTGATGACGTTTCGAGCACAAATTATTGCTCATAATCATGTCAATAATTTGTGCTCGAAACGTCATCAGTTAATATTACTGTACAACACTGTGTGATTTATCAAAATAAAATCTTATTCATAATGGAGATACACTCTACCACAGTGCCCAAGTTTTATACTTATATCAATAGAACATATTGTTCTTTGCGGTCACACAATATCAACAATATATAAATTTAGACAAATTGGTTGAAAGAGGTTTCACCTACTTCCTTCTGCTTCTTGTACACAGAAAACATTCTCAGTACATTTGACTATCATGGCATTTCAAAATGTTGCATGACAATTATGTAATTTCCAAATTCCCACTTGTACATTTAAAATAAACGACAGATTGATCGAAGAAATATATTCCTTTTCAATTAGTTCCTTATCGCCGGCTCGGAACTAATATATTGATTTTTACATCAAAATTTTACCAGTCAGATGGTTATTTTAGTTAATAAGCTTTATGTGTAGGAGGTGGGGTTAAAGGTAAAGGTCATCAGAATAATTAACTAATAGATTGGTTACAGGATTTCGTCATGAGCTGACATCAGTTAGAGAACCATTGGAAAACCAACTGGGAGTACTGGACAGCTGTTTTTTCAATCCTACTTTGGGGCTCTTCATCAGTACATACCCGTCACCAGGGTACGAACCCAGGACCTTCTGGGAACAAAGCCAGAGAGCTCGTATACCATTAAGCCACTGGGACCCGATTCACTGGTCAGGTCATGAATTCTAACTTCTGCCAATTCATGATATAGAGCAGCCGCTAGCCAATATCTTCTGCGATATTTGTCCTCACACCCGACCTGCTGCACTCTACTGGTCACGACTTCCCACTGGAACCCTAGGTAACTACCTACCTAAAATAGTGCCAGTCTTCAGTGGGCATCCTGTAACCAATCAACCAAATCCCTACAAACCAATACTTGAATAACTAATAGATGTTAGTAACAAGATGTCTAAGTTTTGCAGGAGGGAGGGGTGAAAGTTAATTGCGGAATTCAAGATCACTTAGTTAGTAGGGGTTAGCAAAAAGTTATTACGTAATCAAGAAATATGTAAACCGATGATGACTAAGAAGAATGGAATAACTTATTAGAATTACGTAAGATACAAACAAGCCAACAGAATTAGCCAGAATTGTAAACAAAATACAATAACAAAGTGAAAATCGTCTTTAAAACTTAATGCATATTATGTAGTCGGCCATAGAAAAGAAAGGGGCTGTACAAATTTCTTTTGAACACAAAGATTTGGCTTGCTCAGATGAATTCCGATTGCCTCTGTTGTATGTAAAAAGCCATACTCGTATACGATACGAGAGGTTGCGTGAATTACGATAAATAACTTTGAAAGCTTTGTTAGAGTCAACTTGTTTGTGAGATGAGCTAGTATTGAACTGCGTACAGTTTTATTCGAACGTTTACCAAACCAAGATGGTAAGTTTCCAGAAATTCGATAATGAAGTTGCTTGATAGTACGCCCAATGTGACTAGCTCCGCCGCACGAGCAGTTAAATTGGTAGATGTACATGGAAGGGGTGAAAAAGGCCAGTTTGTCTTTATTTCTTGAACCAAGTATTGGTTGGCTAGTGAATAAATCACATAACTTCATTAAACGTCGTTTTGAAGGCCCTTCTAAGACGTTGTGATAAAATCTCACTAATAAATTCTTCAGTGAATCGCTATCTTAGGGACGCTGACCTTCGGCTGTCTACTTGCTGAGTTCATGTGTTTATTCAAAAAGTTCGTAGGCTATCCCTTTCTACATGGTAGATGACGAATATTACTGGGTGCCGCGTTCAGTGTTTCATTTGAACAAATAACTCTAGTGTCTGGTGAACCAACCAGATGTCTAAAGAAATCACTTTTGCAGTGTAGAGGGACGAAACTCAGAAAGTGATTATACTGACCAGTTTATGTAGGTTTCCGTGCTTATTGAGCATCTAATCAATAAAAACTGGATAGCTCGTTTCACTAGTTCCAGATACGCCTTTTTTATAATGAGTGAATCTGAAGGCGTACGAAAAGTGTATCCTATAAAATGCTGAAGCTTTAGCCGTCTAGTCACAGAAATCGGAGCTTTGCAGACGAAAGAAAATTATTCAGTCTCTTTTATTTTGCTGATTTCTACTGATATGATGTTTGTTTGCCTGTTTTTGTAACTCTTTATAACTCTTGGGTGTCTTTAGAACTCTTACATAATTCTATGTGGGTCGTGATTACAATTCGTTCATTGGGTTATTCATCTTACTATTATTATTATTTCCTTTAATTCCTATAGGAACATAGGGCTTCAGCCGCGCGTCTCCATTGCATTCGGTTCTCTGCTAAAGTTTTCACCTGGCTCCAAGTTTGCCCACATGCTTTCATCTCCTCTTCACATGACCTCCTCCAAGTCACCCTTACACTGACGACCAACTCGCCGCTTCCCTTTCGGGTTCCACTCGAGCAATGGCTTGTCTAGTGATGTCACTTGATGGTTTGCTTTCTCAGAGTATGGCCAATCCACCTCCATTTCTTCCTGCCTATTTGTTTCACAATCGGTTCCTGGTTGGTTCGCTCCCAGAGATCCCTATTGCTGATCTTTTCTGACCGACCATCTGATCTTGAGTAGTATTTAGCGAAGACAGCTATTGATGAAGGTCTCTAGCTTGTTTGAGATGCTCTTTATGACGCGCAGTGCAAGTCTCTGATCCATGTATAGTAGCACTGATTTCACATTGGAGTTGAAAATACGGATCTCATTTTTGATGCTGAGTACTGTTGACCTCCACACAGACTTGAGAGTAGTGAAAGCTTGTCTTGCTTTTCCGATTCTTGCTTTGATATCCTCATCAGTTCCACCTGTAGTCAAAACGATGCTTCCCAGATCAATGGGTAAAAGAGGTTGTTTCTTTCAGGTTCCTCCCATTTATGCTGATCGTTGTCTGTTGTTGTTGTTCTTGTCCAGGAATCTTCATCACCTTTGTTTTCTCTATGTTCACCTGAAGTCCTATCTTTGATGCTTGTTCTGCCAACTTGTTGCTTTTCGCTTGCATATCTTCCCGTTTGTGGGAAATCAGACATATATCATCGGCGAAGTCCAGATCCTCCAAGTTTTTGTGTGAGTCCATTTTATGCCAGTTTCCTCATTGCTCGCTGTTTGTAGCATTATCCAGTCTACTGCAATCAGGAAAATCATTGGAAAATCAAGTAAATTGTATGTAACCATGATTATACAGCCAAAGTGGAAGATAGTTTCACCGAAAAGAGATTCTTCACTGAAATAGATGTTTGTTTGGGTTTTATCCATCCCCCTGTTTACTATGGCATTTTAATTCCTAATTGTAATTTATTAATTTGACGCTTAACCGGAAATTAATATGGAACTTTCCCACCCATTTATCATGAATACACGAATGTACAGCCTAGTTGATGACTTCGTCGGAAAAAGATTTTCTTCTCTGCAACTGTCTTTTTAATAATTCCTATGATCCAATGTGTATATTCCGTGATTTGAAATATATATGTTTTGTTTTCAATAATGTCTTGTTGGGGGATAATTCATGAAACCATGAATTCTTGCCTACTAACTCCTACTAAATGTTCAAGTGAACACGTGGCCTATAAAAGTCGTTCAATCCCATCACGATCTTTCCTTGAAGTTACCTTTCGAAATGTAATTCAACTTTGCAGAAGTATTTGCACTCCTACCCATTTAATATTACTGAATCGTCTCTAATCATGTAAACATGAAAGCTGAGGTTTTGCGCCTGATCTTTCCTTCTGTTATAGGCTTAAGCTTATAAAATGATTACTTCTACTCTTATTTTGTTCACTTATAGATGTAATGTCAACTCATGCTTGTTGTTTGATTTACATTCATTCAGTACGTGTTTTGTCGTGTTATGCAATTCCTTAGTCAAGCTTATTTTTCTTTTATTCCTTCACGTTCCCAGTGGAACATAGGGCTTCAAGCTAGAGGCTTGAAGTTTCTGTAGCAGTGTTTATTTTTACAGGATGGGGTTGCTAACCTCAATGCCCGACTTTTCCTCTTCACCAGCTTTAGTTCTGGCTTAGGGAGGTAAAGGAGTGCGTCAGTGGCCGGGGATCGAACCCTGGTCAGCGAATGTCCTAACCGCTATGCCACCGGCGCACAGTCATGCTTATTAGATTTTCATTATTGCCTCATTTGTACTCTTTACTTTCAAGTTGTAATAATTTACTGAGCATAGAATGTCAGTGAGACCTAGAAGCTATCTTTGTCAACTTTGAGGATGGCCGAGAAATAACGTTATAAACTGCTTCATCGCTATGGAGTGCTGCAAACGCTTATCAGTCCACTTCACCAACTTTATAATGACACCAAATGTAGTGTAATACGAAATGGAAAACTCAGTTAAACCTTTGAAGCGAAGACAGGAGTAAGATAAGGCTGCCTACTATAACCACTGACATCTCTGATTGTTATTTATTGGATCATACGTCAGGTGGTAGGAAGTGAGAAGACAGGCATAAGATCAACCGATAAGAAGACTGTTGAGGATCTGGACTAGGCAGGTGATTTCTGTTTAGCGTCATGCGAACTGAACAATTTACAAGCGAAAATCAAGAAAGACAGCAGCGGCAACAACGAAGACAAGACTGCGAATGGACACAGAACGGAGAGATGTGATGAAGATACCTAGCCGACGACAACCAGCACCAATCATTATAAACAGAAGGGATTTGAAAGCGATGACCTCTTCCACTTATTTAGACAGCATTGATTAAGCTACATGCGATAAAATTGATGAAGATATTGAAGACAAACGTTCATTAATCTAAAATCAGTGTGGAAATCTTCTTCACTCAGCAAAAGGAATAAGTAGTGTCAAGTCAGTTCTTCTATATGATCCAGAGTCTTATTGCAAGTGTCACCGAAAGCATTTCGAACATCCTGCCGTAGACTTTCAATAACAGCTGCCTTTACTGCCTCTTTACTAAGGATCAGATGGATATCCAGATTAGATAATCAAGAAGGAACTCCAGCAAGGTACTAGCCGACAACTTATTGCCCAACAAATATGCCGTTGGAAACAATAGCTGATCAGACACATGCTAAGGAGACTGTTAAGTGTCATTATACTCCAGGCAGACCCCCAAGTACTTACTTTACTTTACTTCGGCTATCTCCTACGGGAGGATGAGCCGGCTTCATGAACATCTCGAATCATCGCTGCCCAGGCGCGGCGATTTGATGCAAGGTTTTGCGACAGGGTTATCCAATTCTTGTTCCACAGACGGAGTCCGTAGACGGTTTGTAGCCCCAGGCACTCCATATCAGCCTTGACTGTACCAAGCCATGTTTTCAGCTGTCCACCCCTGCGACATCGCCAAGATGGTAATGGCGAGGGATTTAGAACTGATTTGACCAGATCGTCATCTGGTCGGCGCAGAACATGGCCAAACCACCGAAAGCGACGTTGTTGGAATTTGGTTGATGTTGTAGCAACGACGAGAGTTCATGAAGTTTCATGGGAATTTGGTAGGAGTGATGTCCCCAGAATCGCTCGGCCTTTTGTTTGAGAGTGCAGCTCTCGCCTTTACACAACCAAGTGTGACCTACAAGGCAGTAGGAGTGGAGTAGGGAGTCCACTATCCATTGGCAGCCGGTGACCGAAGTTCAGTTCATACGCCTTTTTGAATGGGGCCAGACATCCAGGACATCCAACAAGCCCTTTGTCCAAACGTCTGCCGGTGAGCTCCAGTGAGCTTCATACGCCAGTCGTTGGAGGTTTGGAATCAGGGTTTAGCCATCTCCCCTAGACTGTCATCCAATGGACAGTCAACCCGGTGATGAGCGCCGGGCATCCGCTTTCGCCCCCAAGTGGGACCCGAATAACAAATGAAGAGTTGGCCGTGGGTTTGATAGTGACATGGAAGAGATCATGTAGAAAGGAGATGAGAAATTGTAGAGAATCGTGGAGCCAGCTAAGTGGGATTGCAGAGATGTGCTGTTGAAGCCCCGTGTTCCTTTTGGAACCAAAGGGAATAATAATGCTGTTTTTATTTTACCTTATGGGGTAAAAACTTATGGTTAATCATAGAAACACAGAAGACTGACGAATGTATGTATATAGAGATCTCATATAACTGCAATTACATACTGGACGGAAGTGAATTTTAACAAAAGACTCCTCTCAATAAACTATATTCGGCTTTACTACCTATCACTTCTGAATCTTTTATCTCGTATATGTGAGCAGAAATAACTCGATATTTATGAATTCACTTGTGTATATTTAGCGTGTCATAGCCAGCTAAACACAAAAACAGAATTAAACTAATTTATGCACTTTGTTCCACGTGATATAAATTTAATAAAAAAAAAACGAAATAGGTCAGCAGAGAATATTCAAAACTGTTTAGCTATACACTGTTCGAAAAAGCTAAGTTCAAGTTTTTTGAAAGTTTTTCGACTACATCTTGTATCCACAGTGAAAGCTTTTACTGTACACAAGGAAAGGCGTAAATTGTGTATACAGAATCGGTATATCCAATCTCTTATGAATGGTTTCAGGATTTCATCATAGGATCCCGGTGGCTTAATCGTCTACGAGCTCGCTGGCTGGCTGGCTGGATTCAACATAGAACTTGGCACCTAAGTGCAGCAGTTCGAGTTGCCACGTTACAAATAGCACACACAAGGTAATCGGAAGGTCCTGGGCTCGAACCCCAGTGAGTAAATACTGTGAAGAGTCCCAAAGTAGGACGAAACAGCTGTCTAGTACTTCCAGCTGGTTTTCCAATGGTTCTCTAACCGATGTCAGCTCATGATGAAATCCTGTAGCCAATCAATCAAATCTCTACAAACCAACACTTGAAAAGAGATTGGATAAACCACTTCTGTGTACACAGTTTAGGGTTTTCCTTGTGTATAGGAAACCTTTTTACTCCTAACTTTAAAAGTATATGCTGTACACATATTCTGAATTTCTCACTCTTTTGACCAATGTTCCTGTTTCCAAGCAATTGTCGTTTCAATGGTAATCATTTTTGAGAGATACTCATCATTTCGGGATTGGGTAACCTACTATTTTTCTTTACATGTCATTTCATATGTTTTGTTGCTAGCTGATATGAACAGCTGACGTTACAGGTATTTCCCCAGCCTTTGTAGAACACTTAGTAACTGTACAACTTTGAAGTGGAGATTTGAAAAGAGTATATTATCTACTGGCCTATATATTTTGAACTTATAACACATGATTCCCTCGGTAAATTTCGATATGAATCAATTTATCGTATGAAATGACATCATTTTATATCACAGGTTCCTGTCAGATTAAGACTACATGAAATTATTTTGGTTACCGACTGATTTATTTCCGAGTAAGTTTAGTCGGGCTGAAAGCGGCATTTCAGAAGTATCTTGAAACTAATAGCACTTAATTATTAGTATTATTGTTTCCTTTAATTCCTACAGGAACATAGGGCTTCAGCAGTGCGTCTCCATTGCATTCGGTTCTCTGCTAGAGTCTTCACCTGGCTCCAAGTCTGCCCACACGCTTTCATCTCCCCTTCACATGACCTCCTCCAAGTCACCCTTGCACTGACGACCAACTCACCGCTTCCCATTCAGAAGGGTTCCACTCGAGCAATGGCTTGTCTAGTGATGTCACATGATGGTTTCCTCAAAGAATGGCCAATCCATCTCCATCTCTTCCTGCCTAGTTGTTTCACAATCGGTTCTTGGTTGGTTCGCTCCCAGAGATCCCTATTGCTGATCTTTTCTGGCCATCTGATCTTGAGTAATATTGAGCAAAGACAGCTATTGATGAAGGTCTGTAGTTTGTTTGAGATGCTCTTTATGACGCGCCAAGTCTCTGATCCGTATAGTAGTACTGACTTCACATTGGAGTTGAAAATCCGGATCTTATTTTTCATGCTGAGTGCTGTTGACCTCCACACAGACTTGAGAGTAGTGAAAGCTTGTCTTGCTTTTCCGATTCTTGCTTTGATATCCTCATCAGTTCCACCTGTAGTCAAAACGATGCTTCCCAGATCAATGGGTAAAAGAGGTTGTTTCTTTCAGGTTCCTTCCATTTATGCTGATTGTTGTCCGTTGTTGTTGTTGCTGTTGGCGTTGCCCAGGAATCTTCATCACCTTTGTTTTCTCTATGTTCACCTGAAGTCCTATCTTTGATGCTTCTGATGCCAACTTGTTGCTTTTCGCTTGCATATCTTCCAGTTTGTGGGAAATCAGACATATGTCATCATCGGCGAAGTCCAGATCCTCCAAGTTTTTGTGTGAGTCCATTTTATGCCCGTTTCCTCATTTCCCGCTGTTTGTCGCATTATCCAGTCTACTGCAATCAGGAAAATCATTGGCTAATAGCACTTTCCATCACTCCAATCGTCTCTGTAATGGGCGATTTCAGGGATGCGGAGTCATTATACTCAATAAGAGGATTTGTCAAACTGACTAGACAACAGATTTCCTTGTTAGAATGAAATACTACGATATACAAGATGAGACCAAGTAGGTCAGAGGTAACGCCAAAACCCCGAAGTTTGCATCACTACAAATGAACAATAAGCAGACAAGGGTGATAAAGATACCTAACGGACAGCAAGGCGTCACACTGGCACACTGACTGAGGTGGATTTCAACAACCGAAGTGGCACTAGATCTTCTGAGATAGCAAAGTCATGTTGCAGACTAGTAAGATAGCGAATCACCCAGCTTGATGACTACGCTGCAGCCTTGACTGTTAGATTTCAGTCAGCAGCAACAATGAAGACTGGATACATGGAAGAGGTTACTCGCTGGTGACCAAACGGTGTCAAGATGAGTATAAAGGAACATTTATGCGGAATATCAGTGGAATTGAATTAGCACATTTCATTTTATTTGTGATACGTCCCATTAGGCTGAGTTCCCACTGAGAATTACAGCAAGAGCTAACTGTCTCGACATTCGAGGATTTGTCTACTGGACTTCGGATCCAGACAAAACAACCAACAGAAAAATCTAAAACTTTCAATATGTCAAACATCATAAACTCTATAAGGATTACTTATTTGACGCTAAGTTTATGGTGAAGATTAAGGTGTTTGGAAAACAACCCGGTAGAAATAATTTCAGCTTATTGTCGAAATATACCATCCAAACCATCATTTAACTGAAGTTTACTGTATGTACATTAATTCGCATTTTGTATCCGACTGTTCTCGACAGTTGTATTGTTAGTTTGATTAATCTTTAGTGACTTTTTTTTGGTATAGTGTTGACCTATGTAAGGTCAATCAAAAGCCAAAGTTATTTCGGTTGGTTGTGACTAGCAGTGGTATCCACATGTGCATTCCATTCCGTTTGTATCTGCATTGCCTGTAAGTAACGGCTCATCACTGAAAGTGAGCAAACAGGTAACCGATGGAAACCCATTTGCATTTTATTTCTGGGATACTTTTCTTGAAAACATTTCGTATAATTCAGCCTTAATTTTTCTATAAAAACTCAGTCTAAGGTTGCTACTACGAGGTTTTTTCGGTGTGAATAGCACTACTACTAAAAAGTAGTAAGATATTTAGTCCAGAGAAAAACAGATATTCGATATTAGGATCTATGTGGGTCAAAATTGTCAGAATATACTAATATGCAGGTCAAATAGTGAGAATTGAAACGTATTCTGGATGCTTTTTAATGATTATTAGATACAGATAAGATGAGTACAGTTATGTGCACTACAACAGGTTGCATTTTGATATTAAGCAAGATACTCTTTGAGGAGTAACTCTTTGCATTTGCTTCATGCGGATGCACATTTATTATACTGATTTGTCTGAACTTTCTCTTGACTTAAAAATACAAAAGTTGCTTGGTTAGTTAGGTGATTGGTGGCCCGCTCAAATCTTGGCTTCCAAAAAACCTCCGTCCAAATATTGCATGTGATTTCTCTTATCCATTTTGTTTAAATGTAATAAAATATGACCTTGAGGTGCACAATATCACTGCACTCTCACTGCTTAGAAGAGACGCTAACCTTTAGGTTTGGGCAACAGTTATTTGCGAGCATGGCTTTGAGGAAGGGAAATTCTGAGTCAACGCCGTCAAAAATACAGATATTCCTTGTCCTAAAGCAGAGCGATTGAATTAAGTTCCTTCTCCAGAAAATAGGTATCCAGTCATAAAAACTAGTTAGTTGTTCATTCCAAGTTTGTTTCCACCAGCCTTTTTGATATTTGTAAACGACACATAGAGGACACTTTCGCTTTCTGCCATAAGAACGTAATTATTGATAGTATCTTGTTTGTATTCAATAGCTGCAATCCTTCTTTGTGATTCACCGCTCTCCTCTAGGATGCAAGAAATTTGTATTTATATTCAACGGAGGACTCAATACACCAGTCAGGTACCGGCAGCTGTGTTCTAGAAACGGTTTACTTACATAGTATTGGGGGTGATCTAGATAGGAACGGACTGGTGTAAATTTAAGAAACGATGTGACTGTTGCGTAGTAGGTGGGCAAATGACTGAATAGCCTTAATATACAGACAGCACTGCACAGTAAACTGTTTAAATATAGTCGATATCAGAATTGTGTAGTTGTCAACGGAAAAAGCAAAAATAAAAACGAGACAACACACTGTGAGCAAACTCATGAAGATTACTCCATACCTCGTTTCAGAAGACAGGAAGTGCCAGTGATTCTTGTTTCGAATTGATGTTTAGCTGGGATATTAGAAATCCTATAGTGCAGTATTATGAGAGCATGTAAATCATTGTAAAGTAGTCATGAGGAGGTGTCTGATGTCCAGAGTTGATTACGTAGGCACTCAACAACAGATATAATGTAGTTCAACAATGTTCTAAAATATATTTACCCATCTACCGTTATGCAAGGCGGATGTACTTAGCACAGAATCCCCCAGTCTGTTCTAGTCTGATTTGATAAGTAGCACATCTAGGAATGAAGAAAGGAAATTTGAGCTGCTTCAAGAGTATTGACGAGATTATTCTGGTCAATTTCGTCGGTGTGAACTGGGAAAGTGTCATTAATAAAAGGATAAAGAATGTTATGTTCAAGACTAACAATGAAGTCAATCAGAGAAATATGTTCATGACTTCTTTCTGCATATAGAAGTGATTTATTCAATAAACATCAAAGTCATTTTAGACGACTTCAAAATTTACGTGGGAGTTAATAAATTCCACAATCACTGTCTCCTAATGTAAGAGATGCTTTTTAAATGTTTGAGTGGGTTTACTTGACATAAAATAGGCTTGATGTATGCAAATGCCATTATTATTCTACTCAATTTTCACTGATGTCATCACAGAAATTGTAAAGATGTAATGTGAAGTTATGATACGTGGCTGTGCACCTACCACATCAAATTTAGCCGAATGATTCACTGAAGAATTAGACTCAGGAGAGCACACTGTCTGCTGGTGAGATAGCTGTGGCAAACTACAACTGATGCACATTTTACTCGACAAGACTCATTGACAATCTGTGCACGATGGAAGTCAATCAGTCTCGAAGTCATTAACATAAATAATTAGGCATCGACAAATAATTGAAGGGAATGTTTGCAAGTGGTCGGTTATTTTCGCCAACATCGTTTTGACGATGCCCATAAACGTGAACGTTTTCATCCGTGTATCTTTTATTGTTTTGTTGTTACGGTATTTTAAATAAAATTCTTTGAAATGTGTCGAGAAAGAAGATTCAACCTGGAAGCTGCTTTTAATTCAAAATAATTCTCCCTTATAGTTTAAAGTTCTGAATTTAATAGATTGGGTTTAAACGAAATAGTAACATTAAGGAATACATTCAAAGTTATAACAGTCAACTGGCTGCTATAAAACAAATGAATGCTGTTCACTGTTATATTTAGCATTATTTTGAATGAAGAAGGAATAAAAGTTTGTTCAGACTAATATGGTACCATTGTTTACTTCATCGGAATTTTGTAAGCTGCGTATAGTGTAAAGAAATCACTGAGTTTGTGCACACAACAGTTTCAACCTTGCAAGTGTTACACAATGTCAGTTGAGAGGACACTCCAGATTTATTAAACAACGCTTAGAAGTTAAAATTGTATAGTCCCTACCCCGAAAGTTCAGGTTTGAAGAATCAATAAATGCTCACACACAAAGGAGAAGGAGTTACTCAATAAAGAGAAGAGATGGATAAGATAACGAGTAACTTATAAGCCAAGTAACAATATAATGAGTTCAAATGAAATTATAAGTTTGCTTATAGCGAAGTAGAAGAGGTTAAATTCGAAGATTTTGTAATCAGAAGAAAGAGGTGGTAAAGAAATCGAGTTATAAGAGTGAGGAAATACTGACAGCTGCTTTTTTATGAACACGTGAATCGGGTTTCAGTCGTTTGGTAGCAATTCCTTCGGGAAACTTGAACAGGACTGTACTGTAGTGTATGTCAATAATTTAAGAGGATTTCATGATATCGACCTGAAGACCCGGGAACCATGAGATGTCTGGCACTATAACTACTCAAAGCATTTGTTGCCTTGAGGCATAGAATTTCTAGTATATATTCAGAATACCGAGAATGTGCCACTCTTTCTGTTCTTCCAATGTAAATACTGCCGTAGACATACGGAAACTTGTATACACAATTAGAGTTAACATAAGGAGGGTGTACGTCAGTCTCTGATTGCCTCAAAGAACATGATTTTCGATGAACAGGAAGGAAGTTAGCGGCAGAATAGGTGGTGACTTTGACGTTTTTGACCTCCTGTTGAAATCCCGAAGTATTACCACCTTTAAAGTCGGGTTAAATGGAGACTTGTTTCTTCTTCGCTGTAATTAGTTTGGCACTTTAACTTTCACATCTTCTGTAAATGTTAATAAATTTCGCAGGGTAACCGTTGACTTTTGGGATTAGAAATTCTCCCTCTGTATAGCAAGTTCTCCTGGCTCTAAAAGGCAGGCTTTGGGCAAATCATAGTGTAGAGTTACTTGGATAATAACCGTTGAAACGTAACTGCTGCCCACTCAATGAAGGCTTTCGACAAATTTATGAAGAAACATATGACAAAGAAAGCGGAAAAGGACTACTCTGCATCTGTAGATAAGATACCTTTATATATATGACTGGAATTCAGGGGTGACGCACCTAGTGACGTAATTGCCAACAAGTTAACAAGAAAATCTATTCAAAGAACTTTTAATGCTGGCAAAACACAAGTAGTGTTTTCTGCACGATCGGTGGTGATTCCTCAATTGAAAGATAAAGTACCTAGACTAGACACTTCTAATTGTTACATTGGCTGTTGCTCTAGGAACTTGATTTTTCGTGCTCGAGACAATCTCTCAGTTTGGCTACGTAAACATATAGTAAAACCATCAGCAGCTCGATATCAGACCACCTGGTCCAAACCGGTCATAAAGCCAGCATTGAAGAATCCTTCTCTGTCATCGCTCCGGCACCAAATAAATTGCCAAAAACATCAAAGCACCGCATGCCCCAAACAGCAGAAGCTATCACGATTTTCGCGAAACATCCAGTGCTCTCTGTGCAAGAGAAGCAAGTCCAGTCACAAATACTGCCCTGGCCTTCAGTAGAGACTATAAATTCATGAATTTGTATTATTCATTTTCCTGATTCACCTGTTTGGTAATTAGTGCATTGTTATGTTGATGCTATCGAACTGATATCCATTGATATTACTATTATTGATTCAATGTTATTTAAAAATTAATGTTGCTAATGACAATAATTCATTCACTATTATGTATATATAACTGTAGAAGCTGATGATGATGTTATCGAGAAGAATATTTTTTGATGATATTAGATGGTTGGAGGCAATCGTCAGGAAGCCTTGTCTAACCTAGGTTTCGTGCTAGTTGGCACTCACCAGTCAGCAAGGCGTATCTGCAACCAGCTTGAAGGAACTCATGTCCCTTCTGAAATTCTAACCAGCGTCACCCACTGCTGCAGTCAGAGACGTTACCACTGAGCTATTCGGGCTCACGATTGACCTCCTGTAGGTTTGCTACCTAGAATGGTGGCCACATTGCAAACCTGACTGATAGAATTCAGTCTGCACCAAAGAAAGGACTAGACACATCACACTAATTACTAGTGTTCAATCAAAGAATATTCTTTGTTCAGTAACCATCCTTTTGAAAAATTTCGAAAAGTTGATCTCTGTAGTATTATAATTAATGAGAGCTTTTCTTCACGTAATTTATATTATTAAATTGATGAATATGATATAGGAATGCAGTGAATTTATCAGTAACAAAAGTAATAAGTACAAAATAGATGAGAATCATTCCTTATCATTTTGCAGATTGTAAAACTGTCAGAAATAGCTTCGCTTTGGCAGTCTGTTATTGAAGTGATGAACTAGTAATCTGGTAACCTCTGGAAAGAATTCTTTCACACCACATGGACTTTCAACTCAGATTTAGTCATCGCATATGGCAATAATTCATAACAAGTAAATTGTGATTAGACAGCTTTTTTATGCTGTTAATCTCAATCTACTAATAAGTAATATAAAGTTGATTTCTGGTTTACAGCGCACACTCATGATGTACACAGCGAAGTTATGTTTGGTAAGACTAACTTGAAGATGAACAAAAATATGGGAATTCCAGACATTTGTACTACACTGTAATAAATAAAATGTACGACTAAGTCGGGTATTCAGAAAATTCCAGTTGTCGATTGTATTGAAGCTGACAACGAAGTTGAAGAATGAGTGAATTTCAAATGCCTAGAAATGCAATTGGGGATCAATAAATAAGTGAACAAAGCAGTACGGAGTATAATCACACGTAAGTAGCATATCGTGTATTGTTTTTCTGCTTTTGATAATGGTTGTTTTGATAGATTTACTACACAATCATTTAGAGTTTCTTCAGATGGTTGTTTGGATATCTTAGCTAGTTTTCCTTTGAGGATGACTTGTCTTCGTTCCTTGTGTCGTTCGCTTAATATTTTAATGGCAGTATTCAATGTTGACAGATGTTTTGGCATAAGAGTCTGTTCAACCTTTTATTTATGGAATCTAATCATCACTCAAATTATCAAAATTAAATGAGGAAGTAAAACAAGAAATACGTCGCTGTAGCATACCTATACTCAAACAGAAAAGACACAATTCCCAACTTAGCACCGAAGAGCAAAATGCATTGAAGAAACTGAAGAAATAGAAAAGATATAGTTATTCTACCGGTTGATAAAGGAAGAATAAAACAGTAATCCGGGACACAGAAGACTACATAAAGAAAGCAGAGGATTTACTCAAAGATAATAATCTATTGATTTGATTGAGATAATGTCAAAATCTTAGACAGAGGAAACACCAAAAGTGCACTCAGGGAATTCCTAGTAGCCTGGTACTGAAACGAATATGCAATTAACAAACACGTTGATATAGACGAAATATACTAACTAATAAAAAGTAAATTATGTGATGAGAAATTTCAAAATCCAAGTCAACAGAAAATAATCAATACATATGTAAAGATGGTTACCAGGAGACGCAATTCTGTCACTCATAGAAAATTTAAATTAATTCACTTTATGCTAAAAATTGCGCTGAAGATGTCGCCCAGCAGGGGGACGACGAAAGGTCCGCAACTAAACCAACCAGCTCAGAGAACACTATTAATTGCAAATAGAGGCATATGTTGGACCGACAAGAATACCCTAGAAGATGTGGACTTCGATTTATGTCTGATATCAAACAAAGTCGAAGATCCACGAGGGAAAACCAACAAGTTGACAGAAGAAGTAGAGATGGTATGACATCAAATGAGCATACTAAAGACGGAGGTGATGAAGATATCTGACTACCACTACCACCACCAACAACGAACAATCATCATCAACGGGAGAAATTCAAAGGAGGTGACCTCTTTTACTTAACTTGGTAACATCGTTTTAAATATTGGAGGCACGGCTGAGGATGTCAAAGGCAGGATTGTAAAGTCAAGGCTGACCTTCATTCTTCTGAAATCAGAGTGGAAATCTACTGCACTTACCATAAAAAAAGAGATTCCGATTTTCAATATCAATGCTGAGTCATTACTTCTACATGATCTGGCGACTTGTTGTACTCATCACGGAAAACACTTTGAACAAACTTCAGACGTTTACCAACAGCTGCCTTGATTTCGTACTGAAGATAAAATGGTCAGTCGGAAAGGATTAGCAACAAGGAACTATGGTTACGTGTTAACCAGCAACCTATTCCCAATTCAACAAACTTGTGGAAGAAAATGTAGGTGTTACAAACACACACTGAGAAGACTGTTGAGTGACTTGATATGCCAGGCAAACCGTCGAGTGGAACTTGAATGGGAGTCTGAGGATGACATGGAGGAGATCGTCAAGGCGTGGAGATGAGAGCCTATGAGCAGTCATGCAGTCAGCTAAAGACGACTTCGGAGAACAGGATGAAATGGATATATGACGCTGAAGCTCTATGTTCCATTAGAAGCTTGAGGGGATAATAATAAATAATACCCTTTATATTGACTGAGATTATATGAATGCCCACTTAACATTTTAAAGCTAAGAAATGTGGTTAATTATCGGTGGACTGTTTGGATAAAGTGAATCAATACACTTAGGCGATATATGAATGTGTATCTTGGTTACTCTCTCTCTACTCTACTTCGGCTATCTCCTACGGAAGGATGAGCCGGCTTCATGAACATCTCGAATCATCGCTGCCCAGGCGCGGCGATCTGACGAAGAGAGTTCATGAACATTCATGGGAATTTGGTACGAGTGATGTCCCCAGAATCTCTCGGCCTTTTGTTTGAGAGTGCAGCTCTAGCCTTTACACAACCAAGTGTGACCTACAAGGCAGTAGGAGTGGAGTAGGGAGTCCACTATCCATTGGCAGCCGGTGAGCTCCAGTGAGTTTCATACGCCAGTCGTTGGAGGTTTGGAATCAGGGTTTAGCCATCTCCCCTAGACTGTCATCCAATGGACAGTCAACCCGGTGAAGAGCGCCGGGCATCCGCTTTCGCCCTCTCACTTTGGTGAAAAACACCTCCGCCACGTGAAGGCAGTGAGTAGGACTTCCTCAGGAGAGGCTATGTAAGACGGCCGGTCATATGGGAGCATTTCAAGAGGTGTGCGGAGGGGTGGCCAACCCGCAGCGCAAGGCACCCACCCCCGACCATTCTGAGGCTTTGGTTACACAACCCATTGAATCAGTAATGGTGATAGAGTGTAGAGGATTTATAATAAGTGCCTGTGAAATAGCAGTGGCTATGAGGGGAAAGCAGGATGATGCTTGTTTGCTAATGACAGTATGTAGGCGATAGTCACCTCATGCCTACATACAACTGGAAGAGAAAAGGCATTATTTTTGTATAACTGAAGGGACCAAGGAGTGAGTGTATGAAACCAGTCACAAATTCGCAGTCTACCTGAAATTGGAGTTTTACAATTTCCTCCGCATAGAGGAACTCACCGCTGACTACAGATTATCGTTGTGTTCGGTGAAGATGCACAGCTTTTGAGGTCAGTCTTTTCTTATCTCTGCTTCACACACTGAGAAGGCACCATAGCTGGATGTCTGGTGGTTTGACTAAAATGATTTACTGCAGTATCAATTCACCATCTGACCATGTATGTTTAGAATTTTATTACACCGTCTCTCTACTCGTCCTAGTACATCCGTATCAGTCTTCTCACTAGAAAATACTGAAAGAATTTTGTTGAAAGTTCGTCAATATTATTATCTAGAAAGCGTGTAAATGTTTATGAACCGTACGAACTAACCATTTCACGTAAGTCGCGCTTGCATCTGAAAGTGAAGTTAACAACCTGATATTTGAAGGGATTAAGCTTAAGACCATTTGACAAATAGCACTGACTAACTTCTGATAAAACGTCATTCATTTTGGACCGGTGTCACTGAGAAGTAACAGGCTTAGAGACAGTCAGAACATTGACATACTCACCAGAATCGGCTTCGTCAGAATTCGGCAAGTCATGTAAGAAGAAAGAACAGCTCTTTGAAGAACACCAGATAGAGTAACAATTGTAAACACGCGGCTGATTTCTACCAGGAAAACAGGAATGTAACCAACAATTAGTCAGGCACTCTGCTTGTATCTCAGCCAGCTCGTTTAACAAAATAGGCCTAGGTAGAGAGCTAAAGGCAGATGGGTAATCAAGGAAGGCACACCGAACATATTTGGCAGCTCTATCTGCATTAGAGAAAATATAATGATATAAAACGTCAGTGGCATCTAAAGTACACATTTTATGTTTATAAGCAAATTGATTGGGATCGTCAACAGCCTTCAATGAATGTTCAAGCTTACGTGAAGGCAGTTTTTCCACTATTCAATAAAAATTGAAGTAATGGCGATAGGTCTAAACTTAACACTTGGTATGCTTATTAATTTGGGCACAGAAACAATTTTAATGTCCTTCCAAGAAGCAGGCAGATTGTTACTGGAAAATGATTCTTTGGAAATACCAGTGATAGGATGATACAAAATGTCAGCATATTTATTGAGGATAATACCTGGTACACCATCTGGACCAAGCCATTCGGTAGGTTTCAGAGATTTGAGACACTTGAGAACATTGTTTGTGTTAAATTCGGAGAAGCAGTCATTGTTTCCACTTGAATCATTTCAGATGAAAACATCAGCTGGACGACAAATGAAGCAATCATCAAGAGTACCAGCGTCAACTGAAGAAGGATCATCATTTATTTGCTTAGCCCAAGTGATTTCCTTGAACACCTCCCACATGTTTGAATAGGTTTTGCATGAAAAGAAATTTTGGTAATAGGTTGCGTTTAGTATCTGTCTTTCTGATTCATTTAGAATGTTGAGTCTCTTAACAACAGGATCGCCGTATATTTTGAATAACCTTTGTTTTTCGCGTCGAAGCGTTTGGAGCTGAGAAGAGGAGAAGCGGTCAAATCCTAAGAAGAGTGTCTCTTTTGGACAGGGAACATCAAGACAGAATTTGAGGTAACATGTTGCATTTGTGATTGTGTCATCTAGAACTCGTTCGGTGAATAAGTCTCAATTTATTTCATTTTACATGCCTCTTAAACTCTTGATTCTGTCATGGTGTAACAACAGAAGACAAGGGCCAGGCAACAGATCGTTTATTAAGGAAAATCAACACATATTTATAGATTTTAATGTACATTATTGGAGATTATTGTTAGTAGAAAATACAGTCTTTTGATTGGTTGTTTCTCACAGAAAGTTAACCTTGCATCTCTTTGTGGCTGTGTCAGATCATCCATATGCTAACTATATCCGCCTACTCAAAACCTTTGTCCTCATTTTCTCACCACCAATATTGGGGACATAAACATTGACGTCAATTACTCTTTACCAACTTTGGCTAGCAGCTAGCTCTCACCACAATGGGAGTAACATGTATGTTGTGTTTTCTTGTCAAGGTTCAGGA
This sequence comes from Trichobilharzia szidati, assembly GCA_944472155.2. Lineage (NCBI taxonomy): Eukaryota > Metazoa > Platyhelminthes > Trematoda > Strigeidida > Schistosomatidae > Trichobilharzia > Trichobilharzia szidati. Next base: position 25,008,471 of record OX235273.1, read on the forward strand.
AGGCGCTTTTGTGCAGCCTCCTGTATATTTTAGGCAATACACATATGATACAATGAACAGAATTAATTAGTGGGACTCATTTCCGAGCTTCAAGTTAGCCGAAGTCATTTGTAAACACTAGATCAAGGGTATTTTCTAGTCTTGTTGAGAAGTGGACAATATTTTGATGACCTGATGATGTAAGGAAACTGTAGTCATCAGCAGAATTGAAGACAACAGTAACTACTGATAGGCAGTTTCGAAATGAGGTGGCAGCGAAAGAAGTCGATTCATCAGCGAATAAAGATAACTCTGAGAGACTGCACCAGGTGCAATTTAAATGTTAGAAATATATATGCAGGTACAGTTGAACAGGTGTTTCGGTTGACATTTAACAGTGAGACAGTCAGTTTGGTCACTTGAAAAAACTAAGCCTTACATTATTAGAAGTTCACCACTCAGAACTGATGAAAATTCTGTGTTCCATCTCCACCGACACATTTCTTCTCAGAGCTACTGTTATCTTATCTAAATAAACCAAAACCACTTGAACAGATCAAATTATCATCATATGGCTCATGGAACCATGTTTCTTCAAGGGTTATAATACCTGCCTTGCCATATAATATATTTTTGGGGAGACAAGGGATTGTAGGAAGTTGATTTTACCTGGCACAGGGCGACAGCTTTTGCTCATTATCCCAGGAACGATCATCTGATGTATAGGGGAACGTTTAAAAGCACGCTTTCAACCAGTATGATACTTTTGCTCAGGTTTTGTTCAAATTCGTTCACTTCGACGGCAATAAACATTTCAAATATTCACAAGTGTGAACAATGCAATTGAAAGTCACATTTTAATGCGTACAAAAGTGAAAATAATTGAACGCGAGAAATTAGATGCAATAAAATGACAGATGAATTTCTGATAGATGAAGATTCAAGCAGGAGACCAATCTATGAAATAAATAAAGTCATTAGAGAAGACTCAGAATTGAAATATGAGAGGGTCGAAAAATTATATGATGTTCAGTGCAAATATAAGGCCGTATATCGTAGCACCACACTGCAAAAAATGCAGTAAAATTTGCTACAGAATTCTCGTAGTATTTCAAGGTAAATCAACAGGCGAAATCCACTACACACATTTATAATAGGAAGCACAAAAAGTGAATGCGTGAAACAGAGCAAAATCGACTGAAATTCGAAAGATCCAACTCGAAGAAGGAGGGTTAAATGCCATTGAAGATAAATGAAATAGTAGGCGTGAAGGCGAAAAGTGGAGTCAAAAAATTTAGGAGTAAAATAACCTAAATTATTTCTTAAGTTAGGTGACTGGAAAACCTTGAACGGATTTGAAGAATAAAGGAAATAGTTGGCGATTGCTTCACATTCTGCAAAACATTGGCGCTCCATTTTAGCAGAGACAGAATTCTAGAGAAGAGTCATGGTGATTGAGACAGTAAATGATGAAGTTCGACAAAAAAATCTTCAGACACCCATGACTGTGTATGTTAGCGAGAAATGATATTCAAATGTTTTTCAAACAATGATTGGACGCGGAATTTCAATGCCGTCATGTTTAGTCTAGAAACAATCATTTTGACGACAACAGAGAAATATGGAGTCTGTAAACGAAAGCCCTGAACATCTGTTCATATGTGCAATTCGATGTCATCAAGAAAGATATCAGCGTCAGAGAAGGCTGCAACTAAGACTCAAATTGAATAGATAAATCTCACGAGAAGACGAAAACAATATTTTCAACTCCAGAACTCAGAATGGATTGCTACAATATTGAATTTGTCTCTTGAATCTGATGAAGTCAACGTTTGTCTTGTAAATGTGGTTATTCTATCGAGGCGTCTCTCAGTATAACAACGAAATATAATGTGATGCAAACATTGCTAGAATTCTCGTCTCGTCTCTTCAAAGACACAAGTCCCAGGAGACACTCATTCCCATCAAGTACACTTGTCAGCAAGTAACACAGTTAAACATCGAATAACTGAGGTACGAAACATCGAGGAATTAACACTCAAGTAGTCTACACATGAATCCAATATCTGCCTCGAAAACGATGTCAAAAGCTGTTTCAATTGGGATGAGGAGAAGAGTGAATGTGGTGAAGAGTAATATGGTGATCTCCTATCGCATATACATGTGAGGAGAAATGTGAATGGTGGTCAACAATCGTGACATGAGTGTGTACATCTCTGCGACCAACACGCGATGCTGGTCAGCAGTAGGCTGTACAGGCATTATAGAGGAAGACAATCAACGGAATTTTGGACGCTGAATGCAGTTTGTTGATTGTGATGCTGTATGTGTGAGAGGAACTTGCAGACAGAGAAATGTAAGAGTGAAAGATCATGAATTATGTGTAAAGGTAGGTCACTAGATCGCCTTGTGTGAGTTTGAGGAAACTGCGAAAGATATTGCGGCTGCCTTTCTTTTAAAAACAACATTGTAGTTACATTTTTAGGGGCAGAATTCTAGATAATATCATGTTGTTTGGCACTGTGAATGATGGAATTTAACAGTCAATCCTGAGTTACCCCTGACTGTACATGTTTGCGAGAAGTGATATTCATTAATAAAAGTATGCAATTGTGTTTCGAATAATGATTAGGCGTTTGGATGGCGCTGTCTTCATGTTAAACGTTGTTAGAGTCTTTTCAGTCATGAGAGATATCTCTGGATTCTCACATTGGGTGCATGGTCTACCCCTTTATTGTGGGTGAACAAACCTTAATTTTGAAAGTTTCAGAGTGTTTATCTTGTACTGAATTGAGCTTTATTCATTGGTTGATTGTATCAAGATTATAATTTTCGCTGCATCACTCTGAATGGATGTATTTATACCATTTTGAATTTTTTAAAATTTGGTTTAGAGTATTTGTGATTACGTCTTTGATTCATCCTTCTTTGATTTCAATTCTATTATTAAGCCCCTTTTTCAACCAATAAGATCACCATATCATTTCTAAAGTAATCATTCATGACATGTGGCGTTCTGTTTGACAGTAGATGATATCACCTTAAGTTTGTTGATAAGAAAGAACTGTATGCATCTAAATCAGTCTAGAATGACGATCGATTCGCCTTAACTAAATCGGATGAAAAATGTCACACTTATGTAGACCGAGTATTCTTTGATTTGCACTGATGATAAAATGTGATGTTATCTCCTGACACTGATCAGAAGAAAGACTACCCCGCTGGAATTGTCAGCCAACATTCTTGAGATTATATTTTGTTCCGAATATTCGGAGAAATTATATGCTACTCTTCTAATTGTATACCATATTCACGTTTTCAAATACTCTTACCACGTCTTGGGTCACCATAATCATAATCCTAAAAAGTCGAATCACAGAATAATGCCAGTTGAAATGAGTATAATGCTAAATATCCCGTCGCATTCAAATATATGAATCTATTTGTAATTAGTAGTGTTCTCTGAGCTGGTTGGTTTAGTTGCGGAGCTTTCGTTGTCCTTCTAGACAACATCTTCAGCGCGAGTTTTGGCATAAAGTGAACTGATTTAAATTTTCTATGAGTGATAGAATTGAGTCTCCTGGTAACCATCTTTACATATGTATTGATCATTTTCTATTGACTTGGATTTTGAACTTTCTCGTCACATAATTTGCTTTTTTGTTAGTAGGTAGATTTGGTCTGTATTAACGTTTTGGTTAATCGCATATTCGTTTAGGTACCAGACTTCTAGGAATTCCCTGACTTCACTTTTGGTGTTTCCTCCGCAACTAAACCAACAAGTTCAGAGAACACTACTAATTGCAAATCATCTGCCTGAGCTACAAATCTTCTCTACACATGAATTTATGTTGCCTTATTATTGTAGATTCAGACGAAATCCATTATGGAGAGATTTTGTTTTGAAGCACTGTCATGTGGTGTCGTCAGGATACTGATTAATTTATTAACGTAAATAACAAACCCAGACTACGAGTCTCGAATGATTCATTACGAAATAAGTTGTCGTTTCGCCGTCTCATTCATATAGACATAGACACACGCCTTGAAGTGTATCTGAGCGCACACAAATGTGAATTGAGTTGTTAGACTAGACAATACACATTGTTGAATCTGAGCAAATATAAGAAAGAAGACAAATCCAGGCACGGATAAGTCGCATGATACTTACATGTGATATATCGATTTATGCTTCACTTAACAATCTGTAGCTCATGAATATCAATGCTCAAGGTTGTTCCACAAGTTATAACATCCATCCATTGAGTAGTTTGTGTGTGAGTTTTCTCCATTGCTCGGAAATTCCGGACGGCTCATGAATGCTTCTTAATCAGATTTCAGTAGTAGCCTGTTATCAACAGATGTTTGTATGGAGATGGTTGCTTCAAAAACGAGGAGGAGAAGTAATAAGACATCTACATTTCAACTTCTTAATGCTTAGTTCTGTCAGGTGACGATCATACTTCTTCAGATTTGTCGACAGTTTCCAGATATTAAGACCTAAAACGATTGAAACTGAAATGATGATCACTGGGAATACACTAGTGAAAACTGTTAAACTCTATTCCCTAATAGAGCGCATTCTGATGTGATAGCATGGATGTTTAGCAGTGGTCAATGCTGGTTACGTGAAGAGAATAGTTGAATAAAGTAACTTCGCAGATTCAAGATGCGACACAACGCTGATTCACTGGCCTGAGTAGTCAGATACCACTGATATCAACCAGTAGTGCTTGCCAGCCAACTAGCCAGAGGAAAGTGATCTGAACACTGAACGGCCATGTCACTCGTCTGGGAATGACCTCACCAGCAGTGTGCCTAGTTCGACACAGCTCAGAGACCCGAATAGGTTCATCTCACGCAATTTCTGGCTAGCTACTTGAGCCAACTGCTAATACGTTAGACAGTATATAAAATCAAACAGAATGAATTAGAGTTGGAATCATCTTTGGGCTTGATTAACAACAGTTTTTCTGCCAAGTCCAGACTCTTACCGTTCAGCAACAACTACTATTTCAGTGATACATAGTTACTGGAGGTTAACTTATACTCCGATTATCTTAGACGATTTTCCAGCATCATTTCCATGTCAACTATCTACCAAATGATGGATGGTTGCTCGTTTACCTATTTCTGTAGCAAGTCTCTTGAAGTGTTCTCAAAAATCTGATTAGAATATTGTGTGAATTGATGTAAAAATTGTTCAAGGATGTATGCAGTTGACATAAACTGACGAAATAAGATGAAGGCATATTATCCGACCCAATTTATTGTTCTAGTCTTGTCGGAAGTGTTTTCATATAATTATATGAGATTATGAAACTTAAGCTGAACCGTCTAAACAATCTACTCAGCAAACTGGAATTCATCAAAACTAAAATATCTTATATATATGAAAAAAACCTCCGCCAAGTTAACTAGCTCGCTAGTTTTCTAGCCGGTTCCATGCCCGGGTAAAGAGGGAGGGTTGGGTGAGGGGCTAGCGACTTTATGCCTCGAAAGCTGTCAAGCTGCTAGAGAAACTTCATTGCATAGAAAATATATAGCGAAAATATTCATTCAGACATCTATAAAACACAAAATATATTAAAAATAAAAAAATTCAGAAAACCAACTTATTATTCGCTGGAATCGGAGAGGCTAAATGACATTGCGGTCTGGTGAAAGCCTTCGTGAAGCCAGTCAGCCAATGTGTCTTCTCACTATGAAAGCAAGAAATAGAATGTGGGCGTGGATTGTCCGTACAATGTACGAGAATGAGAAGGCTGCCAAAGTAGCCAAAGAAATGAGAAAATATGCCGTAAAAGTGCTGGAAATCTGCGAGGGCAGATGGAATGAATGTGGACTATCAAAACTGTCAACTGATGGGTCAGTGATCTACTCCTGTCTGGTCATCAGGACGACAACTAAGAGCACACTGAGGCAGTGAGTGTCTATCATGATGTCACCAGTGGCAGACAAAGCCCTAATGCAGTGAGAACCAACTTCTCCCAGGATAATGACAGCATGATCCAACTTAAAAGGAAGGAAGGTCACAATTATCCAGTGCAACGCACAGTGCTACAAACAACGCGGGACAAGGCAGGAAGGAAGAATATTGTCAACACTTACAAACAGTGATGGGCAGTATACCAAATGGAGACATCGAAATCCTCATGAGCGATATGAATGCCAGCTGAACCGGGAGCAGATAATACGGGAAAAGAACTCATCATGGGTCGATAGGCTCTGGTTGGGTGAAATGAATGAGAATGGAGAACTCTTTGCAGGCTTCTGCGCTTTCAGTGATTCGGTAATTGGAGGTGACGCGTACAAGCATAAGAATATCCACAAAGCTACATGGATTTCGCCAGGCGGACACACCACAAATCAGATAGACTCCATTTTAATACTGCTGGAGGAAGTAGAGACGTAGCCAGTCTGCTGGCCAAAAAGTCGAGGAGATGAGCAGATGTGGGCTTACTCACATCACCATCTAGCTCAAGGAACCTTCAAAGTCAACCTAAAAAATTCAAACCAACTGGACTCAGGCCATAATTCAAGTTCAACATTCAGAAAGTATGTGAAAAACTACACGGGATGATTTCACTAGAGATTAGGTCATAAAACGATCTTCTGTCGAATAATCACTGTTGAAAAAACAGTCGAATATCACTTCTCGCGAACATACACAGTCATGGGTGACTCAAGATTCACTGTTAAATTCCATCATTCACAGTGCCAAACAACATGATATTATCTAGAATTCTGTCCCTAAAATATGTAACTAGAATGTTTTTTTTGAAAGAAAGCCAGTCGCCAGATCTTTCGTAGTTTCATCAAACTCACACAGGGTGATCTACTCACCTACCTTTACACATAATTCACGATATTTTACTCTTATATTTCTCTGTCTGCAAGTTCCTCTCACACACATGCAGCATCACAATCCACACACTGCATTCGGCGTCCAAAATTCCGTCGATTGTCTTCCTCTATAATGCCTGTACAGTCTACTGCTGACCAGCATCACGTGTTGGTCGAAGAGATGTACACACTCATGTCACGATTGTTGACCACCATTCACATTTCTCCTCACATGTATATGCGATAGGTGATCACCACATTACTCTTCACCACATTCACTCTTCTCCTCATCCCAATTGAAACAGCTTTCGACATCGTTTTCGAGGCAGATATTGGATTCATGTGTAGACTAACTGAGTGTTAATTCCTTGATGTTTCGTACCTCAGTTATTTGACGCTTAACTGTGTTACTCACTAACAAGTGTACTTGATGAGAAGGAGTGTTTCCTCGAACCGGTATCTTTGAAGAGACGAGACGAGACGAGAATTCCTGCAATGTTTGCATCACATTACATTTCGTTGTTATACTGAGAGACAAACGTTGACTTCATCAGATTCAAGAGACAAGTTCAATATTTTAGTGATCCATTCTGAATTCTGGAGTTGAAACTATTGCATTCGTCTTCTCATCATATTTATGTATTCAATTTGAGTCTTAGTTGTAGCGTTCTATGATGCTGATAACTTTGTTGATGACATCGAATCGCTCATATGAACAGATGTGCAAGGCTTTTGTTTACAGACTCCATATTTCTCTGTTGTCATCAAATTGATTGTTTCCAGACTAAACATGACGGCATTGATATTGTGCCGTCCAATCGTTGTTTCTATTACATTCAAATATAATTTCTCGCGGACATACATAGTCATGGGTTTCGGAAGATTTTTTTGTCAAACTTCATCGTTTATTGTCTCAATCACCATGATTCTTCTCTATAATTCTGCTTCTGCTAGAATGAAACTCCAGTATTTTGTCAAGTGTAGTGCAATCATCAAGTATTTCCTCTATTCTTCAAAACCGTTCAAGGTTTTCCACTTACCCATCTTTATGGGTAATTCGAAGGTGATGCTGGAATTTTTGAAATCAAACGGAGGCAGGCCACAATTGAACTTCAACTTTCATTGACTGTATGACGAAACTAAATTGGATGACTTCGGTACAGAGGAAATCAGATCGGAAGAAATTCGGATACAGTACGTGGCATCCTTAATGAAGCCTGCGTGGAAGAACATTGGAACTAAGTCTCTGAAATTGATGGTCAGGGAAACGTGTAGAACTGTTCTAGGGAGAAAGAAGAGACAAAACAAGGAATGGCTGTCAACGGATACCTGGAAGCTAATAGAATAGAGGAGAGGAGGATTGTGAAACAGAAGATGACTCAATGCAGAGATGGGCAAGAGAAGGAGAATATGAATTCAGTGTGCACTGCGCTGAATAAGGAAGTGAAGAAGATTGCTAGGAAGAACAATAGATGGTTCTACGACACACTGTTCGGTAACTGAAGCAGAAGAAGCAGGCAGGCCTTTAGTGAAAGAGACCTCAGAATATTATATCAGATAACCAGGAGACCAAGACACCAACGGAGATGATGAAAGCATTAAAAGATATTCAGGGGAACATGATTACCAAGGAGGAGGAACAAATAAAACAATGAATGCGTTGACCACATTAAATAACTCTTGAATCGACCATCACCTGCAACTCGAACAGAAATAACACCACTGACAACAGCATGCACAGAACTTTCTGCCAGTGGACATCATTCCTCCAAAATAAGCAGAGATCCAGAATGCGATCAAGCTTCTGAACGCCGGCCGGGACGGCATTTGGGCCAGATGGTATTCCCCCAAAGCACTGAAAATGGACCCAGAGACTGTGGTGCATTATTGAAAAATGTTCGGGAGGAAGAAAAAGTACTTACGGATGGGGTGTTAGGCTGACTACCTTGTCAAGCTGTCAAAGAAGGGCGACCTAGTTAGACCTGTACAAGAACTGGCGTGTAATAATTCTCTTGTCAACATCAAATGTGATACTAAGTCGCATCATCCGGGAGAGAATAAAGAATGTACTGGATGCAGAACTCCATGTGAACAAGCTGGATTCAGGAAAGCCAAATCATGTGCTGGTCAAATGGCAACTCTAAGTATCATCTTTACAGAAAAAAATAGGATGTTAGTCAAACGTCTCACTACTTCAAGATCATCAACTTCGGTAAGGCCTTCGACAGACAGCGTTGACCAAGAATTAATTTGGAAACTGCTTCAACACTACGACGTGCAATGCCTAAGTCTTTATCAACCTCAATAAACAGCTGGCTGTATAACAATGCCATGTGTTAGCGGATCCAATAACGTCAAACTCAGTGAGGCATTCGAAGTGAATAGAATAGTAAGACAAGGCTCGCTAGCTATTACCGCCGACGATGTTCTTAATTGTGGTGAACTGGATTATGCGTCATTCTGTGCGTTGTGAACGAAGAGACAGGAATACGCTGGACCACTGACAAGTAGACTCCAAAAGATCTGGATTTTACGAGTAGATGATTTATGTTTAATACCACACAAAGTAGAAGACTTACAGGCGTAAACCTACAAATTGGCTGAAGAGCCTAGCAGCAAAGACAGGACTTCAAGTGATCAGCATTGAAAAGATGGAGGTGATGAAGATTACCAACCAACCACCAAACAACAATTACAAGCACCAGTAGCTATTAACGGGATAAATTTGAATGAGGTTACTTCCTTCACTTATCGTTTCAACCAGAGGCGACAGCACAGATGATGTCAAAGCTAGCCAGCCAGAATAGGAAAGGCAAGATACGCCTTTGTATTATCAAGACTAATGTGAAGTCAGTGAAGGCTTCTATATGGGACAGAAACTTGGCGTCCGCTTCAGGAAAAGGATTTTCAACAGGATGAGGACTTTTATCAACAGCCACACCCTTCGCTGTCTCCATCGTCAAGAACAAATGGCCTGCCAGAAAGAATTAACAACAGGAAACACTAGCAACAAACTAACCAAGAGCCGATCACTCAACGGATATCGTTAAGAAAATGGAAATGGACTGGACATAGGCTGAGGAGATAGTTGAATGACATCGCGTCCAGCGCAGGCCATGGAGGGTGTGGATCAAAATGAGAAGCGACAAGTGGAAATTCAGTGCGAGTGTGACATGCAGTAGATCGTGTGGCGATGAGGAGATGAGAGATTGCGAGCGATCGCGGACCCAGGAGAAGGGGATGACAGAAAATCGAATAAACTGTAGATGTTCCACTCGGAACCCAAGGGAATAATAATGGATTAGTATTATCGACTGTAAGCTTCAGGTAACGATTAAACTCATTGTTGACACTCATCCAGAGGGCGTATCGTGGGAAAGATGGCCTGGCGGTCAAATATTCAGACTCTTATCACTAAATGATACATTCAGATACCGCTGAACTCCATTATTTCATTTGTTTCTAATCCCGATTGCATTCTCAGTGGAACATAAGCCATCATATTTGGGTTCTGAGCTTTCTCAAGCACTTTTGTGTTGATAGCCTCATGTCCACCCCACCCTCTTTACTGGGATTACTTCCGGTTAATGAAGGCCTACGAGTGTATCAGCCATGGATTAAACTCCCAACCACATACGTGGTCGGGAAGCATTCAACATCTTCACCGCCAACGCCTTTTATTTATTTTGCTGATACTAAAGTGAGACTAAAAAGACTTCTGAGGACGTTTCGAGGGAAATAAAATCACGAGAAATTAATATATGAGTAAGTGATTTTAAGGATGTAACGGGTAGAATGGGAATCTAGCTATCTGCTGGACTCGAACCACTAGTGTTCAAATCAACAGTCCACGAGAGTACCAGCTGAGCTCTGAGACCCTACAACAAACTGGGTGATAACATCCCTGCATTATATATATATATATGTATATGTGGGGCTGTAGAACTTGAACATGAGCTAATGAAAGAGTGTCTCCTCTTCGAAAGTTGTTTTGCACATTTGTGCTTGTTGTCAATATCTTTTCGAATATTGTTTGCTTGATATTTAATTTAACTAATCGTCTGGTTACTGACGCAAAAACAATACATCTTTTGGGTAAACAATCTATTTATGGAAGGTTTTTTTGTTAGTAGAACCAACAGTTGATTTCGCCACAAGTAGTAGTAATACATTCAACTTAATTGTTTTAGGGGCAGAAACAAAAAATAACGTCACATGATATATGAATTACACAGTATAAATATGAGATTGGTAATGTTTCGCCTTTCAGTGCCATTCAAAATGACGACTACTATTGCATATATCATTTTACTGTTGCTCTATACAGGTTAGCTGGTATTTATAGTCAGCTCAATATACTTTTTGTCGTGTTGTAACTAGTAGTTGTCTGTTGTCTTTAGGACATGTGCTGATATTTTATGTTGCCCACTTATAAACATATTCAATAATTCATTTTCTGGTAATGTTGTACCTGCTGCGTGGAAAGATATATTAGGATCATCCTTGTACTAAAATTAGGTGGTGGTATTAATGTTAGATTCAGACCTTCAGTAATTAGCTCTCCTTTTTTGAAATTAATGGAGAAATTACTCTTACCCAATCTGTATCCTCTCTAAAAGGTTTTAATGATCCCAAACAGTTTGCTTATAGCCAGTGTAGAAGTACTTTAGATGCTGTTGCTGTATCATACCATAACACTGTCTCCCTCCTTAGACAAAGGAGACAAATGTGTACGTTGCACCTACCCTGACCTCATATCTGCTTCTGACGCAGCACCTAGATTCCTTTTGTTGAATAAGCTTTGCCTTACACAAACTGAGTTCTGGACTGTTAACTAGCTGCATTCTTATTTATTTCTCTAATAGAATGCAGTACACTAGTGTATAAGGGTGAATCTTCCGCTGACTTGCTTACTGAAGCTGATATTCCTCAGGGTGCTGTTCTCCCCGCTCTTCTTTTTTCTTTCTTCTCACATGACTTACTTCTTCTGAATGAAATCAACTTCGTCAAGTACGCTTCCTGTGAAGTCCCGGTCAGACTGCTGCAAACTTATTAAACTTTTTGTCTGATATCAGTGAGTGGTCTAAGCTAGCTGGTCTCACGTGTAATCTTTCACAATGCCAGGCCATAGACTTCTCATTTAGACATAAACGTGATTCACAACGATTGGTTAGTACACACGATGCTTGTAACCTAGAAGTGAACTGTAATTGAAACTAAGTCTAACACAAAATACCTTGGTATAGTTGTATTCTCAATTTTCATGCTTTATCAATATCCAAGAAAATGTTCCGTCTAAGCTACTACATTAAGAAGCTAAGACAATCTGATATCACCCAACCTTTGCTTTTACAATTGTTAACTCTTGGATCTTCCTGTTGTACTTAAGTACTCCTCCTTAGTTTTTCGTGGGCTAACGAGAAAGGACTGTGTCATTTTGAGAAGGGTATTAAAAGGTTGTGAGTAGGGTAAGTAGTGTTCAGCTTAGTCAGTCAGCTTGTTACTACATTAGTTGATAGACATCTGAACAACTCATCCGAGAAATGGTCTTAATCCACATCGTCTGATCCTCAGCACCCCATCTATTCTCAACCCTCCCCACCTTGTATCTCATCTGGTAGAACAAGAAGTCATTACTGCCAAGTATGGTAACTTAACGATACCATATTTGACCAGCCGATGGTCTATGCGATAGAGAAAATGTCAAGAGGGAAAGCTGTGAATCACTATGTTGTTTGCAAAATTATCTCCCATTTGTAATCTATGGTAACACTATCTCAATTCACTGACATTCGTAGCCACTAACATTATTACTATTTACACATATTTGTATAAATATGACTTCAGTGTCACTATAAGCACAAAACTAGAACTGCCATTAACAATCAATCCTGATGAGAGGCCATCGAAATAATTGATGGTACCATTTTATTCCGTAAAAACTGTTGTTCTTGCTTTATTCAAAACTAGATGCATTATTGTACCAAATGCTGAAAACTCCACAATGTATCATTAGTACTGTCTTGTAACAAAGCAAATTATTATTAACTGACTAAAAATGGCCATTACAAAATTTTTTTAAAAAGAGCGGTTACTGAACAAAGTATATTCTTTTCGATAACCTCTTCATCATCAGGTTCTACATTTGTATATACATAATAGTGAATGAATTAGTGTTATTAACAACATTAATGTTGTTTAAATAACATCAAATCAATCATAATAACAGTTCGATGGCATCAACATAACAATACACACTGAATATCAGAAAAATAAGGAATAATAATAATACAAATTCATGAATTTATAGTCTCTACTGAAGGTCAGGGTAGTAGAGGTGTCTGAACATGCTTCTTCTCCACACAGAGCATGGGTTGTTTCAGGCAAATCGCGACAGCCTCTGATGTGTGGAGTATGCAGAACCTGGATGTTTTTAGTAATTTGTTTGGTGCCCGATAGATAATGGTGAGGGACTTTTCGATATTAACTTTCTGGACAGTTTAGACCAGGTAACCTAAAATCGCGCTATTGATGCTTCTCACTACATCTTTATTTAAACACAATGGTAGATGTTCCCAAGCACGAAAAATCTAGTTCCTAGGGCAATATTCAGTACAACTCGCTCGACAAGCCCAGTTGAAATGGTAGATACAGATAGAATTGGCTAGTCTAGGTACTTCATTTTTCCATTGAGGAATCACCATCTGTCTTGTAGAAAACAAGACTTGTAGCTTGCCAGCATTAAAAATTCTTTGAACTGACTTTCTAAACTTATCGTAGTTATTTCGCTTGATAAATTGCCCTTAAATTGCAGTCGTATGTATAAAGGCCTCTTGTTTACGGATGGTGAATAGTCCTTTTCAACTTAATTATTCGTATGTTTCCTGATGAATTTGTCTGGATAGTTAGGGAACAAATGATTGAAGTACCTAGAATAGCCACTTCAAATTGTAATGTGAAGAAAGGCTTCTTCTTCCTAAGTACAAGACTTTGTTTTCTGCCTTCACAATAATTTTTTCCCAGTGGTTATTATGGTGATAAAACAAATGATCTAACATTATGCTAGCATGATTCCAAATTTCACACAGGTAATAATTTTCATGCATCTGTAATCCTTATTCCACATCAGTGCAAGTGTGGGATGTTTTTCGTTGGAGTCATTTATGTAACACGGGATCATGTGTTATTTACTGTATGAAATTTATTTCCCTTAATATATCAACGGATCTGTTTAATACAAACCTTTCAGCATCTTTGGGAAATGCGTAAGTTTTCCTTGTTTTCTTTCGGATCAAATCAGTTCTCTTCACATTTTATCTGTATATCTAGTTTGATATTTTATTTCCTATGAGTTCTGTTTTCTCTGATTATGTTGTTGTAAGGGACCAATGAAAGCCTAGTCATTTTTTTCAAAGTAAACATGTCATGAAGACAGTGAAGCAGTCTTGGTTTGTCATGCGAAAGCAAGATGAGTGAAGGCTTGATAACTAACTCAATTGTAAAACAAATTCATTCAAATAAAAGTATTCTGAATAAAAAGACTCTCCAACGTCTTCTTGTTAATCCACCCACGGTAGCTCTGACAGGAGCCTTTCTCATGACAATTACATATGCTTTATTTCACATTTAGAAGTCCATAACATAAAATGCTATTAATTGAGGAGGAATGGAGCTTCGCTAAACACAGTCTACAGTCGTAAAGGATTTCTAGAATTGCGTCAGTGGGCCAGCGGTAGAATTCTCGGAAACTACTCACCTATTGCGGGTTCAACTCTCTGCCTATTCACTTTTAAACCTCATCTAGATTACTAGCCGACGTTGGGCCTAACATGAGGAATGGCTGGTGAAGGGGTTGGTAACTCAAACCCTTAAAAATAACACCACTGTCACCGAAACTTTGCAACTTGAAGATGCATGTCCCACTGAGATTGCCAAGACGTGAACATGTAGATATTTTTTGCCTAGAAATGAAGTTATTTGATATGACATAATTACCTCCATCAGTGAAATGCAAGTTAACCATAATCATCACACATTTTGCATTATATACAGAGAGACCTATGATCCTGAAACCAGAGTACTTGTTGCATCGAAATTTTACCTCCTGTCTTAGCTAACAAACTGTAACTGTGCTGTAGTCAATTCAGATTCAAACATAATGATACACTCCAGATGAAATCTTTCCCTGTCATAAGAAGATTTTGACAAGGTGAATATTTTGTTTATTTTATGGTAAAGTTACTGAGCAGAACCACTGTTTTATATCAGTGAGTATTTAACGAGATATAAAGAAAACCACAAATGCGTTTATTTATCAGGCAGCTGCGCTCATAGAATCTCTCTCTACTTCAAGGCCCAACAGAAATAAATCCTCTATTACATTTAAATTACTTTGTTTCAGTGTGTACTACAGTTTTCAAATTTTTCTTGGAGCTGTTCTTATGCATACGAAATATCATAATTACTTCACAGGCGATCTACGCTGTAAGTGTTCTGTTATTTCGGTGAATGTCCCTCTTCCTACTACATTTACATGACTTAATTGTAACTATTTAGCAAATGGTCGACCAACACTGTACTTAAATGATTCTCTACAAAACAACTGAGTGAATTTATCCAGTACTCTGATAATGCAAGAATAGTTATATGCTTATCAAATACAATGACCATTTCCTTCTGTGATGAAATATATGAAAATTTCAGAATAAAATGTTTTGGATAATGGCAAATCATTTGACAAGCATGAAATGTAAGAGAGATTTGATATCGCAAAAGAACTGTAAAAAGGAGGTGTTATTTCTTCTTTCTCCTTAGAGTTAATTTCCATCTATTTTGAAGACGAAACGAAACTGGAAAAATAACTAAGGATACATTCAACTAAGAGTATATACTAACCGAACATGTATGTTTTAGAATGCGTATACCACATGTAGGTTATATCACATTGATACTGACTGGCTAACTGACTAATTGCATGTCAATCTGTATGAATCAATTGAGGATTTTTCTGACCAAGTTGACGGATTGCTACGTTGAATGAACTTCGTAGGCTATTGTATAATGTACCAAAATATTAAGAGAACAACAGTAGAATGCATTATGAAGACTAAATGCCATAATGTTTTAACCACATTTGAGTGAGAATGCTGTTCCCTATGACTGTCACAATTATAATTAGATATCATCGCATGTGTACAAACATATATATATAGGTACGTGAAATGAAGCATATTTGACACCTTATTAGAAGCTGCTTATTCTTTTGTGTTCTCTGTTTCACTTGAGCAGAAGTGGTGGTGCTCATGCAGTGAAAGTGAATATATGTTGTTGAGAATTCATTCTCTTATATGATGCACTTAAAAGTACTTTATTCAATAGCTATATGCCTTTTCCATAAACTTCATCGTACACAGTAGGTGAATTGTGTCAGCCGTTCACTTCACCCCTGAAAATCTTATGGTATACGAATACGGTGGACAGTTTGTAGGATAGTCGATATATAGAAATGGTGAAACATCAGCTTTAGCCTTCGAGATCGATATTTTGCAGAGATTTGAACAGGTTCACGTTGGGAACAGTATTCAATATACATATATCTGTCAAACGTGCATTTATTCAGTATAAAGCACATTTTACACCTTCTTACTAGCTGTCTATCGGTTTGTGTTTCCTATTTCATTTGAGCAGCAAAGGGGGTATGGACTTAACGTAAGTGAATATGTGTAGTCGAATATTTATTCTCTCATATGATACTGTTAATAATACCAATTATTCACAACCTCATTCATCAGATGTTCAGATATAAGAAATTCCCTCTGAAAAATACTCGGACAAATAGAATGAATGTGTCGCACTAACTAATCTCCATTGTCACGTCTCGCTTAAATACGTAGGACAAAGTTGTGCATTTGTATTAAACCGCAGAAACACGGTGGATATTCGCATGCGTTTTACCAATATTCGACGTACCAATCACATATGTTATAAAAGACGCACATATTCTTCAATAAAATTTCTTTCGAGGAGATTTGGGAATCAGTGCAGACATCATCTGTGATTTGTTTCTTAATAAGAGCGTATTTTTTCACCTTGAATTTTCACGAGCTCACACATACATTCTAATTTGTTGTTGAAATGTAATATTACAGAATTAATTTTTGTTGGAGGGTAATATCAAACTGATTAATAATGCGGAGAATAGTTCTCAGGAAAAGAGACGGTCGGAAAAGGCGAACTCTAATGACCCATTATGAAAAACGCTGAAAACGAAATGTGTAGTTGGAGCACATCCCATAAGATGTGTATTATGAGTAGAAATCTCACAGTATACTATCTCTGGGAAAGACTTGTGCATGAATGGAACAATTGTTGCTTCTGATGATTTCAAGATAGACAGTGTTTCATTGAGGCCTGGAGATTTACTAGTATTCTTCTTAGGACATTTTCAATGCTCTCAGGCACAAACTGAAAATTGTGTTGGTGGAGACGGGAAGTTTGGAATGTATTGCTTTCACATTATGAGATAAATTCACGTGTCAGTGTCCTCAACACTGAGGAGTTTCATAGGATCTCACAAATTTAAGTAACGTCATGATGGGTTTTGGAATGATATCTTGTACACGATACAAATTTCGGGAAGATAAAGTAAGGGGAATACTCCCTTGTGGAGAACAAAATCGGGACATTTTCGTCGTTAGAAAATATTTCATTGTAGACGACATCCGTAATACTATATACGGTCTTATCTACCACTTACAGTGAAACTGTGGAGTGAGTAAATATTATATTTTTTGAGTTGTCGCTGCTCATAAAATTTGCTGAAACATCCGTCAATAATTATCAGAATAACGAGTGAAGAATCCTCCAGTGAACTCGACTGCAGCCACAAATATTACGAATAAATAACATTGTGGGATACAGGTTGAAACATGACGTGGAGACATAACTTGATAGTTATGCTGAGGAACTGACATTAGTGATTGTGAGCAGCTTTACCGAATTGTGAGATTTAGTACATTTAAATGGTTCTTCAAATCACCAAGTATGTCCATATATATTCAAAAGTAAATGCCCGACTTTGTTCAGTGAGGAAATATTTTATGTTTACCTAATTTTCAAGGTGTGGAGTCATTTTTCTAATATGGAAGAAGGAATGAATTAGCTCTGTAGATTCGACGAGGGATATACAAACGTGATATGAATGAAGATAGGCAACATGGTCCTCAAATTGTCTGATTTTAGTTGGTTGGTGGTTGTAGTGAAATTCTGAAAAGATTCTTAAGTAAATAAATAGGTAATATGGTTTGAAAATGATTGTGAAATGAATTCGTTGAAAGGAGATATTTCTTCACTGAGGAAAATTTGTGCTTTTACCTGTTGAAATGATTAGTGAATGACACTTTCTTGTTCAATATCTGGTTTATGATGAAGCTGCCTTGTTACTGAATCAATTTTCAATAGTTTATGCACACTGTTACGACCATATTTTTAGAGATTCGAAGCCGTATGTTATAGTGCATTTGACGTTTTCATAGTGTTTGAATTAACTGTGAATCAACTTACGTTTAATTCTGAAGGAATTTACTCTCACATACTGTCCGTGTGTATTTTTTCTAAAATGTTTGTAGAGACAAATTCCGTCGATTCATTAAATTACACTTTGAGCTAGCCAGAGAATCGAAAATAGAGGATCCATCTGTAGTACAGCAGCATATTATGCATAAAATAATTGACATAATATACAAAGTCAAAATTCAGTGTTGGCTGTGGTTGAGTGACGTCGTATGTCAAAAGAGTGTGTGTCAACAAGGGAAAGCAAGAACTCTGAGTTGTGGGGGATCCATGGTCAGATTAAACAATGCTCGAATGCGAGATATGTAATAAGGATATTCGACTGAGTGGTGTTCAAGGGAGAGAGATATATAAGTAGAGCACGTTCAGCAGATATTGTTTAAATGTATGGAGATAATTAGTATATATGAAATACAATACTAACACATTAAGTGAGGTTTACTTCAATAGCAAACCATAGTCATAGCTATGTAGTAACAGAGCGGCAATGCATACTACTCACAAAAGAAAAATAGTAGAACATTGAACATGAAAATAAAGAATAACAATCTACAGGTGGTAGAGGAATTTTCAGTACTTTCTAGGTATACTAATTCTGCTTAAACACTCACATTCCTAATTGTTCGCATAACTAATGAAATGTCTTATCTAAATGTGTTTGTATAGTCAGTGCTGTGAAAGAAATTATGTTTTTGTGGGCATTGTATATGTACTCATCTGAAAGCATGCTGCTGCTGCCTAATGCATATTGTACAGTTTCCTACGAGAATAGAAGAATAAAACTTGTGCACTGTGGTAGAGTATAATTGCATTATGGATAAAATTTATTCCGATAAACTCTTACAGTGTTATAAAGTAATATTAACTGATGACCATGTTTCGAGCACAATTTATTGCTCATAACCATGCCATATCACCTTGATATGATTATCAGCGATAAATTGTGCTCGAAACATGGTCATCAGTAAATAATACTCTATAAAACTGTGAGACTTTATCGGAATAAATTTTACCCACAATGCAATTACCTTACAAGAAATTGTGATTGCTTCCTTTTAGTTTCACGTGCATTTATGCGTTCAATCATTCTACCTCGATTACTTGATATTGTTGTTATCTGCCATTTTCATTTGAATACGCCTTACTCACAACTAACAAATTCTTAAACTAGTCTTTTCGACTGTGATACCGATGTTGTATTTCAGACAAGGTGGTAAGCAAAATTACGTGATAGTGTTATACACACGCTTTCGTCATAGTGCACATTGATGTGTTTGAGAGAAATTTGTTCTACACTTGCCTTTTCACGAATGTAGGTATGCTCAATGAAGATACGTGCATAAAAATATACTCGCCCTATCTGTTTCCTCAACCACCTCGAATATTTTCAATATTTATTGACACTGTGGTTAACTATCCACTTCATCATCGGTGCTAGACAATTTCCAATTTTCTAACATCTGAACACAAATCAGTCATCGAAACTATTACATTGTCATTCCATCTTCATGATTTCTATCGTCGCCTACGTCAGTCACTTGAACTTATTTCATCAAAGGGACAACTCACCCTTTTAGTAAATGTCTCATTGATAATTTCCTGTTACTAACACACACACACACAAAGAGACGTCGTTGTCATTTGTCCAGATATGATATTGATACAAAGCGTTTTGTGTAAAGTTGAAGTTTGAATTCGTTTTAGGAGGAAACAATATTGCTTGCTTATGGTTTGTGTTAACCATAACGACAGGGAATTTTATTATTCCAAATGAATTTTTCTCAAAAACGAGAGCGACTTCCATTTGAAGGATGCATTGAATGAATGTTGCGGCTTCAAAGAAGTCTTCCATGAATTTGCTGAAATAGATGAAATTAGTGAAGATATTCACCGAGAAGATTGAATCATTTATATTCCCATAGTTGTGAGGTAAGTTAACCCACTTGAATATGATTGGAAGGACAGACCTGGACATTGTCAATGGGCTGTATACACTGACTGAACACATATGATTTTTAAATGCGTATATCGCATGTAGGTACTATCATACTGATACTGACTGATTAACTGGCTGATTGCATGCCAGTTCAGTGGAAACCATTCATTCGTCAGATAATCCGTGTAAATTATTTAGGGCTTTGTCTGACTTAGTTAATGGATTGCTACGTCCAATAAACTTCCTAGAATATTATATGATATGTCAAAATATTAAGAGAACAACGGTAGAATGCATTATGAAAACTAAATGCAATGATGATTTAACAACAACTGAGTTAGTAGGCTGTTCCTTACTTGTGCAGTTATTATGATCAGATATCATCGCACCTGTACAAATATATATATATATATATATAGGTAAGCGAAATAAGCATGTATTAAGTATGAAGCAATTTTAGGCATGTGGGCTTATCTGACACCTTCCTACCTACTGTTTATTGGTTTGTGTTTTCTGTTTCATTCGGATATCAGTGGCGGTAGTGGCGCAGTGTAAGTGAATATATTTAGTCATTTGTTACCTTTGAAAATGCTCCATAATATATATATATATATGTATATATATGGATAATTCATCTTGCAGAGTAGGCGAATTGTGTCATCTGATCACTTCAATCCTGGAAATGTCTTGTCCTAGTATTAGAGCAGACAGTCAGTATGAGTATGAAAGGTTCAAAGATAGGAAACATTTTCTTTCAAAATTCATTCTCAACCTAATTCATTATGTGTATAGATAACAGAAATGCCATTAGAAAGCTACTCTTTCAAATAGAACGAATGTTTCCTGCTTACTGATCACAGTTTCCACGTTTAGGCTCAGTACGCTACACAGAGTTATAAATTTGTATAACACTGGAGATCCGCATACATTTTACCAATATTCGATGTATCAATCACATATGTTGTAAAAGACTCACATATTCTTGACTAGAATTTCTTTCGGAGAGATTTAGGAATCCGTGCAGACATCATGTGTGATTTGTTTCTTAAGAAAAACGTATTTGTTCACTTTGAATTTCTACGAGCTAACACACAGGTTCGAATTTGTTGGCGAAATATGATATTACAGAATACATTTTTGATGGAGGGTAATATCAAACTGATTAATAATGCGTAGAATAGTTATCAGGAAATGAGACGGTCGAAAAAGGCGAACTCTAATGACCCATTATGAAAAACGCTGAAAACGAAATGTGTAGTTGGAGCACATCCCATAAGATGTGTATTATGAGTAGAAATCTCACAGTATAATATCTCTGGGAAAGACTTGTGCATGAATGGAACAACTGTTAGTTCTGATGATCTGAAGACAGACAGTGTTTCAATGAGGCGTGGAGATTTACTAGTATTCTTCTTAGGACATTTTCAATGCTCTCAGGCACAAACTGAAAATTGTGTAGGTGGAGACGGGAAGTGTAGAATGTATTGCTTTCACATTATGAGATAAATTCACGTGTCAGTGTCCTCAACACTGAGGAGTTTCATAAGATCTCACAAATTTTAGTGATGTCATGATGGGTTTGGAATGATATCTTGTACACGATACACATTTTGGGAAGATAAAGTGAGAGAAATATTCCATAGGAGAACAAAAATGGTAAAATTTTCGTCTTTACAAAATACGTCATTGTAGATGACCTCCATAATACTATATACGGTCTTATCTACCACTTACAGTGAAACTGTGGAGTGAGTAAATACTATATTTTTTGAGTTGTCGCTGCTCAAAATTTGCTGAAACATCCGTCAATAATTATCAGAATAACGAGTGAAGAATCCTCCAGTGAACTCGACTGCAGCCACAAATATTACGAATAAATAACATTGTGGGATACAGGTTGAAACATGACGTTGAGACATAACTTCATATTTATGCTTATTAACTGACATTAGTGACTGTGATTTTGAGCAGCTCTACCGAATTGTGAGATTTAAAACATTGAAAGGATTTTTTCAAGTTTCCAAGTATGTCCATATATTCAAAAGTAAATCACCGACTTTGTTCATTGGGGAAAGTTTTTATTTTTAGTTTACCTTATTTTCAAGGTGTGGAGTCATTTTCCTAATATGGAAGAAGAAGTGAATTAGCTCTGTAGATAGGTCGACGGATATAAACACGTGATATGAATGAAGATAGGCAACATGGTCCTCAAATTGTCTGATTTTAGTTGTTTGGTTGGTGTAGTGAAATTTTGAAACGATTCTTAAGTAAATAAATAGGTAATATGGTTTGAAAATGATTGTGAAATGAATTCATTGAAAGGGGATATTTCTTCACTGAGGAAAATTTGTGCTTTTACCTGTTGAAATGATTAGTGAATGACACTTTCTTGTTCAATATCTGGTTTATGATGAAGCTGCCTTGTTACTGAATCAATTTTCAATAGTTTATGCACACTGTTACGACCATATTTTTAGAGATTCGAAGCCGTATGTTATAGTGCATTTGACGTTTTCATAGTGTTTGAATTAACTGTGAATCAACTTACGTTTAATTCTGAAGGAATTTACTCTCACATACTGTCCGTGTGTATTTTTTCTAAAATGTTTGTAGAGACAAATTCCGTCGATTCATTAAATTACACTTTGAGCTAGCCAGAGAATCGAAAATAGAGGATCCATCTGTAGTACAGCAGCATATTATGCATAAAATAATTGACATAATATACAAAGTCAAAATTCAGTGTTGGCTGTGGTTGAGTGACGTCGTATGTCAAAAGAGTGTGTGTCAACAAGGGAAAGCAAGAACTCTGAGTTGTGGGGGATCCATGGTCAGATTAAACAATGCTCGAATGCGAGATATGTAATAAGGATATTCGACTGAGTGGTGTTCAAGGGAGAGAGATATATAAGTAGAGCACGTTCAGCAGATATTGTTTAAATGTATGGAGATAATTAGTATATATGAAATACAATACTAACACATTAAGTGAGGTTTACTTCAATAGCAAACCATAGTCATAGCTATGTAGTAACAGAGCGGCAATGCATACTACTCACAAAAGAAAAATAGTAGAACATTGAACATGAAAATAAAGAATAACAATCTACAGGTGGTAGAGGAATTTTCAGTACTTTCTAGGTATACTAATTCTGCTTAAACACTCACATTCCTAATTGTTCGCATAACTAATGAAATGTCTTATCTAAATGTGTTTGTATAGTCAGTGCTGTGAAAGAAATTATGTTTTTGTGGGCATTGTATATGTACTCATCTGAAAGCATGCTGCTGCTGCCTAATGCATATTGTACAGTTTCCTACGAGAATAGAAGAATAAAACTTGTGCACTGTGGTAGAGTATAATTGCATTATGGATAAAATTTATTCCGATAAACTCTTACAGTGTTATAAAGTAATATTAACTGATGACCATGTTTCGAGCACAATTTATTGCTCATAACCATGCCATATCACCTTGATATGATTATCAGCGATAAATTGTGCTCGAAACATGGTCATCAGTAAATAATACTCTATAAAACTGTGAGACTTTATCGGAATAAATTTTACCCACAATGCAATTACCTTACAAGAAATTGTGATTGCTTCCTTTTAGTTTCACGTGCATTTATGCGTTCAATCATTCTACCTCGATTACTTGATATTGTTGTTATCTGCCATTTTCATTTGAATACGCCTTACTCGCAACTAACAAATTCTTAAACTAGTCTTTTCGACTGTGATACCGATGTTGTATTTCAGACAAGGTGGTAAGCAAAATTACGTGATAGTGTTATACACACGCTTTCGTCATAGTGCACATTGATGTGTTTGAGAGAAATTTGTTCTACACTTGCCTTTTCACGAATGTAGGTATGCTCAATGAAGATACGTGCATAAAAATATACTCGCCCTATCTGTTTCCTCAACCACCTCGAATATTTTCAATATTTATTGACACTGTGGTTAACTATCCACTTCATCATCGGTGCTAGACAATTTCCAATTTTCTAACATCTGAACACAAATCAGTCATCGAAACTATTGCATTGTCATTCCATCTTCATGATTTCTATCCTCGCCTACGTCAGTCACTTGAACTTATTTCATCAAAGGGACAACTCACCCTTTTAGTAAATGTCTCATTGATAATTTCCTGTTACTAACACACACACACACACAAAGAGACGTCGTTGTCATTTGTCCAGATATGATATTGATACAAAGCGTTTTGTGTAAAGTTGAAGTTTGAATTCGTTTTAGGAGGAAACAATATTGCTTGTTTATGGTTTGTGTTAACCATAACGATAGGGAATTTTATTATTCCAAATGGATTTCTCTCAAAAACGAGGGCGACTTCCATTTGAAGGATGCATTGAATGCATGTTGCGGCTTCAGAAAAGTCTTCCATGAATTTGCTGAAATAGATGAAATTAGTGAAGATATTCACCGAGAAGATTGAATCATTTATATTCCCATAGTTGTGAGGTAAGTTAACCCACTTGAATATGATTGGAAGGACAGACCTGGACATTGTCAATGGGCTGTATACACTGACTGAACACATATGATTTTTAAATGCGTATATCGCATGTAGGTACTATCATACCGATACTGACTGTTTAACTGGCTGATTGCATGCCAGTTCAGTGGAAACCATTCATTCGTCAGATAATCCGTGTAAATTATTTAGGGCTTTGTCTGACTTAGTTAATGGATTGCTACGTCCAATAAACTTCCTAGAATATTACATGATATGTCAAAATATTAAGAGAACAACGGTAGAATGCATTATGAAAACTAAATGCAATGATGATTTAACAACAACTGAGTTAGTAGGCTGTTCCTTACTTGTGCAGTTATTATGATCAGATATCATCGCACCTGTACAAATATATATATATATATATATAGGTAAGCGAAATAAGCATGTATTAAGTATGAAGCAATTTTAGGCATGTGGGCTTATCTGACACCTTCCTACCTACTGTTTATTGGTTTGTGTTTTCTGTTTCATTCGGATATCAGTGGCGGTAGTGGCGCAGTGTAAGTGAACATATTTAGTCATTTGTTACCTTTGAAAATGCTCCATAATATATATATATATATATGTATATATATGGATAATTCATCGTGCAGAGTAGGCGAATTGTGTCATCTGATCACTTCAATCCTGGAAATGTCTTGTCCTAGTATTAGAGCAGACAGTCAGTATGAGTATGAAAGGTTCAAAGATAGGAAACATTTTCTTTCAAAATTCATTCTCAACCTAATTCATTATGTGTATAGATAACAGAAATGCCATTAGAAAGCTACTCTTTCAAATAGAACGAATGTTTCCTGCTTACTGATCACAGTTTCCACGTTTAGGCTCAGTACGCTACACAGAGTTATAAATTTGTATAACACTGGAGATCCGCATACATTTTACCAATATTCGATGTATCAATCACATATGTTGTAAAAAACTCACATATTCTTGACTAGAATTTCTTTCGGAGAGATTTAGGAATCAGTGCAGACATCATGTGTGATTTGTTTCTTAAGAAAAACGTATTTGTTCACTTTGAATTTCTACGAGCTAACACACAGGTTCGAATTTGTTGGCGAAATATGATATTACAGAATACATTTTTGATGGAGGGTAATATCAAACTGATTAATAATGCGTAGAATAGTTATCAGGAAAAGAGACGGTCGAAAAAGGCGAACTCTAATGACCCATTATGAAAAACGCTGAAAACGAAATGTGTAGTTGGAGCACATCCCATAAGATGTGTATTATGAGTAGAAATCTCACAGTATAATATCTCTGGGAAAGACTTGTGCATGAATGGAACAACTGTTAGTTCTGATGATCTGAAGACAGACAGTGTTTCAATGAGGCGTGGAGATTTACTAGTATTCTTCTTAGGACATTTTCAATGCTCTCAGGCACAAACTGAAAACTGTGTAGGTGGAGACGGGAAGTGTAGAATGTATTGCTTTCACATTATGAGATAAATTCACGTGTCAGTGTCCTCAACACTGAGGAGTTTCATAAGATCTCACAAATTTTAGTGATGTCATGATGGGTTTGGAATGATATCTTGTACACGATACACATTTTGGGAAGATAAAGTGAGAGAAATATTCCATAGGAGAACAAAAATGGTAAAATTTTCGTCTTTACAAAATACGTCATTGTAGATGACCTCCATAATACTATATACGGTCTTATCTACCACTTACAGTGAAACTGTGGAGTGAGTAAATACTATATTTTTTGAGTTGTCGCTGCTCAAAATTTGCTGAAACATCCGTCAATAATTATCAGAATAACGAGTGAAGAATCCTCCAGTGAACTCGACTGCAGCCACAAATATTACGAATAAATAACATTGTGGGATACAGGTTGAAACATGACGTTGAGACATAACTTCATATTTATGCTTATTAACTGACATTAGTGACTGTGATTTTGAGCAGCTCTACCGAATTGTGAGATTTAAAACATTGAAAGGATTTTTTCAAGTTTCCAAGTATGTCCATATATTCAAAAGTAAATCACCGACTTTGTTCATTGGGGAAAGTTTTTATTTTTAGTTTACCTTATTTTCAAGGTGTGGAGTCATTTTCCTAATATGGAAGAAGAAGTGAATTAGCTCTGTAGATAGGTCGACGGATATAAACACGTGATATGAATGAAGATAGGCAACATGGTCCTCAAATTGTCTGATTTTAGTTGTTTGGTTGGTGTAGTGAAATTTTGAAACGATTCTTAAGTAATTAAATAGGTAATATGGTTTGAAAATGATTGTCAAATGAATTCATTGAAAGGGGATATTTCTTCACTGAAGAAAATTTGTGCTTTTCTCTTTTGAAATGATTTGTCAGTGACACTTTCTTGTTCAGTATTTGGTTTATGATGAAGCTGCTGCATTGTTACTGAATCAATTCTCACTTGTTTATGCATGCTGTTACAAACATTGATTGTAGAGATTCACATCGGTATGTTACAGTCCATTTGACGTTTTAGAAGTGTTTGAATTAACTGTGAATCAACTCACGTTTAATTCTGAAAGAGCTTACTCTCACATACTGTCCGTATGCATTTCTTTTAAAATGTTTGTAGAGACAAATTCCGTCGATTCATTAAACTACACTTTGAGGTAGCCGGAGAATCGAAAATAGAGAATTCATGTGTAGCATGGCAGTATACTATACATAAAATAAGTGATATAATATACAAACTCGAAATTGACATGTTGCTGTGGCTGAGTGACGTCATATGACCAGACAGTGTGCGTCAACAAGGGAAAGCAAGAACTCTGAGTTGTGGGGGATCCATGGTCAGATTAAATAACGCTCGAATGCCAGACAAAGAATAAGGATATTCGACCAAGTGGTATTCAACGGAGAGGGGTATATAAGTAGAGCGTGTTAAACAGGTATTGTTTAAATATATGGAGATAATTAGTATTTATCAAATACAGTACTAACATATTAGTGAGGTTTACTTCAATAGCAAACTATTGTCATGGTTATGTATTAACAAATCGGCAACGCATACTACTCACAAAAGAAAAGTAGTAGAACATTGAACATAAAAATAAAGAATTACAATCTACAGGTGATATTGGAATTTTCAGTACTTTCTAGGTACACTATATCAGCCTAAACACTCACATTCGTGACTGTTTGCATAATTAGTGAAATGCCTTATCTAAATATGTTCATGTAGTCACTGATGCGAGAGAAATTATGTTTTTGTGAGCATTGTTTACAAACTCATCTGAAAACATACTGCTGCCTAATGTCGTAATGTATATTGTGTAGTATCCTACGAGAAACTGTAATTTTTTCGGTTCAGTTTCACGTGTACCTATTCGTTCAATCATTCTACCTCGATTACTTGTTACTGTTGTTGCATGCTATTTTCATTTGAATACGCCTCACTTAAAAATAAATAGTTACTCGGTTCGTCTTTTCGACTGTTGCTGTTGTATTTCAGACCACCAGGAAGCTGTAAGCAAAATCACTTGGAAGTGTCACATGCATGTTGTAGTCACAGGTTATATCGCTGACAATATTTATTGTCATGTGACGTGATGGAAATCGAACAGATTTACTTTTTTCAATGTTCACTAATGACTAGTTTGTATTTTCCACAATATACATATGGAAGTTTACAGAAGAATAGTTAGAACTCCTCTCATTCGATGGTTTGATAGGAAATGACAGTTGACTATGAATGCGTATATCTTCTGTCCATCTGGTTACTCCTTACAATGGAGTGCGACAATATTCACTTCATCGATACATAGCTGAATGAATGTGAAATTTGCAGAACAACAATACATTTAAGCGAACATTATTGTTTTCAATTAGATCTCATCAGGCTTAACTCTAATATATATAAGTTTACAAATAAAAATTCAAATATAAACCAATCGTGGTGTTATGTCTATAGGATAATACGATGGTGAATATAAATTGTGCAATTAGTCATAATAGTAGTAATGATAATAATAGTAATAGTAATAATAAAAATGATCTTACCAATAATAAGGATGAAAAAGTGAGGCAATCTGTGATAACACGAATAATGAAAAAACAGTATGATTAAACAAACAACTATTCAAGTGGAAGTAGTTCATAAAGGCCAGTAAAAACAAATGAACCGATTAAGTAATGTTAGATTGTAAGGGAGGTAAATGAAACACGTTTATAATGAAGATGTGATAAGATTAAGGGATGAGAAGAAAGGGGTTGAAAATATAAACAAAGGGTAGTGTAGAAGTCATTAGCTGGTTATGTCTTAATAGACCAAGGGAGGGATAATGGCTGTACGAACGTTTTTGAATACATAGTTTAGGTTTAATTGTTCAAATGCCTATCGCCTCAGCTGTGTGCAGTAAACGAATACGAAGTCTATTGGAAGGACTCGGTGAGATACGATGAATTACTTTGAAGGCTCTCGTTTTCTCGATTACATGACCACTATCAATTAAGTATGACAAAATTGAGCTACGAATTGTTTTTGTTTGTCCTTTGTCAAACCACTATGGGAGATGTTCACTAACACGTTGGCTAAGCTCTCTAGCAGTACGCTCAATATAACTGTCACCGCAGGTGCAGTTGAATTGATAAATGCACACAGATGTGGCAAAACTATCAAGCTTATCCTTTGTTTGCGTCCCGATCACTCATTGTCTAGAGAATGATAAACATAGGTGTGCTGCATAAAATGTTCTTCGTATGCTCCTTGAAAGTCTTTGGAAAAGAATCTCACTTGATAAATCACCATTTAATTGTAACTTAATAAATAGAGGTTTCTTACGTGCAGTCAGAGTCTCCGGCTTTTTCTCCGGTGTTTTCACATGTTTCTTTATGAAACTACTCAGATAGCCCATCTCCATCAAGGAATTGTGAATATATTCAAATTCCTTTTGTTAGAAGTCATCCGTACAAATCTTTCTTGCTCTGCTCGCAAGGCATTTTACAACATTCCTTTTATATTTAATGTGCACGTAACTAAGGAAGTGTGTGTATTGCCCTGTGAATGTGCTTTTTCTATACACGCTTTTCCCAAGTGACCCATCTTCTCGACTACTTAGCAAGAGATCCAGGAAATTTAGTTTATTCTCCTGCTGCTCTTCACAAGTAAAGATAAGCGAAGGGTGGATGTTGT
Source organism: Trichobilharzia szidati (assembly GCA_944472155.2). Classification (NCBI taxonomy): domain Eukaryota; kingdom Metazoa; phylum Platyhelminthes; class Trematoda; order Strigeidida; family Schistosomatidae; genus Trichobilharzia; species Trichobilharzia szidati. Next base: position 25,038,476 of record OX235273.1, read on the forward strand.
TAGACTTCAGCAACAATTCGTCTATGTTAACATTCCCATCAGATAAGATAAATGTATCATCGACATATCGGTAATACTTATCAAACTCATTGACAAAAAACCGTTTGATTGAGATGAATTTGTTCTACACTTGTCTTTTCACGAATGTAAGCATGCTCAATAAAGATACGTGCATAAAAACACACTCACCCAATCTGTTTCTTCAACCCCCTCAAATGTTTTCAATATTCATTGACTTTGTGACTAACTATCCACATCATCATCGATACTAAACAGTTTCTAATTTTCTAACATTTTAATGCAAATCAGTCATTGAAACTATAACATTGTCATGCCATCTTCATTATTTTTATCGTCACCTATGTTAGTCACTTGGACGTATTCCATCATAGAGACAACTAACCTTTTTAGTAAATGTCTGATTCATAAATTTCCCGTTTCTGACACACACACACACAAAGAGACGTCGTTGTCATTTGTCCAGATATGATATTGATACAAAGGTTTTTGTGTGAAGGTGAAGTTTGAATTCGTTTAAGAAAGAAACGATATTCTTTGCTTATGGCTTGTGTTAACCATACTGACAAGGAACAATGTACACCGTAATGGCGAGCTACCTAGAATGGTGGCCACATTACAACCTGACTGATAGAATTCAGTCTGCACCAAAGAGAGGACTAGACACGTCACACTAGTTACTAGTGTCAAATCAAAACATCCACTACAGTCCTACAGGAGGTCAATCGCGAGCCCGAATAGCTCAGTGGTAACGTCTGTGACTGCAGCACTGGGTGACGCGGGTTCGAATCTCAGAAGGGACATCAGTTCCTTCAAGGTTGCAAATACGCCTTGCTGACGAGTGCCAACTAGCACGAAACCTAGGTCCAAGGCTTCCTGCCGATTGCCTCCAACCATCCAATATCATCACAAGGAACTTCATTGTTGGAAATGAATTTCTCTCATAAATGAGAACGACTTCCATTCGAAGGATGTATTGAATGAATGCCATCGCCTTAGAGAATTCTTCCATACATTGTCTTCTAAAATAGATAAAATTAGGGAAGATATTCAACGTGTAGATTAAATCATTTATATTCCCACAGTGTCAGGGTAAGTTAACCCACATGAATGTGATTGAAAGGACTAGTCTGGACATTGTCAACGGGCAGTGTATAGTGACTGAACCTATACTTTTTTGAAATGCATATTTCCTGTGTAGGTACTGTCATACTGATACTGACTGACTAACTGACTGATTGTATGTCGATTCAGTGGAAAGCATCCATTCGTCACATAATCGTATAAATGAATTTAGAAATGAACTCACTGGTTATTTTCAGTTATGCATCAATAATAGACCGATGAGTACTTGTATTGAACTTCTCAGGCTATTATGTAATGTGCTAAATTATCAAGAGAACAATGGCAGAATGTATTATAAAATGTAAATTCAATGATGTTTTCACCACAACTGAGTGAGGATGCTGTTCGTTATGATTGTCACAATAACAATCAGATATCACTGCAACTGTACAAATCTATATGTATATATATATGTACAAGCCAAATGTAAATGCAATGAGCGTAAAAGCGATTTGAGCCATGTAAGCATATTTGACACCTTCTTAGAAGCTGTTTATTGGTTTGCGTTTTCTGTTTCATTTAAGGAGTAGTAGTGGTTATGGTTCAATGTAAGTAAATATATGCAGTCAGAAATTTATTCTCTTATATGATACACTTATATGGGAAGCATCGTTTCAACTACAGGCGGATGGAACTGACGAGGATATCAAAGCAAGAATCGGAAAAGCAAGACAAGCTTTCATTACTCTCAAGTCTGTGTGGAGGTCGAAAGCACTCAGCGTCAAAAATAAGATCCGGATTTTCAACTCCAATGTGAAGTCAGTGCTACTATACGGATCAGAGACTTGGCGCGTCATAAAGAGCATTTCAAACAAACTACAGACCTTCATTAACAGTTGTCTTCGCTCAATACTCAAGATCAAAATAGCCAGAAAAGATGAGCGATAGAGATCTCTGGAAGGGAACCAACCAGGAATCGATTGTAAAACAAATATGCAGGAAGAAATGGAGATGGATTGGCCATACTCTAAGAAAACCATCAAGTGACATCACTAGACAAGCCGTTGCCCGAGTGGAACCCGAAAGGGAAGCGGCGAGTTGGTCGTCAGTGCAACGGTGGGTGACTTGGAGGAGGTTATGTGAAGAGGAGATGAAAGCATGTGGGCAGACTTGGAGCCAGGTGAAGACTAGCAGAGAACCGAACGCAATGGAGACGCGTGGCTGAAGCCCTATGTTCCTCTAGGAATTAAAGGAAACAATAATAATATGATACACTTAAAAGTACTTTATTCAATAGCTACATACCTTTTCCATATACTTCATCGTACACAGTAGGCGAATTGTGTCAGCCCTTCACATCACTCCTGAAAATCTTATGGGATACGAATACGGTGGACAGTTTGTAGGATAGTCGATATATAGAAATGGTGAAACATTGGCTTTCGCCTTCAGGATCGGTATGTTGCACAGATTTGATCCGTTTTACGTTGGAAACAGTATTCAATATACATATATCTGTCAAATGTGCATGTATTCAGTATAAAGCATTTCGAGGCATGTAAGCACATTTAACGCCTTCTTGCCAGCTGTTTATCGGTTTGTGTTTTCTATATCATTTGAGCAGCAGTGGGAGTATGGACACACTGTAAGTGAATGTGTGTAGTCGAATATTTATTCTTTCATATGATAGTTTAATGATGCCAATTATACACAACCTCATTCATGAGATGTACAGATAACAGAAATTCTATCTGGAAACTACTCGTACAAATAGATTGAATTTTTCGTACTAACTGATCCCAATTCTCACGTTTAGGCTCAATACGCAGCACAAATTTGTGCATTTGTATTAAACTGCGGATAACGTGATGGATATTCGCATATTTTTTACCAATATTCGACGTACCAACCACACATGCTGTAAAAGACTCACATATACTTGACTTAAATTTGTTTCGAGGAGGGCCATATCAAACTGAGTAATAATGCGGAGAATAGTTATCAGGAGAAGAGACGGTCGGAAAAGGGAAACTTAAATGACCGATTTTGAAAAAAGCTGAAAACGAAATGTGTAGTTGGAGCACACCACATAAGATGTGACTTAGTGTACTATGCGTAGAAATCTAACAATATATTATCTTAGGGAAAGACTTACGCATAAATATAACAACTGTTAGTTCTGCTGATCTGCAGACAGATAGTGTTTCATTGAGGCCTGGAGATTTACTGGTATTCTCCTTCGGACGTTTTCAGTGCTGTCAAGCACAGACTGTTTATCGTGTACTTGGAGATGTTGGATGTGGAATGTATTGCTTTCACGTTATGAGATAAATCCACCTGTCATTGTCCTCAACACTGAGAGGTTTCATATCAGCTCAAACATTTAAATAACATCTTAATACGCTTCAAACTATAATATTTATGGGTTGCATGTTTTCGGAGATTAAGAAATAGGGAGTATTACTCTGGAAAGCTAAAAGCGTGACATTTTATTCTTTAGAAAATATTTCATTTTGGTCAACCTCTCTAATAGTACTTATGATCTCATCTCGCCCTCACAGTGAAGAATATGAGTGAGTATATGTGATATTTTTGCTGAAACATCTGTCAAAATTCACCAGAATGACGTGTGTACAATCCTTCATTGAAGACGATTTCAGGCGCAAACAACATTTATATAGAACAATGTCTGATGTGTAATTCAACATATCATGGAGACATAACTTCATATTTATGCTTAATAACTGACATTAGTGATTGTGATATTGAGCAGCTCTACCGCATTGTGAGATTTAGTGCATTGAAATGATTCTTCAAATCACTAAATTTACCCATATATTCAAAAGGAAATCACCGACTTTGTTCAGTGGGAAAATATTTCTTTTCAGTTACCAAATGTTCAAACTGTACAGTCGTTTATACAATGAGAAGCAAGGAATGAAATGGCACTGTAGATAGGTCAAGGGATACACACAAGATAAGAATGAAGACAGTCAACATGTTCTTCACAGTATCTGAGTTTCATTGGTTGGTGGATATAATCAAATTGTGAAAAGATTCTTAAATGATTGAATAGCTAATATGGCTTGAAAAGATTGTAAAATAAACTGAATTCGATGAAGCCAATCTGTGCCTTTCCTTATTGAAATGATTAGTGAATGACACTTTCTGGTTCAACATTTGGTTTATGATGAAGCTGTTGCTTTGTTACCGAATCAATTTTCAATAGTTTATCGCATACTGTTACGACAATATTTTTAGAGATACAATGCCGTATGTTATAGTGCATTTGAAATTTTCAAATTTTTGAATGTATTGTGAAAAGAAATAAACACACATTTGGAAACCTGAAAGAGATTACTCTCACAATCTGTTCTTGCATATTTCTAAAATATCTGTGGAGACAATTCCATTCGAAGAGTTAGGCAGAGAATCGAAAAAAGAGGACTTATCTAAAGCACGGTAGTATGCTATACTTAGAATAAAGCAAATAATATACAAAATCGAAATTGATATGTGTCTGTAGCTGAGTGTCTTCAAATGAGCGAAGAATGTGCACCAACAATGGAAAATTACAGCGCTGTGTTGCGAAGGATCCATGGCCACAATAAACGATGCCCGTATGCCAGACAATGTATTAACGGATTGGAATAATTGATGTTGAACAGAGGGAATTGTGCTTATAAATTGTGGACTGCTGATATCGTTTAGCTAGGCAAAGATAGTTATTATATATGAAATATTATCTTAATAAATTAAGTAGGTTACTGTTCAACTTCTATTAACAGTTGAACCTGTGCTATTACGAAATGACTTGCTGATTTCCCCTCTATGGTTCAGAAACTTGGAACATTGAGTGTAGCATTCCCAACAGGACATATTACAGAATTTTATTGGCAGCTGCCATCGCAAAATCAATGCTGAAGGTCGGATGACCACCCAGGAATAATTAACCACATGGAACTAGCTAAGAACCTATTCGCTTAACAGATATGGCCACAAAATAGAGGTGGATTGGCAACGCACTGCTGAGTGACTTGGTGCGCACAGCAGGCTCTCACTTGGAGCCCAGACACGGAACGACCAATTAGCTTTGGGTCTGATAGTGACACAGAGGAGATTGTGTGGTGAGGAAACCAGAGCTCACAGAAAATCATTAAACCATCTGGAGAGTATTACAGGGAACAGATGTGCTGCTGAAGCCTCATGTTCAACTCAAAACCCAAGGGGATGTTAAATAAGACACATACTACTATATTTATTTACCTAAGTAATGCCACTCAAATATGATGTGAAAATTCCTCCTTTTTGTCGTCAATTTTTAAGTCACAATACAAATTACACGTAAGTTGAAAATGACTAAATTTAAATGGGATGCACTTCTTTATCATTTAAAGGAATTACTTCAGTAAAGTGAAGCGACTTGTCTAAATGAGGATTTTTGTAAGTTTGTTATGTTGGGCTGCTAAAAGTTATAATATTATACGTATGCATAATAGTAATAATGGATGAAGATGTCAAAGCGAGAATAGGAAAGGCAAGATACACCTTCGTCAATCAGAAATCAGTTCGAAAATCGTTTGCACTCAGCATAAAGAACAAGATACGGATTGTCCACACAAATACGAAGTCAGTCAGTTGTACTACATGGGCCGAAAACTCGGCACCCACATCACATGAAACATTCCCCGCAGGTTGCGGACTTTCATTAACAGCTTCCCTCGCTGGATTTGTATTGAAAATCAAATGACCAGAAGGAATTAGCAGCAGGAAGCTATGGGAATAGACTAACTAAGAACCTATCATACAGGAAATGTGTTGGAGAAAATAGGGATAGATTGGACACACATACCGAGGAGACCGTCGAATGGCGTCGCGTGCAAGGCCATCAATCGAGTGTGAACCAAATAGTAAGCGACAAGTCGGTCGTCCAAAGATGATATAAAAGAGGTCAAGCGAAGAGGAGATGAGGAACAACAAGCACTCGAGGGCCCAACTAAAAAGGATAGCAGTATTGGTTTGTAGGGATTTGGTTGATTAGTTACAGGATTTCATCATGAGCTGACGTTGGTTAGAGAACCATATGATTATATTTAAATCTAGTTGCTTGATGTTTGCATATAATGTTGATAATACTAAAAGTTTGATAAACATTTGAGATAACAATGTGGGGAAATATTTACTTCAATGCTTTCACTAAGAAGGCTTTAACACTATTCTACTTCATGACTGCCTTAATCCTTCTCACTGATGTGAACATATTGTTATTTTTTAAATGCGTCATAAGCAATATTTCCAATGTACCATTTTCAAGAAATGTTGTACCTGCTTCTTGGAAAGACATTGAAATCTTCACCGTGGCTAAATTATAAACCGGTTCTGTGTTAAGTTTGTGCTTGTCGTTATTATCTAAACATTTCTGAAAATAATGGGAAAATTGCTCTTAGGTAATTTATTATCGTTGCTGAAGGCTTTTAATGATCCCAGAGAATTTGCTTACAAACACAGTGATAGTACTTTGGATGCTGTCGTTGTCTTATATCATAATGTTGTTTGCAGTTTGAAAAAATATACTAAATATGTTCAGTGTACCTTTCTGAATTACGCATCTCTCTTCACCACTGTGTCCAGTCCTGTTTCGCTAAACAAGCTTATTGTACAGATACAAGGTTGCATTCTTATATCTCCGATAGAAAATAGCACACTGCATATAAAGAGAAGTCTTCCACTGCTTTGCATATTCCAGACGGTGTCCCTCAAGGTGGCTTTACTTCTACCTTTCTTTTGCTTTTATTCTTACACGATTTGCTTCACTTTGATGAGGCCAATTTCGTTAATTATGCCAATGATCTGACTGTTTCCGTGCCGATTAGTCAGTCAGACTATTTCAAAGTAAATAACTTTTTTTTATCAGAAATTAGTCAGTAATCTTTGTCGAGTAGTCTTAAGCTGAAAGTAAAATGTCTTGGATTTCATCTTTCCTCACGTCTTTTCTGGTCTTTCCGTGTCATATCAATTTCTAGAAAAATGTTTTGTTTTACTTTCTGCTCAAGGAAGTAAACAGAATCTGTTGACGCACAGACTTTTGATGCTTGTATCCACTCTATTATCTTTTATGGCCCCCAACTAATCTTTCCTAGGCAAAAATCATCTCACAGGAGTCTGAGTACCATTTTTATTCAAAACTGTCACCACGCATTTCATCAGGTAGGACTTGAAGCAATTGTATTGGTCTCATTGCTCACACAACTCAACGGCACTTTAACTGACATGCATTCTTTGTCATGAGAAAATTACCAGACATGAAACTACTAAGTTATTGAAAAACAGGAAATAGATTGGCTCTTTTTTTCTTTCTATTGCTAGTATATCTTTGTCACTGTTTCTACTGATTTTTAATTCTAATTTTACGTATATACTTTTAGTGACATTATTAGAAAAACGGAATGTTCCGTTAACTATTTTTACTCTTGTTATATACTGTGAAGAGGAAATTAGGTGCAGTGTTGTACCACATCAGCGTCTGGAGTTCACAGCTAGAATTCTCACCAACCATACATGTGGTACTGGGTTCGACTCTTTGTAGGCGCATAACTTTACACACCCAAGTGGGGTGTAAGCCCGACAAAAAGAGTATGTTAAGTATGACGTTAGCGACCTTATTTCGAAGGCTGCTGCGAATTTAAACCTCAACTTGAAGCCCTGCGTTACACTGAGAGCGTGAAAGAATCAAATGAATAATAATTATAGTAATAATTGTACCACACAATGAGAATTTCACAAAGTCACAGAAATACTGTTTTGAAAAAAGTTATTACCGTTCTGGCACAAATTCTGTTATGAATACACCGATTTATGAATAAATGTATGTTTCAGTCACACTGTAACATAATTTGACGTTGATCAGCTTGGAAGAACATAATCCTGGCTTATCCAGTCAAACTGTGAAATAACCGAGAGTGTATCTAATCACATGTGAAACTGAGACAAATAGATAATCTTGTGAAAATCGCTCACGTGAATCAAGTGCTTAAGGGAAGTGTCCATGAGAAGCTGACAGTAATGGTCTGCATTTCTGTCAACAGTTAATATGAAATAAAGCCCTCTCTTCCAAGGGTAATTTAGTCACTGAAAGGTTCTTTTACTTGTATATGAATCATTTTTTATGGATGTTAAGTGTATGATTTCTAATCCTTGTAAAATTGAAGTAATTAAAGATGTTTTGTGATTTTTCCTGCCAAGTATCAGAAAAACCTTTGGTGGTAAGGATTTTAACAGATTTAGTGTTGATGCAGTCAGTATTTTTAGCTTGTATAAATTGTGGGACTAGAGCATCACTTTATCATATAAGTATATTTGGTGTGGAGGGAAATGAACTCAGCAAATATTTAAAAATTGGTTACTTCATTGGTAATGTATATCTGTGAATTACAGCTGCAAATTTAAGCCAAATTCACTAATACCTAATAGAGGATGTTTATGTTAGTTCTCCACAGTCTTATATACCCCTGATTTCTCCTGACCTTTGGAATGGGGATAGTATGGCTGAAATCAAACATGCTGTAGACAGTTTCTTAGACAGAATTCAAGGAATGCGTGTGGCATGAATTGAGTGCCGTTGTCAAGTTCAACAGGCTATGGAATGCCATACCACGCAAAGATTCCGATGGGGATTCCTAGGGAGGGGTAGGGTAACTGGTATTACCTCGGGCCATTATGAATGAATGTCAACTAGAATAAAAAATGCTACATATCATGCACGAACCCAGAGAGGTTCGTGTGTAGCCACGACTGTGCTACAGGTCATAGTTTTAGTTGTTCTCACTTTAGATTTTTGGCACTGGCTTGGAATGAGTGGCACTGGTCATCGAGTTCTGCCATGTTGACATCTGTAGTTAACGCACATGTTAATTACCTGAATGGCTATCTCCAAACTGCTTCAGAAGGGATATCACAAGGTGTCATGCATTACTGCTCCTTCGGCAAACATTAGGCGATCAATGGTGCTGAGATCATGGCGCCGGTGGAATAAGCCACCGTTTTCGTCTGTTTTATGAATGAACTGGGATGCCTTCCTGTAGTGTTAATGTTAAAGGGAGAAGCTTGTTATTTGTTAGAAACGTGAATTTCCCGCCATATGACATCTTATGGAAACTTTAAGCTGCATAAACTATAGCGATATCCTGCTTCTACATCTGTGAGTAACGATTTTCTGACGCAGAGAGTGAACGTGAGATATGGATAGCAGACTTTTGAGTTCCCTCTGGGAATTTATATATTGATTGGGTATGGACTCCTGCTGGTGATGTTTCTACCGCAGGTATATTGAGTAGTTCATGACCATTATGTGTGAGCATTAGTCTGCATCCAAAGATAGTCTTCAGGCGCTAATCTGCTTAGTTTCACTCTTTGGACCAGAATCACGGACAGTGTTTGTTTAACAGTTAGTTCAGTCGTTTGTGGATTGTGTGGAATTATGATAGAAACATCGAGTCTTAGCTATACATTCTAACGAAAGAAGCAGCCTTACTGTCGTATAGAAGCAGCCCATAATGTGCGTTTACCATTTACAGCCCTTAACACTCCCCTGAAACTTCAACCTACATGTATGCATCAGCCAAACCAATATTTACAGAAGTCTTTCTAACGTTTAGGTTCTGAAATCGGAAGCGGATAACATTCTGTTCTACAGCTACATTCACACAAGTCAAGAAATCTTCACAAATACTAGTGAAACAATCCAAAATTGAGGCTGCCCACAATGAATGGCTTACGGAGTTTATAGCCCATACATCTAATCGTTTAAGTTCAGGTTCCATGATCTGTTGTGAGGCGTAAGGAGCAAGCATTACAATGGGTCGTTAAGGCAGGACCGCTTTCATGGTACTGCAACGCCCCAAGTCTGACTGCAAAATTGTCCTGAAGTAGTATAGTAATCACAGGGATTCTATCGCTTCAGCTGTTAGATAAACTATTTAATGGGATTTTCACGAGCTGCAATTTCTACATCCAGGCGATCTTCAATAAATCCAGGTCTAAATTATTCAAAGAAACGTGTTGTGATAAAGTGAGTCTTGTGAAAACCAGCACTGCAATCGAACTGTCGATTTAAGTTCTATTCTCCCTTGCAAGCAACGAATGCGATCAGATTTATCTTCTACATAGTAAAGCATATCAAATCCTGTCCTAGCCTTTTAAACAATATCGTTATATTGAATGCCATGTCAAGTTGAAGGCATACCAGCTGAGATTTGACTGTCCCGTCAGTGCATTTACGTGCTGTAAAAGTGCTGGTGCAACAGGCAGATATAATACTATCTGTCATATCAAAATTTTGGTATCTCTGCTGGTAGTATTCTTGCCGTCTGTATACCATACTTGGTGACAACACTTATTTTACACAACTGTTTGACTTTAAGTGTGTCCAGTCACATTATAGTAAATATTCTGCCTCGGCCTGATATTCTAAATTTGTGCAGAATGGTGTCAGTTGGTTTCTGCATGTTGCAGTCGATTTTAAGACCAGTATAAATCAGGGGTGCCTAACACACAGAGCTGAATTCTTGTTAGTTCTTCATACCTTTGACTCCTAAACCTAGCTTTCATGATGTCTGGCAGTCTTTAGCAAGACGCATTTGGAACGTCGAAGGAACTGATGCCTACCTGGGAGATTCAAGTCTAAGTTATCTAGTTTTAGGATTAACTGACTTGATCTACCAGTGACCGACTGGTTTACACCAATCACCAAACATGATTTGACGTTGCATACTTAAACAAAGTTACTTACTTAGCTCAACGACCAAACTGAATATCTGAACTTCGGACTAGACATGTAACATTCGTTACTCCCTAGTCATCAGACACTGGGTTAACTTGTATTTTCCACTCATCATGTGTCCAATTTATTGTATTAATCCAGGTGATATTTGCTGTGAGTTGATTTGCTTAAAGCATACACTTAAAAAGAATCCGTGTTCCATACAGTAACTAAGAGAAAAAGTGAAACTCAGAAGTGAAATAATATATATCACTCAATTTAAAAAAATGAAGAGTGATATAACACGAGTATTAGGTAAATAATTTTACTCAAATTTTATCAAAATATCATCTAAAGATATTTTGAAATTAAAGCTACTCACTAAATGTGCTCTGTAATCGTTAAATTAAAGGAGGATTTTAAATTTCGTTATCTTTCAGCCTTGGAAAATTTCAAGTGAGCACCAAATATGTATGCACTATCACTTGATACTTTGTTGCCTTATTTCTCTGACCATACTATTCTAGTGGTTAACGAAAACATGCACTGCAGTACCAAACAGATGATGGTGAGAACAACCAGTAGCATTATTTGTTTGAGGCGTTCAGTCGGATGGAATGATTACGCAACTAACCATTTCATGTCAGTATTTCTGTTTGTGCATCATATATTGCCTCAATTATTTCTAATTTCAGCCCAATGTTTTTCCAGTTATTGTGAGTATTGCACATACCCCTTAACCTATAAAAGTTATTATATATTTAGGAATGTTCTGTGCTTTCTGAGCATTGTTACTTTTGTGTGGACGTTTCATCACGCGGCCTGCTGACATCTTCAAGATCAACTGACAAGTTTCATGAATATTCCGGTTTCATTTTCTGTATATATTACATTGAAAATGAACATACCTACCTTCAGTCAGTAATCGACTGTACTATTTCACATTCATATAACTACATTAGTTTGACTAAATGGGAATATCTTAACAATTAGGCAGTGTGTATTCCTGACTGTAATTATTGATCACCACTATTACTAAATTGACTGAATGTTTGATGTTGACAGGTCACTTTAATTCTTGTTCATTGAATCACAGTTGATTTACTTTTGGAATTCAGCAAAATTTTCCTTCAGGATCTGTAAGTTCAAGCTGACATCCCCAAACATGAAATTTCCATAATTTAAATGAAGAAGTAAAACCAAGAAATATAGGGAAATAAGAGTAATGAGACATGCAGTCAGATGACAAACATGTCTATTTGTATATTTTGGTTAATTTCGTTTGCTTTATTTTTAACCTTCTCATGCATTTAAACTAATTATGTCGTTGAACAAGTTTTCATTGATAATAGAGTCGTTTCTCACACTCCATGCCTTTTACACATTTGTCATGGATAGTACAAGTATATGTCCATCTTTGGTCAGTACAAAGGACTTGAAATATAGTTTCACAAAGCCTGTCGAAATAACGGCTGATTTTCAGTGATTCCGGAACTCCGCTCAAATAGTTGGAGACACGTGAATAGAATAAAACTTTCAACACAACAAGTGAATAATTTTGCATCAGACATTTTTTATCCTTAAACAAAAATCAACCATCAGTAAGGAGATCATTTCAGGAGAAAAGTACACTCCAGGCTGCATCAATTTTACCTCATGTTACTCATAACATAGATCATTTAGTCTTAAGAAACGACTCATTATTGTGTACGAAATCTGGTTTTCTTATATCGAGACTGAAATAAATCGATATCTATCAGATTTCTTATTGTTTAATTCACTTATGCGATTTTACAATGTACAGTATAAAAAATTATTTATTTTCAAACATTCTGTTTGTATCAGGTTCAGACTCTTACAAACATTGTTAGTTAATATTTCTAAAGTAAATTTATCTTATGTTCTGAATTTTTGAAGTTTTGGTTTGCAGCGATCTTAGTGATTTGAAGATTGATCACTAGATGGCTTCAGTCAGGGAACTACTGAAAACCGGAGAGTACGGGACATTTGTTCCTGTATGCCTCCATCACCCTGCCACCAAAGATTGAATCCACAACCTTGTGGTTACAAGGGTATCTCGTATACCACTGAACTTAATGGATGGACACCACAGGCCTATGAATTCTAACTTTTGACATTCAACGATATATAGTGTGGTCGTCAAGCAGTTTCACCTTGTATTCAGCACCAGGTTAAGTTCGACAGTTGGATTGAAGAGATTTGGTTGATTTCATGAACAATCACGAATTTAACTGGTAGATATGTTCACTTTTCAGGAACATTTATCAGCCTTAGTAAACTGAACGACTTATTGTCTCAAACCTTTATTCATTCGGGAACATCTGGCGAAAGTCGTCGAGTGCATCCCTAATTGGGAAAGGATGAGTTGAGCGTAGGACCAAGGGTGACATGGAGGAGGTTATGTGAGGATGAGATGTGAGTTTATGGGTCATCAAAGAGTCAGTTAAAGTTAGCTGTAGTCAACTCGATGAACTGGAGATGTGCTGTTGAAGCCTTATGTTCCACTCAGAAGAAATGGGGATAATAATAATACATTGCCAATGAATCATTTGCTGAAGTCTGCAACAAATAAATGAAGATAATTCATGAGTCACCAGCATAATAATAGAATAGTATTTACCTAATTAGACCACTTTAGTTAATTTCAGTGTAGTGATATAACATAGCAGTTCATCATACTGGTGCCTTTTCAGAGCAGTGAAGGTCATTTCGCAGTATGCACTCACCGACAAGTATCTCAAGTAACTCTTCATCTACAAATTTGAATCTAGTGGACTTCATCGGTTCATTAATTCATTATACTTTCTTGAAATACTTCCATATAGGTGTGACTTGTATGTTTATGTTTTTAAAAATTCTCTGCTGACTGCCTGACTTTTGTAATACAATAACTGTAATAACAGTATCTGAATGATTAGAATACTCAACTGTTTACTCCTCATCAAGAATTATTATATGGCTGAATGTCAGAGACGTTGTGTTCCACATCCCTCAGCTTGACAGTAACATGGATGATTTTTACTGAACAAGAATGTACATCAATTTCATGCTTGTAAGCGACAGATTTTGGAAAAAATCTTCTTAGTATTTAGAAACGAAGTTGGGGCGAATGAACGATGCCTTTGGAGTCTGAAAAAAGAAGCAAACTGAGAAATGAACGGATGTCAGTATTAGCTCATCTCACTGATTTATTCAAATTATTGGAATTATGAGAATCGATTACGAATGAGAGCGTTGATTCATGCTTATATTTACTCAGTTTATTTGAGTCATGTTACACATACATTAATGCTGACTGCATATAAGTTTAGTGATGAGTAATTCATGAATACATCAATGTTTTTGTTGAATTAGACCGCTCAAACCCGATGTGTAAGTTACAGTTTGAATGAAACAAGCATAATATATATTTGTTACATCTCATGGACATTAAAATACCTGAGAGCGATACATATGACACCGAAAGGTTACCGTAATAGTAGATAATGCTACACTGGTGTGAATTCTTTCAGATGTCGGTCAACCTACAGAAAATGGCGTTTGAATGTAGATTTTGATTTTTCCTAATGTTTCTTTCCATGATTGAATACAACTTGTGTTTTCTTTTCTTTTTAGTGAGAAGTCACTGGATTTAATGTGAGAATATCTCAAACTACTTTTGTTTAACCCTCTTCGTCTTAATAATGACTCTTCACAGTTTGAAACAAAGGGTACTGGAGTGTAATCTCAGTGGGAACATCATTATTCACTGGGAACTTCAGGCACATCCAACTGACGAGTCGTTAATAGAACAAAATGCATATCCCAGACTCCACTGTTAGCTGTCATCTCTCAAATACTTACTGAAACTCCTTGTAAATGAAATTCGGTTGACTGCGTTCGAGTATACTACTGAAATTAAAATGTTTAACTATTAAATCCAAACTTATAATTAGACAGTTTGTTAAAAGAAGGGATATTCCCTGTGAAATCCAATCAGATAATATTATTGATTCCCTTCATCAAATGCATACACACACGTACACAGTTATTTTAACAGTTTACTCAACTTTTCGAAAAATTCCATAACCACTTCTCAACTGTCTTATCCCTTTTGTATCTCCGCACATCTGTAATTATATAGAAGTGATGATTTTTTGAGTGCCCATACGAATCAGTAGTGCTCTTTAACCAGCCAGATTGAAGCAATCTGAACACCAGACAGTTGCTTCGCCCATTTTGTAGTCGAGATCATCAGTGGTGTACCTGCTTTGACTCAGTTCACAGAGCCTAATTAGTCTAAGATGATTTAAACAATCAAAAATTTATCCTTATTGAATATTGAGGAAATTAACAGTGTTACACTCTTGCGGTGATAAAGAATCAAGCTTTCCATGCAACCATGGATTTGTAAAATTCCTGTCTCATAGATATGTTTTCTACTTAGGAAATTACACAACTGTTTGACTGACTGCAGACAATACTATTTTAAGCGGACTGTTCACACATGAGTATTTTGAGTGAATCAGTCAGAAATAATTAGGAAAGTATACTTGTCACTAGTTTCTAATTTGTTACAGGCAAAAGAGGAGTTGTCAAAATGATATACGGAAACGTTTTCACCATTGATATTACATTGTGAACTGTGATAAATTACACTAGCCAGATTTAGTTTTCATTGAGGCAGTTTTCTTAATTTAAACACTTCCACTTGTATATGGACATAAAGGTTGAGATATATGTATGATACTTGGAAAGACTTACTAGATTCATCATGTGTCAACAAATTCTATTTGATATCACAATTGTAAATGCTGAAACTGTCATTTTTCCGAACACTTGAGTTGCGTATTTCGTTCAATGTGAGGCGGAAATATGCTGAGAGAATTAGGTTGAATATATGAATACACCTGAAATATACAGTCAGTGATATTTTCGTGTAATTCCCATATTTACTCACAGGTTTATGCAGGCAGGATGCTTGTAAGTTTCCAGAAACCTGTTAGTAAATCGTCTTTATCATTTCTGCATTTAATCTGCTTTTCCCAAGCTAAACTCATGTTATTTCAGCTTCTTATTGTGTCATGTCGACCACATTTCCTAATAAATCATGGGATCATGTAGCGTTGAGTTTCACTGACAGTAGTTACCAGCTGTTCATACCTGTTTCATCAGAAGAATAAAACACATCAGGAAGACCCAAATTAAATATCACCCGTGTTAATTTCAAGAGACTACCATCATGGATGTTATGTAGTAGATTGTGGAATTAAGGATGCGCAATTCCTTCTATTTTAGACACGTCAGCTCGATATACTTTTGATCCACATCTGACAAGTCCTAAACAGGAGGACATGCGAATCCTGAATTTCACTGCTAATCACCCACCGACATATAAGATCATGGTAATTCTCAGACGTCATGTATGCGTTCTTACTATGAGCCGAGATGTTAAAAGAGACTGAAAATTTTCCCAAATACAATCAGTCAATAAATTATATTATAATTCAGTATCCTGCATTGTTACCACTCAACTAAAAGTCTGTCTGCTTTGAACCTGCTTAAAGGAGACGTATGGCTCACTTTCTGTAAGTGACAAATTTTCCAGTATGTAATGTTAACATGTCAGACGGATTACATGTTAAATAAACTTGGTGACCTGACAATAAAAGTTAAAGGTATGAAAGCTGTCAAGGTTAGAAGTGTCATAATAAATGCATGTAACAGAAGGTGTGTTGTAACTTAACCCCGTAGCCTTTAATAATTTTGTAGTTGAACAGTTTTTCAAATAATTTTTACAAACTAAAAATGTGTGCTTAGCAAAATGAAATAAGACTTTTTTCAGAAGATTTCGCTGTGTAACTCACAATTTCTCCAGCGAAATTACTTGGATTTCATCAAACATCAAAACATGCATGTGCAAAGTCAAGCAGTCCATTTGTTAAAGTACAGTTATCTGATGGACACTTGTGGATAAATATTCCTTTGAAGTGAACAAATATGATTAGTCATCATATATTTGTGTTTTTATAGACAGGCTGGGAATATTTTCATGAATTGTACAAACCAATCAGGCTGGCTAGGTGCTCAAAATATTCGAGGCGATTTACAATATCTTTAGTCTGGATGGATATTTTCTTTTATAATGTTCGCATTTGTTTGACTAATGTATGTGTTTCACTGCTTCATATTTTAGGCATTACGGAGATGATATAACCAGGTTAGTTAACAGATGACCTTGAAATCTATCTATTTTCGACTGAAAACTACTTTCGAGTGTAAGACAAATTTATTTGATAAAGTCACACAGTGGTATTCGCTCATGACGTTCCGAGCACAATTTATTCCACATAGTCATCATATCAAGACACTCACACAGCTCTCTAACTTCATTGCTATACTTCCATTATTTTTTTATCCTCCGACTTGACTGATAATAATATTTTGGTGTTGGTAATGAGTTGCTGTGCGACTATGTAGGTTGAAATGCCATCCCAATTCTTGCTTTATTAGGAATCCCACCTAGTATCTCATATGTCCTTCCCCAATAAGGTAAAAGTGTAGATGCCTTAAATACCTTCTTATTTATATTATTTCTTTTAGTTTCGCTACTATTTTTCTTTCTCTTGTAAGATTTTGTAATCTTCCTAATGAATTTGACGGGACAGGTATTCAACATCAACGCTTCTTCAGTTTGCCTCATTTCATCATTGAGGATTTTGGTGTACTACTTCGTGTTTTCGATTATTATGTAAAGCATTTAACTAAGCATGCCATCACAGCTAACCAGTGAGATAAATTAAAGTCTAAATATCTATTGGAAATAGTTGGCTTTTTGTAAACTCCGATGCATAATTTACCTTCCTCTGTTCATTTTATCTTGCAGTTTAACATAGCTTATTCTTCTGGTTCATTTTCTGATTCTAATGTAAATTTTATTCCCTCTTCTAGCGGGCTTTTATCTGTAAATGAACTTTGGATGCGTTCTGCTTTAAACACAGATAAAGTGTCATCCACACTGAATAGGAGTAACTCATCCCTAACACCAGAGATATGGGAAATATTACCGCCAATCAGATGAAATGAAAAGACATGATGGAATTTTAGGAATGAAGTTGAATGGTTGTGTGAGTATCCTAGGGTGATAAGTACGAACAATGAACTGTGCTGAACACGCCATTAGTAAATAATAACTGTATAATACTGTGTAATGGAATAATACTCAACCACAGTGCCCCAGTTCTCTTTTTATATCAGTACTTTCTTGCAACCAAAATGAATTATTCTATGCAAAATTGTTATAAATGTGAATTGCTTCAAAGTTTGGCAGTCACTAATGACAACACATACCTTTCAAAATCTTAGAGTCAGCTATCTGGACGTTGCGTGAGTGAATACTAATCTTATGCTAAACAGAAGTTTCATGTGTTTGTCTGCATTAGGCGCGACATTTTCTATCAACATAGAATCATGAATTCATGAAGAAAACGGATTGGTGTTTTCTGTATATATTTATTTGGGGAGGCAACAATGTCATATGATAACAAATGAAGTGCATTTTACCATCCTTACTTGATGTTAGCATTAATATTCTCTTCGACGGATGTGTATTTTCCTTATACATTATATATACATATATAAATGAGAAGTGAGATCATTCATTTGACGGAGAGAAAACTGTTGCTAAAGGTTTTAATTTCCTCACCATAATAATGTCATACCACTACACAACAGTCTGTATTGATGGGACGTTTTATGGGTATGGTACCTTAAATCGAAATCATCGTTATTACACGTTCTGAATATTGTGCTTTTTTCTCACCCTTTCATGTTTTTACACGTTGTTTTACGAAGATCATCAATGGGAGGGATTTGAAAGGGGTTACTTCATTCACTTATCTAGGGAGCATTGTCTCAACTACAGGGGGAAAAGATGAGGATGTCAAGTCAAGAATCAGAAAGACGAGAAACACATTCATCAACCTGAAACCAATCTGGAAATCTTCGTCATTTAGCATCGACAACAAAATTCGGATTCTCAATACAAACGTCAAGTCAGTTCTTCTTCTATACGGATCAGAAACTTGGCGGATCACAAAGAATATTTCCAACATGTTGCAGACTTTTATCAACAACTGTCTTCGATCTATACTGAAGATTAGATGGCCGGAAAGAATCACAAACAAGAAACTATGGGGACAAACAAAACAAGAACCGATCGCTCAACAAATATGCAGGAGAAAGTGGAGATGGATTGGACACTCCCTGAGGAGGCCGTTTGGTGACATCGCGCGTCAGACCAGTGCTCAAGTGGAACCAGAAAGGGGAGCGGCGATTAGTGGGACGCACAAGGGTGACATGGAGATCATGCGAAGAGGAAATGAAACAGTACGGATTAACATGGATGCAGGTGAAAAGTACAGCAGAAGACAGAAGCAAGTGGAGACGTGTAGTTGAAGCCCTATGTTCCACTAGGAACCCAAGGGAACAATAATAATAATAATTTACGAAGATCTCTCATCTTCTCCTCGTCGTCATTCGACTCATCCTATATGCAATACACTACTTACGAAATCTTAAAAGTAGCATTCACCATACGCGTTTCATAAAAATGTTAGTTGAAGTACCAGACAGTTAAAGTGTTCAATGATTCTTCAACAATCACATAAACTTAATGTTCGTGCTACTCTTTTTCCTTGGATTCACATTATCGATAGAGTCACTTCACTGGCAAATATGTAAGCCGTTTATTGCTGTTTATTTTATCTTATTCCTTTGGATTCCAATTGGAACATTTTGCTTCAAGCCTCAGCCTTAAATTATCATTACAGTGGTTTTATTTTCACGGGATGTGGTTTCTAGCCTTAAACTCAACTCATCCACATCAGGGAGCTTACCACTACTAATTGAGTGAGGTTTGTGAGAATATCAGCTGGGGAACAAATCTCTGACTACATGAGTGGTTAATGAGGGAACCACCGCTGAACTATCGACCATTTTTCACCAATAGAATTCACATTTACATGAAGTTGAAAATTTTACTTAAAACTCACTAATTGAAGTAAATGAGCAAATTTGCCTTATTTAAAGTCCTATTCTGACAAAATATATCGCTCAGATCTTGAGAAATTGGAAAGATATATCAGTGCAATATACTTAAGCGTTGGAATTGATATAATTTTGTTAATATTAAGTGTTTGCCAACAGGCGCAAATTAGGATACTTCAATCAAGCATACAAGGAATAATCATAGCCCTTGTCTAATGAAGTTTGATCAGTTATTGATGCTTTCTAAACATTTCTGAGTGAAACTTGGATATGCATTTTTCTCTATAGACGCAAACTAGCAAAGATAGAGTAAGAAGTGACTCTTTTATGAAGTCTTAACATGAGCAGGTCTCACTATGGGAAAAGTTCCCCTAGTGTATTTTGTTTTGTCACTTACGAGGTAGTTTTGTTAAGTTCAGCAACTAGAAATCATCTTATCCATATCAGCAGATAATCTGTTTCCTCACCAAAACTGTGCCAGTGATATCTTTGGTGATTACATGAATTACAAATGATATAGATAGACAGAATGATGTGTAAGTCAGCAGAATGGGCGTTCGTAAACCACAGGTGTTTATGTACTTATAAGCAGTTTCAGTTTCTGCTTAAACATGTCCTGACGAATTAGGATTGAAGATCTGTAGCATTAAACATGACATAGTTTGATTTCCGCAGGTTTACATAGCTTCAGTTTCGACATCTTTACTGGTTGTTTCTAAGTGAAGGGGTATGACTATGCTCAATCTAAGGCAAATAGAAATAGTGAAACACCAGTAAAGGTTCATTTATTTGTGAATAAAAAAACAAAGTTATTGTGACAGTCACAATTCCAACGAAACAACGACATTTAAACTTTAGTTCGAGCACTGAGTACTTGAATCCCAACAATGATTTATTTCCACTGAACATATGATTGAGTATTTATATGTTTTACGGAGAATTTTTCTTGAACATAATAAAATAAAAGCCATTCCATATTAGATTTTGTGTATTGGATGATAAAATATTTTTGAATTCGTTTACTCACTTTACCAAATAAATTTCATTGTATTTCTTCTTCCTATATCAAAATAAGGCAGCCTAAACACCAGTAAGAATATCTGTATGAAGCTGTTAGCTTTACTTTTAACCACAATGAGCAATGATTTTCACCAGCTGGAGCAAATGGTGATCATGTAATCCACTTAGAATACAAGAGATATCCAGTATGAGGAATAAATGTATCCTTCATACAGTTAGCTATATGATTGAATACAGACAAGAGATCAGTATTATTAGCTCCAAATCAGATATTTCTTTGGTCCACTGGTGTCAATGCAGTTCGCTTTTCACCCACTTGATTGATTTTGCGTTGGTTGTTTAGGTAGTGATCACTCTGCTTTCTAATTTGTTATTATTATCAATAAATCACCAGTGGATGCGTCACATCAAGTCTCATGATTTGTAAGGTATCTGGGATTCTGATCGGATGCCAACAGCCAAGTAGATGAGTTTATCTTGAGGAGTTACTCACCAGATCCTTTCAGTTTACATCCCATCCACAACGCAGTGGAGCAGCATCAGGAGCCAAGTTCTCCGTAATGTTTGGAGACCGAAATAGGTTCATACTCCTTGTGGAATCAGGGATTTCCAGTTCTCCTAGGTTGATCAGCATTTCCACTCGACCGGTTGTAAGTATCACACTTTTGTATTTGCCCCTTGTTTTTGTGGATAACACCCTCAGCACCTGAAGGCATTCAGTGGGACTTACTTGTCAGGGGCTGTTAACGGTTAGCCACATGAGTGCATTTCAAGAGGAGGATCGAAGCCTACTCACCCTCGACCTCATAAGGTCGTTTTGAGATGTTAAGTAAGCTATTGAAATAATTGTATATAGTGATCAGTGTGCTTACAGATCATTGATTGTGACATACTGCTTCCTTGGACTTTTATACACCTTCTTTGACACCATATTCAGTGGTTTGGAGACAAAGTCAGAGGAAAGAGGAATTGTATTTATTACCAAAGAAAGTCTGGAAATGTTTTATTCTTGACTTCCCCAAGTGGACACGTAAAAAATGTAGAAAAAAGAAATGCCATGACATGGACTTATATTCATTGAAGGGGATCAAGACAGAGCCTGATGAACTGGTGGGATTATCTCTTGTGATGTCTGGGTACTGTAACTGACCGACAACATTCCATCATTTCCAGTAACTTTGTGACTGACTCCTTATATGTTTATTCGAAAGTGGTGACGAGTTGAATACCACTTCCGCGCATTATTCATTTAAACATTGATAGTGTTTTGAAGAATTTGCATTTGATTCAAGCATTGCATCTCTTTTCCTGTGGATTCAAAACCAGGAAAGATTACAAACAGTAAGGGAGTGAAAATGGTTTCTTTTATTCTACTTTTATTGGTGATGTTAACGTGAATGTATTATACTTAACAAAGTATGAATTTCTTGATTTCATTATAAAATGAATGTGGCTGGAGATCCATTTGGAATCACGCGAGTGCTGGATTTTTCTGTCTTCTATTAAATATGAAATTTGATCTCACTTGAGATTCAACTATGCCATAAAACTGGACGGAAACGAATATTTTATCTGATTGGCCAATGTTCTTGGCTTGACAGGAGTAAATGAAATGGTAAATACACACTGATTTTGCCAACAACGGAAATCCCCAGGAATTTCACATTTACAAATAGTTATCTCATCAGATCAATTAAAATTCGGAGGTGTATTAACTTTTCACTCATGATGTTTCTCGATAAAGACGGTTGGATATCCGTTCTCGATTAGAGTTTTCCTGAAGTATTGCAATTCCTTACAGAATATATCCTTAGCTCATATATGGTTGATTCTCTTTGGAAGACATAGGATGGTATTTCTTTTTCTGCTTTTTTGGAACCAAACTGTGGAATTTTGTCGGCTATCTATTGGATTCAGGTTGGATGTTGTTTGATCTCGGGTGGTTTCCTTTTCTTTATTCTTGTATGCTGTGCATCTTGGTATAGTAATTTACTTTTGGATTCTGCTTCAATCTTAAACTCGCCTGGTGTAATTATGTTGTTAAATTTATCGAGCATTCTTCGTGTGCTTTTGGAAGTGTGTGGGCGGTTGTTACTTCCCGGCTGCCCACACCGTGGAAGTTGATTGAGTCTTCGGGTACCTGAAATAGAGAAAAGGTTAGTGTTGCGTGACCGCAAAGCCCTGGGGACAACTGCTTGAGGCCAGTCACACGCGGCATGTTTTTGTTTGTTCTTTCTTGTTGTGTGTGTCTCAGTAGCATATTTATCAGTTCTACCGTGTGACACGGCAGCAGGAAGCGCGGTCGTTGTTAATCCGGGCCCCGACCGATCCGGCATGATATTTTGTGAATTTGTTTGAATCATAGTATTGAATTGGGCAGCTGCTTTTTGTCTAACCGCTATCCAAACAACCTTTCTGGCATGGTAGGACCTACAGGAACATAAGTTCCAGCCAGTGTAGCTCGTTGGGTCATTGCGATATGCAAGCCCGACCACCAAATCAAGGTAGCAGCTATCGGTCTATCTCCCGCGTGAAGTGGTATAATAACGTGAGCAATATTGAGGTTAGGCGTCGAGTGCTAGGTAAGGAGGGGAAAGCAGTCGACGAGACTGTGAAATTACATCGACTGAGATGGTTAGGACAAGTGCTACGTATGCCTAGTCATCACCTTCCTCGACAGGCAATGTTAGCTGATATAAGGCCTGGCTGGAAAAGAGCTAGCGGTGGTTAAGCGAAAACATGCACCAATCAATGAAATCTACAACAGTTAGTCTAAGCCACGTAGGAAGGTGTAGACTTCCTGGTTGGGGTCCTCGGGACGGTAAAAACCAATGCTTGGAAACAATTGGTGACATGGCTCAAAATCGTTCTCAGTGGCGCAGATGCATTCACTCCTTGAGACTTATGAATTCCAATGAAACTGTTTTGTTCTTCGTTATTACTATTCCTTTGTCTCACACCTTTGTTTACTGACTATATTATGCATTTCTCCTGCTTTTTTCTCTTGCTTTGTGTGCTACATGGAGGGAGTGTGGCGACTTGAAATGCCGCACATCAGTGCAAAGTTCTGTGTCGAAAACCGACCGACTGACCGGTCGAGCATTCTGTTTGGACCAGTATTTTCATCGATGTTGACGAAGATATCCTCTATGAACTTTTTTTGAAATTTGAAGCAGTTTATTATTGTTTTGAGGAATGTTGGACTTCAGATGAGCTATGAAGCGATCAAAGAAGTTGTATTCATCAAATTTGATAGTTATTTTTACCGATTCACTATCTCTGCATGTCTATGAATAATTTCCCTTCAAGGTCTGTTAAATATCTGTAAGTCACAGTAAATGCATAAGCATCGTATTTTAAATCCATTTTTGACAGTATGCAAAACCGTGACAAATTTCACAATTAGCTTCACTTTATCAAAGTTACACATTTGAGACATGAATGCATATTAATTATTATGAGTTTGGAAAAGTTAAGTGATTGAATGACAACCAATTTATTGATTTATGTCACTTGCGTACGGGTCGCAGTGAAGTTGAAATCGTTCACAAATTAATCACACAAACTTTGTGGTATTCTAAGGATATTGATGCTATCTTAATTTTACAATTTATCGCAGACGCACTGTCACCAGAGGCGTGTAAGTAATACCGTAAATTGTGTTATTCATAAAGTTATTGAACAAACAACCATAATGCGTCGAATGCAGATTCGACTGAAAACTGTCTGTATGCAGAAGAATGTGGTTAGTAGTAACACTGAAATACGCCTAGATGGGAAATACTATAAATCCTTGAGACAGTTTGGTGTGGATATGTATGTCTAAATAGGTGACTACTCAATTGATTTTTGAAACTGACTGATCAGAATGCGTACTCTGGTAATAACTAACCAAGATGAAATACGATACATTGTGAGAAGCACTGCAACAGAAATCGTCACGTCCAGTGAGAAGGAGAGTTATTAATCTAAAGTAACTGACTACAAGATGTAAGTAGGGTAACATTTTTGATACAAAAAATTTCGCAAAGTGTGTTGTTGCGGTCACAATTTGTGGAGGCCTGTCTAAACTTCTGGCTTACTTGAATTTTGATCCAACACAATCCGTCAGAAATTCTCTAATTCCTATTAATTAAACCATCCGTTTGTCCTTGGGTCACATAATGCACTCGTATTTAGTTGAACGGTTCACGTTTCTTGGAGACGAAGGAAGCATGCGACAAGATGCTTCTGATCGAACAGTATTGCGTTACATGATGTGCTGCAGATTGTTATTTTGCTTGATGATTTTTGGTGAGGAGGAAATGTTAAACATTAAATTACTCTGTGAATTGTGTACACTGTGTAAAGATGCTGTTCAGCTGTTATTGTTACTAATTTTAAATATCATGCCTCTCTTTCTTATACTGATGATTTATTCACAAACGTGCCCCAAATTAGAATTATCCCCTCGTGTTTCAAGTAAAATATAGAGCTTCAACAGCTTGTTCTCTAGAGTCCCCTTCAGCTGGCTTCACATGTCAGTTTTCGACGACCAACTCTTTGTTTCCTATTGACCCTTCACTCGACTACCTGACGCGTTGTCACTCCGACGCAGTACTTGACATCTTCATCCAATGCATCAAACTTACCTTCAGGATTCTGTTTATTTAAATGATTTTATATCATTGTGGATTTTATTAACAAAATCTTTTATACAAACACTTTCAATTTCATTTCCATGTAGACTAGTTTACATCTTGAAACAGTAAGAAAACAAACCTCAGTTTTTATTTGTTCACATAAATGAATAAAAGATAGACCCGAGTTAAAAAAACATTTCACTTACTCAGTTAATAGAGTTATTCAGTTAGCTGACTTACTTCAAGTTGGATGTTCTGTTTATATGTGCGTGAGAGAAAGAGGAAGAAATAAAAGTACGTTTGAATGTAAGTATACTCAAATCTACACACACATATTAAACATCTTTATGGACTCCACACAAATGAATTGAGAGTTAAGGACAGAAACGTCCTGCTGATGAACTGAATTGTCTTACAAGCAAAAGCACAACACATTTTCCACATATTCTTCATTCTCACTAGCTGATTTTCCTACTCTGGTTGAAAGGCATATCAACTGAATGGATTTTGAGATAAATATACTTCGTTTTAATGAGTGGTGAAAAAAACGTGGGTCCAGAGAAGTTTAATAAATTTCGTGATCACTAGTGAAATGCAGCATCCAGTAACAAAAAACCTTTCCATGCATATACACATATTTTCATAAGCATCACTGAAGCCAACTTTCAACCATTACAAACACTTAAATACCAGACTGGAAAGTAAGTCTAAACATTTTTAAATCAGAGAATGCTCTGAACTTGAAACAAATGCAGATAAAGTGAGAAAGGCGCTTACACGTGCGATGCATACGATTAGCATTTGAAAAATCTTTCTCGAAATATACATCTAACAAGCATGTTGTGAATTCTCAAAGTAAACTTTCCTATTCATGATTCTGACAAGATATCTGAGGTGAATTTTGGTATAATGCAGGTGAAAATTATTTCGTTATGAAGGAAGCGAACATAAGAGTGATGCTAGTCAATTTGTTTCATAGGGACTTCAGTATCTTGAAAACAATTTTCACTTTGCACATCAGAACCAGCCTAACTTATATTCTATTTTCGTATGCATTATCACTTTCAGGCGAGAGGTATGTCATTTGATAAAGATATGACTCTGACAGGTAAAGCCCAAGGGATACTTTTATTACAAATGTATTCCATGGGAGTACAATATGTTCACAATGAAACATCAGTCGGGACTAGCTGTGTCTGTCCTATGAGAATAAGCTGTTTTAGCTTCAGTTAAAGGCAAGACACAGTTACGAGTTATTCTTTGCTGCAACCAACAGGGGCAATGATTTATTTAGAAATAAGTGGTGTTTGAGTTTATGTCATTGGTAATAACATTAATTAGGAATGCTTGAATATCAGAGAAAATGACTTTTTGATTTCACCCTTTGATAGCATGATGTCTAATCATAGAAGAATCTCGCGTTCACTCGAGAATACTGCTGTAACTTAACGATGAATTTAAAGGAGTTTAATAACTCTCTCACATTAGTACTAGCGTCATTAACAGACGCAGAGTTGTCATTCGTAGTTACCATTTTTTTTCACATGCTTTCTAAACTCAGTTATCGACTTGTATGCACAAAAAAATCCAAAAAAACAGAACAGTCATACCTCTGAAATAGTCAGAATCGATGATGGAAATTTTGAGTGAAGACATTGGCAGTGAGAAATTCGAGTCTCCTAGTACGACTTGTCGTAATATTGCTGCATAGTCTTGAACACAAAGTTATGATTAAAAATGTTCTATTTCAATTTGCACTATATAGTTGCATCGCGAAGTTTGTCGAGTAAGTAGACAAGTGAATAGTAAATTCGAAAGTGAAAAGTTGCATTTTGGCCACATAATCCTTTGAGAAATTAATCTAAAATAGCTGTGTGAATTAAAAACGATGAAAGTATAAATTTTGATGCATTCATAGAGCTTCATTCTATGCTGAAAGCTCCGGAGTACGGGAAAGCATAATTGCATTGCTAGTACATTGGATTGTGAACTTCGAGGTTCCATTAGTCTAAACATCTGAAATAGTGGTGTAGCCGGTCGACACACTTTAATATACATTAAACAAATCTTCACTATAACTGGAAAGTTACTTATTCACTCATGGTGCCATTTTGCACACTTTTGAATATTGACCTCAAATGCTTGATCATAAGATGGGAATACTGTTGAGTGAGTGGTATCAACACACTATGAATTCTGTAATCTGTGTAAGCGAATACAGACCAACAGGTAGAATAATAAATCCAAATAATTCATATCAAATTTCGCCTAATTTAACCTGAAACGTTTTATCAAGATATTTTGGACTTCCCATCAATGTAATATTATTATTATTCTCTTGAGTTCCTAGTTGAATAAAGGTCTTCAGGGACACAAAAACATTTCATCCTGTTCCCTGGAGTCTCATTCATTTCACTCTCAGATATTTAAATTATCGGTCGCTATTCAGGTTTCAATCGATAGCAGGCTTGACGCTCGATTTCTCTCAACGGTTTCCTCAGAACGTATACGACCTATCTCCATTTTTTCGGCATATTTGCCGGTCCATAGGTTCTTCATTGCTTCATTGTAAGCCATACTGCCTTATTCCTTATTCATGAACGTAAGTCAATGTAAAACTCTGTGACATTCTGCCGTTAAACGGAAGCAGAATGATCTAATTATTGCTGTAGTTACTTATCGAATTACAAGAAATAATCGATTGAGAAGGCATTATAACCAAGACTACGGTAGTTAATACTAACCAATCCTGTAGTCACTTATCGAATTAGGCGGGGGAGGGGATCAGGAATACACATCTGAAATAAATATTCCATTTTTCTCAACTTGTGTCTTTTTGTTTCATTTTGCAGCTACTTTCCAGTGTCGACTCCATACTTCTAATTCAGACAGGTATTCACATACCTGTGAAACAAATGAAGGCTTATTTGCCGAAATATTAAACTGAAATTTCTCATTCATTGTTCTTTGAGTTTTCTTTGTCAAAAGACTATAACTTAAATTGTCATTTGTTTAACTCGTAAATATATGTAATATTAAACAACACTGACTCTATTCTCTCTCAGTGAAATCACTTTCACCTTGTGACTTTGAGCATGTTTCTAAGAATCTGAAAATTCTTCTTAGATTAACATCTATGCACAGTTTTCTTGGACAGGTGTGGAAAGGTTCTCTTGTGTGACTTTGCGTAAACTTTGAGTAAAACCCGTACAATAGAATGATCGGAGTTAAACAGTGGGGCTCTTTTACGAGCTTCATATATCCCGCAGTCATTTATGAGAAGAGAGGTACGTATAATTGGGAGTGAAAATTTGATGGTGATCTAGTACACAAATATGGTGATTACTAGCGCCATAAAAGAGTTCTTATAGTGTGCCGATACAATGTGTGAAACGAAACAAGCATGGAAATTTTCTTATCCAGCTACACTAACACTTAAATACAGGCTATAAATATAAGGCATTCTATTTGTTCTGAGGAAATCCTCCACGTCACTTCTTCGAAATGGAATGTATGACTAAGTCATATGCATCCTTCTGTATCCAGCCGATAATCAGAGGCAAAAATTTGAAAAAGAATCACATGTTTGTGGATGTTTAGAGTTAAGTCGTCAGTTATTTCAGTCTGAAACGTCATACTACTTGTGAGTACCGCATTGATTTCCACGTAAAGTTTACGTAGGATGCTACATCATACCTTTAGATCCTTTATAGACTTGTACCTGAATCCCTTACAACAGTCGATTAATACATCATAAGCTAACGTATATTTCTCGAGAGAATTTTTCAAGTTTACATGGAATAACAAGCTAAAAATTATTTACCATGCTAATTAAACTACATTGGTTAGAACTCGCTTTAAATTCCACTTACCTAGATTTGTTCACGTCATCTTTAATGCTGTGTTACCTTCACTGATTTTGTTTATATCCTCGAAGCATACTCCAAGGAGGAACCTGAATAAGAATAGAGAACGTTTACATAACTTGCACTCACTTCAGTTCAGCTCAGCTACAAGGATTGACACAACATTCAGTGCAGTGATATGTCTTCGTGTCTGCTGTGAATCCAAGCACCCAATACTACTCAAACCGCTACAATACTGTGGAAAGAAAGAGGTTCTTAGCTGCTTGAAACATGAAAATACAAATAAGCTCACTATGAGATGATCCTTAGTGATAGATAAATTCCCTAACCAATACACTTCCATATCTTTTTTTTGTAGGCCAATCTAATTATCGACATTCAAGTGTTGTAGGGATTTGATTGGTTTCAGGATTTTCATCATGAGCTGACATTAGTTAGAGAACCATTGGAAAACCTGGGAGTACTGGACAGCTGTTTCCTCCGTCCTAGTTTGGGACTCTTCATCAGTACGCACCCACATGGATTCGAACCCAGGACCTTCTGGTTACAAGGCGACCTCGTATACCATTAAGCCACTGGGACCCGATTCAATGGCCCATGAATTCTAACTTCTGCCAATTCACGACAGCTGTCCAGTACTCCCAGGTTTTCCAATGGTTCTCTAACTAATGTCAGCTCATGATGAAAATCCTGAAACCAATCAAATCCCTACAAACCAACACTTGAATATCAATGAGATGCTCACTAGTGACTTGCCCTATTCAGGTAGGTAGTTGCCTGGGGTTCTAGTGAGAAGTCGTGACCAGTAGGGTGCAGTGGGTCGGGCGTGAGGACAAATACTCGCCGAAGACATTGGCTAGGGGTCGCACTATGTCGTGAATCGGCAGAAGTTAGAATTCATGGACCGTTGGATCGGGTCCCAGTGGCTTAATGGTATACGAGGTCGCCTTGTAACCAGAAGGTCCTGGGTTCGAATCCCGGTGGGTGCGTACTGATGAAGAGTCCCAAACTAGGACGGAGGAAACAGCTGTCCAGTACTCCCAGGTTTTCCAATGGTTCTCTAACTAATGTCAGCTCATGATGAAAATTCTGAAACTAATTATCGACAATGAAACGATATCACTTTTAAATCGGTCAGAGTAGATTGGTCTTGTTCTTGTAATCACATTAATCTATTCATGAAAAACATGAAATTTTACTGCACCAAGATCTTTACCGCATACCTACAATTAGATCACAGGAGAATTAGGTTGACGTATTTCAAAAATAATTAACCCTTAATCAGCAAAAGGAAGACAGTAAAATTGACTGCGATCATCTAACAAATTGTACTGAAAACTGAATTGCCTTCAACCTCATACAATGTATACTGAACAGCATAGACAGCATGTAACATCCATCCAACATCTAAGTATTTGTTCGATCAGAAGTATCATGTCCAATAAATAACAACTCAAAACTTTTAACAAAATATCTCCCTGCTTTCCCTGGATACTTTAAACAGCTTCTGCTTTCCCCACGCAATTTGATTTTCAGGTTAGTTTAGGTGTGTTAGACTAGTGAAAGACAAATTAAAACGCTATGAAAGACGGAGCTACTAGTATCACTGCTGTAGAAAAGAGTTACTAAGCATTTCAGCTATATGGAACCTCTTAAAGTATAATCACGTGAACAGAAAGTTCCCTTACTAGTCTAATGTGTTTGTGAACTGCAACTTTCTGTAGGAAACAGCAGACATATGAATAGTAAACTTGTGCTGACTCACTGGAGTCTCCGTGTGAATATTAAGTCGTCCATGTTAATAAAAGGGAACAGTCAGTGCGAGATACACTAGAAGTCCATAAGTAGCAAAGAAGCAAACATGGGTCTAGTTAATATTTCTGGCTTTATAATTTCTGTAGAACGAGATATTTTCAATGTGACCGTAAAACTCTTAAGTCAGTAACTCACAAGCTCCAAGATATTAAAATTATCTAAATTTCAACTAAGTTTTGTTGGTAAGCAACATGGAGAAAATCATGTAAAATGGAAGCTTACAGGCATTCGTGGAGCGAGTTGGGATGCCTAACAGAGGAATGAAAGAAATAAAAATTTTCTACTAAAGCCTCTTATCACAGTCAAAAAGTATGGAAAGCACAAAAATAATGATTCTGTTAAACTCTGAGCGTCACTGTTGTCTTAACATCTTTGAAATCACATTCGTTTTTACAGTGAGCATGTGATCGAAAATATTAAGAAATGCGGAAGAATTGAGTGTATAAAGCTATTTTAATTTCTCAGGTAAGCATGAAAGATAAATGTGAGAATAACATTATAGAGCGATATCTGACGCATTAATTTACACCACTATCCAGAATATTTAATTGACTGATTTGTCGTTTCTTTGTAAAATTCTAAATCTTTAATGGAGGGAAGCGATTAGAGATTGATTCTCAGCATCTTTGGTCTGTTTGTGTAAATCGAATGTAAAAAGAACTAAATATTTAGAGCGAACAATTGTTTTCAATAAATTCTTCTTCAAGCTCTACAATTATAAATCCATTAATTTAAGCATACAATAGCCAGTCAGTAAAGGCAAATTAGAATCATATCAGAAAGTGTATTGTGGAACAAGTATAAGTGAGATGGGATGGAACAATAGTCAGATGGTTTTTTAATATGCATGGCCATTGAGAACATGGGCCAAAATGAGATGGAGTAATTTAATTTAATGATGTGTGTATATATATAAATATAGTCAACAGAAAATAAACCAGCGAATGGGGCGGACTAGACATAAGTTCAAGGTTGAAAATAACGACAATAAGAATGATTGTAAAATAATAACGATGATATGGTGTAAAATTACAAGCACTATTGGTGAATGATTGTCAAATAATAATAATAATAATGAATATAATGAAGTGGAATGAACAGGATTTTGTAAATACGATAGCAAGTTAGAAAAGCACTACTTAAACCTAAGGTAATAAAATCATAAGAAAGGTCATGAAATCATAAAAGTCGAAAATGAACATTTGTCAATGAAACAGCGGAATAGAAGAAGAAGAAAAGATAAGAAAATTGTGAGAGGAATTTATAGCGTTAATGGAGGATTTGTTGGCTTTATTGTAGGCCAAGGTAAAGATAGAGGTTGAACATACTTCTTCTGTACGCAAAGAGATGGTCTTCTGGCATTAATTGCAACCACTTCAGCTACTGATAGAAGACGCAGTCGAGCTCCTCTAGATAAATTACTAGGAACGCGGTAAATAACTGAAATAACTGAAATCTTTTGAGGATCATCAACCATCTGAATATTTTGCTCTCCGAGAATATCTGACAACTCCAGATTTTGTTACTCAGGCTGGAATCTTCAAATAGCTTGACTCACAGTTATTTTAAGCTGAATAACTTATGTTGAAGGAGTTGAATTCAGTTCCTCAAGCTTTCCAGCGTACGAGATTATGAATTCGATGAGTCTAAATGATGATATTCAACTTATTGCGTATGACAAATTTGCGCTAAGTTCCCTTGTGTCATTCTATTAACACTGATAAGGATATTAGGCAACACTTATTACTGAAATTTAGTGGTATATTTAGATGGTGTAGTTCACAGATCTATGTGGCGTGTGTTTGTGTTGGTGATTCTTCTGCACCTTCAAGTAAACGAGTTAAATTAACCGTGAACTACAACGATGAAATTTGTTGAGTATAAGGAAAGTAATATTGATGTCTCGGTTGCGGACTTAGTCGTGAGGGATGAATGACCTTGATAAGAGACAGAGGTGTCTGGATAGAACTCCATCATTATTCTGTCCAACCTTATGTAAATTACTAGTTGATCATAGGTGACGAGTAAAAGAAATGTTACACGTAAAGCTGGTGACCCTGCCACCCAATCTTGAGGCAGACAACACAGTAACAAGACTCATTGTATATCGACAAGCTCTCAGCCCAATGAGTGAGAATGAAGGACTCCTTGCAGGTTTCAGTGGTTTGACCACTGTGTGTTGCATGTAAAAGCAAAAGGATACGCAAAATGTGATGTGGGATTCACACACTACAAATAAGAAAGAAAGTGGTCTCAGACTACTGTCGAGTACAAGGATCATTCCAACCTAAGTTGAAAGTTATCAAAAAAGCTGTGAACAGAACGCATATTCAACACCTTTCAAATAAAAGACAAATCTACGAAGGACACTTTCATTAAAACCATCAGGGAAAAGTTTGATGCAATGCGTAGCACAACCAAGAGAAACAGATTGAAAAAACTGAAACTCTCAGAAAGTTATCTAGAAGAGACCTATTCACCTGCCTTAGACACGGCCACGTCAAAGCTCACAGGATACCTAGAGATGTAGACAAAGAAGACTGACAAGTGAAGAAAAAGATAGGAAGTGGATGAATATGTAAATATGATGAGCGTTTCCCTAATAAACCTGTTATCCTAACAGTCAGAAGTCTGTCTTTATATTTCGATATTTAAGTGGTTCAGTGAACTGGAACGTACCTAAGGATGAGTAACCGTATTCAGGATATTATCTGAGTTGCCCATTGTGTATAGTATTACTTTGCCCACGCATTAGTCCACTCAGTTATATGAGCTGACAACAGGAACATAAAAGTAAGAGACAATGGAAGGAGAAGCTTAGTGCAGTCAACTTCAATAAACTAAAAGATGTTCTTGATTCCAAACTCTTCTCTAAACAGGTGTAACTGAGAGAAATCAACTCATATGAGAAACAAATTCCAAAGTTACAAATCACCACCGAATAGACCATTCAATGCCCATCAACATAGAATAGACAGTTGTGATGAAGACAATCAACCAATAATAACGAGAGAGAAATCTAATGTCATTCGTCCCTTCAACTTACCTACCATTCTCAGTACAATTTCAAATAGTAGAGGAATGTATGAGGATGTCAAAGATGGGATTGGTAAAGAAAGACAGTAGTTTATTACTGTCAGATTAGTGTGGAATTTTCCAGAACTTAACAAAATGAACATGACTCAGATATTCTACAGAAATGCAAGTGAGTGTTTTTAGATACTCTAAAGATTTAGAGTACACGTTGCTAAATACAGCTCTAAAAGAGTGCTGCAGACTCTCTCCAACACCTGTTTTCACTGTGTTGATATTGAAAGTAGAATGGCCGGTCAGAAAAGGTAAGCAACAAGCATTTATGTGGTCAAATGAAACAATAATCCATTGCCTAAAAGAAATGCAAAAGGAAATGGAATGGAAGCACAGTGAAGACACCGCTATGTTATATTACCCACCATGACCCTGAGTAGTACTCGAATGGTATGCGGGGAGTTGTGGGTTCAAAGAAGACATGGGATTAATCTTGTATGGAATAAGTGAAAGTTTGTGAGTAATCATGGAGCCAGTTAAAGAAGACAGCAGTGAGCAAAATGAAGTGGCTATCTGCTGCTGACGCTGTATGTTCCACTGGGAACCCAATGGAATAATAAGTAATAATAATTGTACTGATCTTATCAGCCATTTCGGCTATGTTCTTCAGTTTAAATGTTTTTCCGAGTACTACGCTTAGAATCTGTCGTACGTTTTCTGCAAATCTTTGTAACCACATTTACTTAAGAACTACCACAGAAGCTGAGATGACTCTCTACTACCTATTCCAAAGGCAGTACCTAACTACAGAAAACATTTCTCACCCGGTATGGATTTTCCTTGAATGAATCCTACCTTAAGTTTGTTTTATGCAGATCAACTGAGACGAGGTTGATCATATCTCTATGGGTAATGATGCAACTACATATGCTGAGCTTTCGACTTCAAAAGAATTAATGAAGTCTCGACAACTTTCTCATGAAGGTAAATGCATCTGTCGGTCGGATCGTTGGCAACATACCATTTCCAGCTGCAAAATAAGGATGGCCGTTGCTAAATTTTTCTTTTACTTAAATTGGAAATAATCAGAGACGACATTTTTCAAATGTTTTTTCTGTTTTTCTTGTCAAAACAAACAGAGAAAAACAAAAAAACTCTGTTGGAGAGAGTTAACCTCAGACATTGGCTGATTTTCATAACTCATAAATCATTCATGTGAATACACAGTTAGCATTTCACGCAGCTACTCACTAACTGTCTGACTTGTGATCAGCACTGACAAATACAAAATGGAAACATTCATTCACACTGTTTCATTAATTAGTGGAGTACTTTATCCAACAAATGCAATCACATGCGTATTATTTTCTCAAGTGTGTTTTTTCCTCTCACCGACATAAAGTACCACATATTTTTCTCATCTATTCTTATAGTTTTTTAATAAATGCAGTAAACACGTACGTGATACATCACTGCAAAATAGCAACTAAACAATTCGCAATGCAAATAATCTTTTCACACGACAATAAATTCCTCATAGTTTCAATGTGCTCACTACAGTTATGATTTCTTATGATTTTCAGTGATAGGACTCAGTAGGAAACAGAAATTATTTTCCTCTTATTTTGTGGTTCAGTGTGCTTCAAGTGTGATCTCTGAAGTTTCACTGAGATCGATACGGTTTAAACGGGGTGGCATTGCTAACACTACATCCAACCTCCATTCTTTAACTAGATTGGTTGCCATCTAAGTGAGGTTTAGATGTGTATCGATCAGGAGTCGAGCCCAGACCACTTGTGTGATCACATGGGCATTCTACCACGAAAACACCTACGCACTTATAAGTGTTATCCACTAGACCACCTGGGCCAATCCACTATTAACTACTCGGTCACTATAGAATATTGTTTTTTTAAGAGACGTTTTGCAGCTCATATCTCAACTGAAGCAACTATTCACAGTGAAATAGCCTAATCACTAATCGTTTCATTGAACATCATCGATTTATGACAACAAGAAGACAAAAAAGTGGAAAATATGCGCAGGTATCAAATGTGTGACGAATATCCAATTCCTCACTCAATATCTCTATAGAAAATGCATCGTTCTACGCAATACCAGCTTACAATGAGCACATGGTTCAAGTGTATGAATGGTAAACGATCATTGGTAGAATAAGTCATCAGTGGACAACGCATGTCATGTTGATGCATATGAAAAAGGAGCCTAGAACCAGTATCAGAGTTCCATAAACCGTTTGTAAACTGCTGACGAGTTCCATATATTTAGATAAATAATAAAGTGCGAATCATTTTAAGAATCAGTATTCACGTGAGAAGAATGAAGTTTCATAAAACCAAAAGGTGAAAATGGTAGGCAGGGGAAATTATGTTGCAGACAACTGATAAGATCACTGATACATACTGACAAATAAATCAACATATATTTTACTCAAATGCTTTTCACACAGATATCTAATTGTGAAACAAAAGTAAATTCTATTCTTTTTCTCCTCCTAGTGTCTGTTTACATGGTTCAGTAGTTCAACATTCGAGATACTTGTAGTGTCTCATGACGAAACTAAACAGAAATGTAAAAGACTGTTCTCTGTTCCGTAAGTTTTCAAAATGAACTACAAAAATTGTGTGAGTTGTCACTGAATTCGCTGTTACTTAGATATGTTGAAAATCAAATCTTCGATCATTCGTTAGTTAGTAAAGAAAGCTAGTGATTAGAAAAATACACTACTGCCTCGTAGGAGAACATCATTGTGCAGACAGAACACTACCCAACACTCATTATTCAGCTGATTGATGATAGGTTCGCAACTTCGTTTTCTAAGAATAGAGCGTCTTTTTGAAAGATCAAATTAGAGATTAGGGAGAGTATTTAGCACCGTGAACGTCAATATTATTACTTCTTACCATCGTTCCAAGTGCAATAAAGCTTACATTCCAATCGCACGCCTATCTTTGTTACCTATGCCAGCTAACTCTGGTACTTTCAAACAGAAACCTACTGTAGATTTGATATAACTCCATTGACCATATCACTTGTGGTCAACATTTTAGCCTTAATAGTTTTTACATTGAAGATAATTGTTCATTTTCAGCCTTCAGAAATTATTGCCAAAAAATCTTAAGAATTATGACCTCTGCTTGAAAAAAATTAAGCTCACAGTAGCAGAAAGTTTATTGCCTTCTATCTTCTTAATTTATCAAGTAGCTGCATCTGACAGGCAACTACTAAAACTTAACTGCAAACCATCCATGAGTTGTCAGCAATTTTCATGGTATGAAGATGAAATGTACACATCACCCAATCGATGGATGGATGGATGGAATAACTTGTGGAGCGACACTGTGCAATGACTTGTTCAGTTCATCATCACACATTGTGAAGTGTAAATTTTATATAGGCCACAAGTCGATACATTAAAAGCAAATATGATGATGCTTTCCTCTGTCTTCCCTTGTCTAGTTTCTTTGCTTTGTGCAAACAACTCAATTCACATTGGTGTGTACTCAGATACACTTCAAAGTGTGTGTGTGTGCATGCGTGTGCGTGTTTGTGTGAATAGACGTGAAATAACAATTGTTTTGCAATAACAATTTTGAGACATGTAGGCTGTTTTTGTTATTCATGTTACTAAATTTGGTAAGTGTCATCAGGACGTAACGAGACATGATTTGAAAACAAAAGCTGTCGGTGGTGATCTGTATTTGAATTCACAATAAGAATGTGATACTAATTGGCATGTCTATATGTGACAGAACGTTTTTTCAATATTATACTCATTTCAAATACCACTGTCACAATAAAAATCTGTAAACTTGAACAGATCAAGACTGTATGGTTAGTGTTTTCAATTAGTCATGGAACTGCCAATTAGGCGGTTACTTATTAATACTGGTTAGTGGAAGAACATAAGGAATTCCACGGAGAAGGAAGAAAAGTGGATCAATGTTGACACTTGATCAAGTCGTCTTAAATTATCTGGAAACATTTACAATTCATTATTGTTTAATTTTCAATCTTCTTGTATTTCTGTTGGTGCAGTGTTTCACTAGCCAATGTTGAAATCTCTGAAAGGAATCAGCCTTTATCGAGAGTCAGTAGGTAGACCTAGGCATTCACTTTCGAATATATCAAATAATCACCCTAATACTCCATAACTCTACAGCTAGCAACAATGTCTGAACACGTTAGAAAGATTGCTATAAAAATATCTGTGATTCCTGATGAATGAAAAACCGAACGATATTGTTTTAATTTACGTTTCGCTATTTAATTTTGCTAATAGGCTTACCAAAGTCATGGTGAACCCAAATTAACAAAACTCAGCTATTATGCAGTAACTTAAATGTGGTTCTTCAGCGAGACGTTATTTAACCCTGTCAAGTTAATGAATTAGTGAAGATAATAATAAACTATGGGTGGATTGTGGAATTCGATAAGTGTATGAATTATAAAAATACCATGTGGTTAGGTACCGGAAATGCTTATCATATTTGATTTAAACTACCGTATATAAACTGAGATTTTGTAAATTCTCATTCACTATTCCTCGGATAAAGCTGTTATCATCAAATAGCAAAATCTCAGTGGAAAAACCAGCATGGCTCAGTTTTTCATTCATTGGGAAGTCCAAAAGTCTTTACATAACCAATAACCAACGTTCCCTTAACCATTAAATCCTAACTTGGATTCGACGTATGTATGCGTGTGAGTGTTTGTGTGAGATAGACGGTGAAATGACAACTTGATTTGCAATAAAAATTTTGAGACCTGTAGGCTGTTTTTGTTATTCATGTTACTAAATTAGGTAAGTGTCATCAGGAGGTAACGAGACATGGTTTGAAAACAAAAGCTGTCGGTGGTGAGTTGCATTTGAATTCAGAATAAGAGTGTGACACTTATTTGGCATGTCTATATGTGCCAGAACGTGTTCATTATAATACTCATTTCAAATACCACTGTCACAGTAAAAATCTGTAAACTTAAACAGATCAAGACTGTATGGTTAGTGTTTTCAATTAGTCATGGAACTGCCAATTAGGGGGTGACTTATTATTACTGGTTGGCAGAAGAACTTACGGAATTCCACAGAGAAGGAAGAAAAGTGCATCAACGTCGACACTTGACCAAGTTGTCTTAAATTATCCGGAAATATTTACAATTAATTATTGTTTAATTTCCAATCTACTTGTATTTCTGTTGGTGCAGTGTTTCACTAGCGATTGCTGAAATCTCTGAAGGGAATCAGGTTTATTTGGGAGTCAGTAGGTAGACCTAGGCATTCACTTTTGAATCAAATTATAACCCTAATACTCCGTAACTCTATATTTAGCAACAGTGTCTGAGCACGTTAAATTGATTGTTATAAAAGTATCTGCCTTTCCTGATGAATGGAAAACTGAACGATGTTGTTTTAATTTACGTTTCGCTATTCAATGCTGCCAATAGGCTTATGAAGTCCTAGTAAACCTAAATTAACAAAATTTAGCTTTAATGCAGTAACTTAAATGTGGTTCTTCAGCGAGACGTTATTTAACCCTGTCAAGTTAATGAATTAGTGAAGATAATAATAAACTTTTGGTGGATTGTGGAATTCGATAAGTGTATGAATTATAAAAATACCATCGGGTTGGGTACTGAAAAATGCTTATCATATTTGATTTAACTTATCGTATATAAAGTGAGATTTTGTTAATTCTCATTCACAATTTCTCTGATGAAGCTGTTATCATGAAATAGCGAAATATCAGTAGAAAAACCAGCATGACTCAGTTTCTCATTTATTGGGAAGTCCAAAATTCATTACATAACCAATAACCAACGTTCCCTTAACCATTAAATCCTAACTTGGATTCGACGTATATTTACCTGCTACAAAGAGAATGATGAAACACTCCATAATAAACACCTTCGAGCTTTTGAATTGGATAATCGAAATTCATGTAACTAGCAAGGATTCATGACATGTACTCTATTTGTTCACCGACTCTCCACTGACACCGGTCGTTTGTTTTTTATATACAGATGTATTGGATCAATTAATTTGAATATTTGTTTATCTACTATGAAGCTGGCTGATACAATTTTTGAATTGGTTGATAGCGGCTACAGAAACGATTCACACTATAATTCATTCTATTTGATACCATTTTTGATTTGACTTATCATCGGCTCGAACATGCAGGTGGCAAGAATTTTGCATGTTGTGAAGTGATGTGACTATCTGGTCAGAGTCACACTAGGCTTATCGCTGATGATGTTGGCCTC
Source organism: Trichobilharzia szidati (assembly GCA_944472155.2). NCBI lineage: Eukaryota > Metazoa > Platyhelminthes > Trematoda > Strigeidida > Schistosomatidae > Trichobilharzia > Trichobilharzia szidati. Next base: position 25,078,999 of record OX235273.1, read on the forward strand.
AAAGAAGGAGGAGATTCACCTGGTGACTAGGTCACTTCTCTCTGGTTGGTTGGCAAGCACTACTGGTTAAAACAAGTGATGTCCAGTTACTCACCTATTCGGAAAGTCGTATCTGCACAGACGGATTGATTGGTGACGAAATCTCATCACGGATCCAAAAAGCTCGGGCTGCTTTCGCTAACTTACACCATCTCTGACGTAGGCGTGCCATACAACTATCAATCAAGGGACGTGTGAATTGCTCAGCAGTTCCCTCCGTCCCTCTCTATGGCTCTGAAACATGGCCAATACGAGTTGAAGACATGAGAAGGTTGACTGTTTTTGATCATAGATGTCTACGATCTCTTTCTCACGTTAGGTGGTATAATAAGGTGGTAAGTAATGTTGGCGTTAGGCGTAGAGTGTTGGGTAAAGAAGGAAAATCAATCGACGAGGCTATAAAGTTACATAGATTGAGATGGCTAGGTCAGGTGCTGCATATGCCTAACCATCGCCTCCCCCGACGGGCATTACTAGCTGATATACGTGCAGGTTGGTAAAGAGTAAGTGGTGACCAAACAAAAACATGGCCTCATCAATCCATGAAATCCTTGACAGTTTAACTGAGTCACATAGGGAGATGCAGACTTCCAGGCTGGGGCCCGCCCTCGGGACTCTAAGAATCAATGGTGGCTGGAGACAATAGGTGACATGGCTGAAAATCGTTGTCAATGGCGCAGATGTATTCAGTCTCTGTAATCTTTCATATTCCATTCTACCATTACTCATTCTGTTTCACTCTTATACTTTTCAAAACTCTATTGATTGTCTTCACTCTTATCTTCTTGTCTACCTTTTCGTGCTATTTGGAACGTGGCAACTCGAAGTGCTGCGCTTCGGTGCCGAGTTCTATGTTGAATCCAGACAGACTCATTTCAATCACTCAATAGTATTATGCGCCATCCATCTATGATTTCATTTTTGTTTTAATTGTTTTTTTTTCATAATTTTGATTATAATTAAATTTTTACCTTCAAACATACTCTTCATCTGACCATCCTAGACCACTGCCGCACTCAATTGTTTGACTCTTAAATTACATTATTATTATGTTATTATTTCCTTGGGTACTGAGTGAAGCACAGGGATTCGACGCACATCTCCACTTCACGCCATCCTTTAAACTTCTCTTTAGCTAGTTCCATGATTACCCATATGTTCTTATGTTCTCCTTGCACGATCGCCTCCATCTCAAACTCGGACGCCCAACTGGTCGTTCCCCATTTGAGTTCAACTCGAGAACCTAGAGTGTGATGCTACCAAACGGTTGCCTCAAAATCTGAGTTATCCATGTCCATTTTCTTCAGCCTATCTGTTGAGCAATAGGTTCCTGACTGGTTTATTCCCAGAGTCTCTTGTTGCTAATTCATTCTGGCTGTCTGATCTTCAGAATGGAGTCAGCGAAGCAGTCCCATAATAAGTGTCTGAATTCTGTTGGAAATGATTTTCATGACGCGCCAGGTTTCTGACCCTTAAAGATGAAGTGACTTAACATTAGAGCTGAAAATTCGAATTTCACTCTTAACAGTGAGTGTAGTTTGCCTTGCCTTTCCAATCCTGAGTTTGGTTGCCTGTGTTTAAAATGATGATACCCATCCAGGTGAGTGAACTGAGTAACAGACTTCAAATTTCCCCAGTCGAAAGTGATCGATGCTTGCCGTTGCTCGTTGGTTATAAACACCAGTTCTGTCACTTCCATATCTACTTGTAGTCCTGCCTTTGCTGATTCTCCTACCGGTTTGTTGGTTTTCGCCTATAAGTCTTCAAATTTATGTGACATTGGACATAAATCATTCGCAAGGTGCACATCTCCTAGAGTTTTCTTGTAGTTTTAACGTGTTTCTTTCTTCTCGTTCCCCACAGTCTTCTGCGTAATCCAGCCCACCACAACTAGGAATATCATAGATGACAGTAGGCAGCCTTGTCTTGTTTTAGAAGATGCAAGTAATCAGGATATTATATTATGCTTCTAATTAGTGATACAAGTCTATTTTGCTTATTAATCAAGTATCGCTATGCATCAGCTAACACCTTACTGTCATGTCTATTCAAAAGTTCGCGATTTCTTCACGTGTGTAACACCATCTCAATGAATCTTTCTTTAAGGTGAAACTTAGTCCCGTCAAAGTCGAATTTGTTTCTCATTGCTAAAAATGGTGTGCTATCACTTATTTGCTTTCCGAATTCTCGAAACTTGCAATCATTTACTATTACGTTTATTAGAATTCTCCTACTTGGACAGCATCATGTAACAACAATTTGCTTCATATATATAATTCGATCACTTTACTTAACCTAATATTATTTTCTTAAGCGTTACTAGTAATGACCAGGTGTTTGTTCCACGAAAACAAGCTATTATATAGTGGCTGTTAAGGATTTCCCTGACCTTGTTATAATGAGTCAAAACAAAAGTCACCCGTTTCATAGCGGGACGTTTTCATTCATTCTCTTCCTCTATATTTAAGTACCTTCCTATGAAGGATTTTAAATAATTATGTGGTTTAAGTTTAGACTAAAATAATACTCATCTTCTGCCTTTCTAGTCTCATGTCTGTTAATTAGACCCAAGTATTAGCTGCTACCATGGTAGTACACTGTGCTGAATCGTAAGTCAGGCGTCTGTCCTAATGTGTTGGTCCACCGGAGCCATTTATTTTAATTTCCTCATCTAGCTGTCTTTCGTCTAGACAGTCCAGAAAAACTAACTTACCTGAAGCAATCTCAAACTCATTTGGGAATGAGATTCTACTTGATCAGTTATTTCGTAGTTAAAAAAGTTCCCCTAAAACGTTATGCTCAACGATAGCAAAATTGTGGTCTAAGCGTCGTGGTCATACTTGCGAAGGATTAAGCATCGCACTACCTCACTTTATCCAACCGAGTGTAAGAAAAAACTGAATACTAACGGATACGCTTGTTATCTCCTAACGATACTTTCTGTTTGACGAAATACATTTCTTAGTAAATGAAAACAAAGTCGAACATAAATTTCGTTCATATGATATGAAAATTTCACCTTCGCTTAAAAAACTGACGAGCACGTAGTCGCTTGACAGAAATATGTTGCAATGAATGTTTAAAATGTCTTCAGTGGAAGTATTGGTAGAAGCTGAGTAAATATAGCAACCTTTTATCACATTAACTTATTCGATAAAACTTGAGGTTAATATGTTCCTAAATTCAAATGAATTCTTTACTCCATATCCCACTTTCAATTTTTATGATTTCAGTATTCACAAAATGTATTCAAATAAGTCGTAAGTTGGAAAGATACTGAAGTCCATAAATGAATGTAATGTATTGACTGGTTTGTGGATTTTCAGTTGCCGACAAAATCTACACTGACTATAACATATACAATGTAACCTTGCAAAACGGGTTACGAATTTTACTTTCTTCAACTGCTGTGTTTGCAAAAACTCCACCAGAATTCACGGAATGTTCACAACATTTCATAAATCATCATTACACTAAAATAACAATAGTTCTAGTAACAGCTTTATTCTGAACCAATGGCATTATAGTGTACAGAAATTTCACCACGGTTTATTACGTGATATTTCCTCTTCGTCCAGGATATTCAAATATAACATTAATTGACAGGAGATCGTGTGACATAGTTCTATCTGACTTTGAAATGTGAAGCAATACAATATGATATTTCTGCTTCGTCAGCTTCGAGAAATGCACAACGTTTCGTTGGATACTTATTGTAGACCACTCAGGAGTACATTTTGTTAACCAAAGACGTTTGTCTAATGTGGTGGGCTAATATGTTAACTAGGATAATGCTTTGCCTGATGTTTGGTAGAAACTTCCGAGTCTGTTCGTTGTAAACGTATTGAATAATCGCCAGAGTAAACAATATTCTTAGAGGTCATATTTTACTAGATTAAAACAAGGAGAATAAGAGAAATTATATGCATTATTGAGGTTGTAAGCAGTCCGTTGGTGTATCCAATCATTCTCGATGGTGAAATAATATCGACTACAGTTAAGTAGTCTTCATCGAATTCAAGTGACAAATTCCAAGTGGCAGCTATTCATTTTGAAGGTTAAAGTCAAAAGAATAGTGTGCTCTGTCAATTAATGTTGCTTTTTACTTGAATCTTTCTCTGTCTTATGCTACGGTTTTTTCAGCGCATTTATCAACAATCTTTCAAGGCCATCATCCCTAAACTCCATATAATGGTGCTGTAATCACACTGACTATTTACATACTTTAAGTGATAACAGTCACTCCACGCTGTATTATCATTATTCGAAAAACAACAGATTGTCACTTCTCACATACACACCTGTTGAAGTTCATCTGGACACAATAATGTACCTGAGATTTGTAAGTAGTCTTGAGCAGAGAGACCATCAAATCTGCTGACAGAACATCGTGAATACATGACAGTACAGCACCCACCCGCATTGTAATTGTGCTCAATATTGTGTGTTGATGTGCTGCTAATCCATGTAATTTATTAGCCTTCTAAACATTTTTCCTGAAGGCTGCGCGTTCAATTTTTCAGCTATATTTCCACTGAGCTTATGCTTCTCTCACAGCGTTGGTTTCATTTTACCATGAGTGTATTTCACCTAATGCTGATTGGCTCAATTAAGCAGCTTTAGATATTGATGATATTGTCAATATTTCTTAGTGGATTCATCCGTATTTTTATTTGTTTACTTGCTCTTTATTATTATTCTAAAGTTGTGATCATGTTTCCCCACGCTACATTTAAATCACATGGCATTTACTTTCGCAAAGTATATAAGGCTGACGTTAATCACAATTTTTTCATACTATTTTCAACCATGCAGATTGTTAGCTGTATTATTGTTGTTCTGCTTACTGAAGGTTAGTTGGCTTAACATATTCATTTATTACTTTTTTAACCTTATCGCTGCTAAACTCTCTGTCTATATGGTGAAGTTTCATGTATTTGTCTGAATATAGAACAGATCTAACACCGGTCTCCTGTGATGCAAAAATAGCAGAAGCATGATAATTTTCACTTATCTCAAAGTTATTTATTTAGTTAAAACGTACATACACCCTAAAACAGTGCTCATTCAATCAAAGTGAACTTTCCTAGCTGCTAGCCTTTTCATGCAACTGACGCCATTTTTTCTTTTTCTCATAATACTGTCCTTAAGAGTCACTGAATTAAATTTGGGCATTGAATTCGTTCAGATAGTGTGAATTTAAGTGAATTAATCGAAATGATTAAAAGTTTGTTTTATGAAATGCTCGGCTCAAACAGTAGTCAATATTTTAAGAACGAAGCTAAGTTATTGGTGTTCTGTGCGGTTGCAATCGTTCTCTTCTCACAATGTTGTGATCGTAGCATGTAATGCTTTTAGAATACCATCCGTTTAGAAAGTATTTATTATGGTGCACTCCAGCAGTTCGCTAAATATATATAAGATAAGATCATGTTCTCAAGTGGCCGATGTGATCCCTATTTGAAAGTGATGAAATGATTACAGCTATATTATTATTTATGAATATACCGCTTAAAATCAAAGATCTTTCTATACCCGCATTCATTATAATTGTTAAACTTGTTCAAATGACACGAAAGTTCCAAATATTTTTATCACTGTCAAGTGAGTAATTATTTTGTAGACAGACAATGTGGAGAGAAACACGATCACTTTTAATTCCTGCGACTTCCTTAGGGAATATTCAGTATTACACTTCACCAATAAAATAATTTTGTCTACTACTCGCTTTTGAGAAGCTGTCCCCTAGAATAAATCAATGAATGCAGTTATTCTGAGCTCATATTGAAACTCTTAAATAAAATGTTGTAAGGTGAGTATTTGACTCATCCATCCTTCTCAAAGAAATAAATTGAAATATGTTATCACCTTTATGTGTCCTCACGCATTTAAATATCTAACAATGTAAAATGAATAAAATATATTTCAGTGGCATTGGGGAACATGTAAGTCATCACAATGTTATTCATAACTTATACCGAATTTTCATCTTTTCTGAAGTATTTGCATAATCAGATGTTTTCATAAGGTAGTGTCATTGCTTAAAACTGTCATAATATCTGTTAAACAGAATGCTAACATGCAGTTGGAACGACATTTACACGCATTTGATCAAATTCAGGGTATATAGCTCTAGCTTGTTTAATCTTATACCTCACGTCCCTAAACGAGAAGACCCAAAAACTGAAAGCAAAGTAAAAGATGACAAGGTTTCCTTTTTACCTGTGTCTGACAAATGCGTTCAATTTAGGTTCCACAATATGAAGAACTAATCTAAAAGAGTACATCCTTTGAAATGACCAGAGATTAAATGTTTTTACCTCAGTCATTATGGTGATTTATCCATGCACCTTCGTAGTGCATCATTTAGGGAAATCTATTATCGACTTTCACAAAGGCGTCAGTGCTTCTCCATATCTCCATATAGTACCAATCTCTTAGATTTATGTACTCTGTATCCTTCGTGTTATAGATCACTGAAGTATTTTATGATGACTTCCCAGCTTTTCAACTTTTTTCTTTTCTTTGTTCCAATGTCTACTGTGATTAGTTTGATTCACTACTAATCTGTGCATCATGTTTTAGGGTTACGAAAAATGCCAATGCATCGTCAGCAATCATAGTTCAATAGTAGACATATTTCTGTTTAACTCGACATCGTTTCACAGTGACTACCAATGTCGTAATCGACTGTGGATAACTGTGACTGTGACCAATTGTCGATTGTGACAGTGATGTCTATGCTTATTTCTTGTGAACTAAGGAGAGAAAATGCTTTCTCGTGCTGCATTCCATTTTCAATTGACAAACTAGATTTGACTCAATTTTTCATTTAGTACGTTCATCATACTTCAAGAATACGGAGTCAGATCTTGTAACTACTACACTGTAGATTCATTTGTCACAGGGTGATAATCAAAAATAATCCAACGCATAATAATTTTGAAGGAATCACTTCCCAGCTGATCTTTTGAACGGCCGAAAGAACACGAAAAGATAGTGGAATTAAATGGAGATAAACTATATGTCATCACAAATCAGGTCCTCGAGTAGAAAACAAAACAAGAAACGGCAAGTTAGCCATTTGAAAGTGTTAGGGAGGAGTTCACATGAAGAAAAAAAATGAAATTTTGTAGGCTACTGTGGGACAAGTTAAAAGCGAGTAAAAAACAGAGTAAAATGATGACATGCTGAAGCCGTAACTTCCACTTGGAAGTCAAGTGGCGACTAATAATAATAGCAAGTATAGTAATAGTGAAATTCTGTTATGCTGTCGATACGTTTCTCAGCATACCTGAAGTTAGTTTATTTTTATATGTCTTTGAAAATCAATGATTATGAATAGTTAGTTGAACATATTGTTCAATGATTTTTCATTATCACCCCCAGGCCTGCAACAATGTAAGCATTATTACTCTAATTAAAAAATTACTTCCTTTCTCACTTATTTTGGATACACGATTCATCTATGCAGGACTTCAGTTTATTTACCAGGAAGCAACACAAAGTTCACTTTATCAAAGAATAATAATTTCCTAGAGCAGCAAAATTAAAGTTGACATTTTATCATTTGCACTGATATTTAGTTGTAGTTTGTAAGCATCAAAGTGCATACATAGTCATGAGTATATATCTGTTACACAGAAGACTCATTCAATTTTTGTATCTTTCTTTTTATACGGAAAACGTCATCTCTTACTGATACGTACAGCGATATTCGTCAGAAAGTGTAATAATAAATTAATCTTTCCCTAATGTGAACGATATGTTCGCCAAGGCTCAAAGCGATCTGAAAAAATTGAGAATATTTTAGGCTGAACACACAGCAACTTTAGATCTTAGCGTGATTTCATGGTAGTGCACAGTGAAATATTTTACTCTCAGTTAGATTTTTACCAATTTGTAAAACTGACTTATTTTAGCCATTCGAATTCGAGTTTTCTTTTATTCAAAACTCTGCCCACTTCCTAGTTCCACTCGTTCATAAAAGAGGACTGATAAAAAAAGGAAAATCCAATAATATGATTCACTTTCTTAGTGAACGCTTTGTTCTTTAATATTTATCAAGTATCCCATTTATGAAACTGTATTTTCGGAGATGGTATTAGTATCACAGACTGATCACTGTGTGAGCAAGGAATGACTTCATTCCAGGTATTATACAAAGTCGTAGGCAGGCTACTGACATAGTGTTTGTGGGGATTATACTGTTAGCTCTAATTCTCATTTATCTTCTTGTTTCCTTAAAATTCGCTTGTGCAGTGAAACCACTGTCAAAGAATAGCTGTTAAAGTTTCAGAGAAAGAAAAGCTTCACATAACCAGTTCATGCAGTGAAGTTCCAAGTGAAGGAAACATCCGCAGTGAATGTGTGAACTGCAACTAGACTCGCACAGTATGAGACTACCCGCCAGTAAAGAACAAACATAAAATGCATCATCTTTATTACTCTGAACCTCAAGAAGTATAACTCATAAATATCTTGTATATATATACGTCTATGAATAAGATTTATAAATTCATTCATTTGCTTTCAAAGGGATAAAACTCGTAAGATTTCATAACCAATGGCTCTAATTATATTTTCTTATCCTTTTGAGATTATTATCCCATTCGTTGATGAGATTTTAACTGATACACAACGTTAAAATAATCGATAACACCTGTGTTTTGTTAGTCAAGTTAATGAGTGCTTCACGAGTAGAATACAAACATTTGATGAACTGGTTACTTCTTATGTAAATGTGTAAAAGCATTTAAGGTGAAATGCCTATCAAGCATTAAAAACGAAGCAGATTTGTAATTGAATTTGAAGAACAGAGAGATGGCATGATGCACAATGTAAGTGACCAAGAAAAGTTATAATTTGGCACTCAATATCCTTAGCGTCCATTGTGTAATATTTCATTTCTTTTTACAGAAAGATGTGAAACGAAACAAAACGATCCCTACTCTATTTTTCTTAGATAAATTCAAGCTGCATTCATGATGAGAATATATCAAAATAAAAGGGTGCTTGAATTGAATCTTCCTTTTGCCCCTGCATAGTTATGACCTCCATCCCACATTTGTAAATCCTTTAGAATCTGTTCTCAAGTATACGGTTAATCACACAGATGCAGAAATAATAAAATACACATAAATGTATTTATATTCAAAATCAGATAGTGTATACATAAACAGACAAGTATGAAGAAGCATTTTCACGTCTTATTTTCTGTGGCGTTGATTATTTTCTGATTGGATCATGCATTTCTCTCCGTTAAAGAACCACAGAAAATCGGTAAGTACTACACAGTTGTTTCTTTAATGGTCAACGAGCGTACCTCATTAGTTGAAGCGTCCTTGATTCGATCTTTTGTAGTGGAGTGATGGGCAAGTAATGCTGAGGAACTTCAAACTGGGAGAAAATACAAAATCCAGTACTGTCTGATTTTCAGTGGATCTCAAAGTAATATCACTCCATGAGGGGACTTAAAACAGCAATCTTTCTTTTACAGATTGACACTTGTATTCTGTATTAATTAACTTTATAATTTTATCATGATATTTTAGACGATCTCTGTGGTGAGTTGTTATGCATTCTGATTCATAATTATGCACTGGTATGATAAACAAGATGACAAGTCTAACGCATATTATAGGTGGTTAAATTACACAGATTCTCATGTGGTCTTAAGTGCCTAATATAATAATGTTTCATTCTGTGACCACTGTTATTAAGCAGTTCACCTCTGGACCACTTCTGGAAAGGAGTAACGTATTCTGTGTTCTACTCTTTCAGCCGAGAAGAAATTCAAGTAAGTATTGTTCATTTTATCCACCTATTCTGATAGTTACCGTATTCCACTACCATAGTACTAATTAAGGTCAGCCGTTATGAAAATTATATTGCAAACATTTAGAGGCAGCGTCGCTATAGAATGATCTTCGTAATTTTTTGATTAACTCCTAATTTAGCTCTATATTTTTCAAATTCCTGTGAGTCCTGCGTATATCTTTCAAGTGATTGATATGTAGGCACATATGCATTTAGATTGTGTGGTTTTTATAAATTTGGATTTATATCATTATACATTTCGTCACGAAACATCGTCAGTTAAGGAGTCATTAAAAATAAGGAGCTCAGGCACCCATGAAATGTTGAGTCAAAACATGAATTAACGAAGGTAAGAATTTCCGCAGAAGTGAATTCCTGCCCAATTACCTGAATGGTCATCAATTTGTCTTCGTAACCTGAACGTTACGTGTTCAATTCGTGATGAAGTCGTAGGTGCCATCTCTGGAAGAATCTCCGACGTCTCTGTTCTCTGAAGTGTTTGACGCCTGTCTAATTGACGTTGATTTGTCATATAATTTCCATTCCATACATCTGCAGTTAATCACATATGTGATTATGCATTTCTTGATGCACATTTGCACTTTTAATGAACAGACCGAGTTTTAAACATTATGAATGTACTGTGTACCCTACTCATTTTAACAAAACTGGTTCATTCTCAAATACAGGGAGATTTTCCTTGAAGAACTGTAAGCTGAAGTTGATATCTGATGTATATATACTTACACTTTATTGTCATGGTATTTTGATGGTGAAAGAATAAACTGATAAGAAGAAATGTAATTTACAAAAATATGCAAAGTGAATCGACTTTCATTATTTCGTTGAATTCGTTCGCCTTTATTTCAAAAATGTCTATCATTATAATGTCGTTGAATAAGTTGTCTTTAATTTGCAAGAATTGGTTTGTGCAGATTTGATTGACTGGATACAGGATTTCATCATGAGATGACATCAGTTAGAGAACCATTGGGAAACCTCAAAGTACTGGACTGCTGTTTCCCCCTAGTTCAGGATTGTTCAACAGTACGCACTCACCACCAAGGTTTAAAGCCAGGGCCTTCCAGTTACAAGGCGAACTACCTCGTAGACCAATGAGCCTTTGGGACCCTATCCACTGGCCAGGCCATGAATTCTAACTTCCGCCAACTTATGACATAGTTCGACCACTAGCCAATGTCTACGACGAGTATTTGTCCTGACACCAGACCTGCTGCATCCTAGTGGTTACCAATTCCCACTAGGACCCAGGCAGTTATCTGGGTTACTTACTAATGAATATTCATGAGATGCTCACCAGAGACTGACTCTGTTCAGGTAGGTAGTTACCTGGTATCCAGTTGGAAGTCGTGACCAGTAGGGTGCAGCAGGTAGAGTGTGAGGAAAAGCACTCGCCGAAGACATTGACTAGTGGTCACTCTGTGTTAAAAATTAGCAGAAATTAGAATTCATGGCCCATTTGATCGGGTCCTAGTAGCTTAACGGTCTACTAGCTATCCTTGTAACCAGAGGTCCTGATTTCGAACTCTGGTGGTGGATGCGTACTGGTGAAGAGTATCAAGCTAGGACGACGTCAGCTTATGATGAAATCCTGTCTTTAATTTCTTACCACAAATAAATCAACCTTCAGCACAAACATCATTTTAGGATAGATGTATATGTTGAGATGATATTTTTTGACGTCAGGTAGAGAAACAACAGAAATGGTCTAGGAAACGAATCATTAGGGCTGCTTGCATAGATTCGAAATCGCTTTCAGTTAGCTTCACCTAGAAATAACGCCCAAGACTGTTGTGTGGTTATCAATCCTGCCAAACCTGAGTTCTAGTCACACTAGCTGCTGAAATTAAAGCCTAGCCTACTTCATCTAATGGCTAGGTTGTCGTTAACACCACCCCAACTAAGGGAAAGAAGAATATAACGCTTACGGCCACTGGAAAATGTATTTGTTGACGATGATTTGAAGACAGTGTACAAGTAGATAATCTCACCAAAACGAAGCTGGTGAGCTCTTGTCCCTAGAAATAATATTGACCACCATGTGTTTCAAACTTCATGAAAACACAAATTGATTGTCGACTTTGAAACGACAAAGGTTCAACTGAGTATATGAACTTATTCTATTCCTAACAATACTATACACTAGCTTTACCTTATATTACGCACTTATGTATTCTATCTGGTGTACAAAATGTGTTTTAATGATAAGAAAGTTTAAAGAAAAAGGGAATATTTATAGATAACCAGGTTGTTCAGTTTCTCTGTCAATATTTCAAAACACAACATGACTTGTTCATTATTGAATTTTTCATCAAAATCAGGTTGAACATTTTACAAAAAATGTTAGTTCATATTTTGTTAAAATTTTTGGTGATTTATTTTCGGAATTTTGACTGATTGATGTTTTTGTCCACTTTGTAGAAATATTTGATAAGATTTGCGAAAATATGGAACTTTTCTCTGTTTCACAAGTGCTATTATCAAAGAAAATGCTAATTGTTACTCATCCTAATACTACTACCAGTGAATTATTTAGGTGCCATAAACAACATTTGGCAGTCAGATGTGAACACAACTGTAGAATACTGAGGCAACTTTTGGGATTTCCACATAAGTGATTAATGTTCATAGAAAATCACGTAATGACTGTACCTGCAAATCGGCATGATATTGACAAACCTCCGTCCTTGTGTGTCTACAGCTCAAAACAATTCATGAATTACAATTACACAAACGGGGTGATATTTAGTTTAAATTGTGTCATTCTAATGAATGAATTTTAGTACCATGATATCAAATGGCAGTTCAGCATGCTGTTGACTTTTCAGAACTAAGAAACTCAGTTCGCTGTAGTCATTTACTTATGCGTCTCTTATGTCACACCGTTTTTACCTATTTTTGCTCTTTAATTGATTTCTTATCCTTCATTGAATAATTCCATATAGATGCGAGATGTACGTCTGTGTTTTAAAATGTGTTTCTGTCTATTGACTGACTTCTCTAATGTGATAACAAACAATATCTGAGTGGTCAACGTGTTTTAAAGTTCATCTCTTCGGTAGGCTAATTACCAAAGTGCATATCAAAAAGTTTTCATACCATATTCATGGATGATCTTCATTGAACTTGAATCTCTACATCAGTTTAATGCTTGCATATAGCAAATGCTGAATACTTTTCCGAAGTGCTTAGATGAAAATGTTAAGTGAACTGAGATGTCTGAAGCTGCTAAGAATCGAAATCATCGGTACATTTTACTGGACGATAAATTAAATTAGCTTTGTGAGAATGAGAATGTACAAATGTGTTTCAGTGTTATTAGTTGATCAGCGTGGCAGAGATAGAATTACTTCCGCGTTGTTCCCACATTTCTCATTGATTGCTCAAAATAATAATTTAATTCTAAAGTATATCTGATGATTCCCATGGATTCATTAATGTTTTGTAGAGTAGTCAAAGATGATGTGTAAGTTACACGAGAAATTAATTTCCACAAGATATCGTTACACTGGTCAAAAAATTCTTACAGCTTATAGTTAGAAGTAAAAATGAATCGGCTTTGATTCGGCTCTAGAATATCAACAAAACGTATGCTACTGATAAATAATTTACGGATCTTCGGCTAAATTAAACTCCTAATAGTTCACAGTTTACAAATGTGATATGACTACGTATTTATGTGTTTGATTTCGTCTAAAATGCACAATTCTGCCCTTTAATGGATAAGAGTAATCCGAGTAGAAAGGCATTGATAAGCACTTTTAGACAGTTTAAAGCACATATTATAGTATTTGATAATTGTTATGGACCTGTCGTCAAATAGCTATGATCTCGTTGACAGCTGATATGACCCACTGAACTTATGTGTGGGTATAATGATACTGACGCAATGAACAACTCAACTGGCATACTAAATATGCCTATTTGATGGAGTATCCTCTGCTTCACTTAGCGAGGTAAATATCAAAAGATAAGGACTGGCCGGTGACTGTTAGGATACCGCTTTTTAGGGAAAAACACTCCATAATTTCTTTTTAATCGACCTGCAGCAGTAGAAATAGATTGTTCCAACTCATATGCTATTCGATTTAGACAGGCAAAAATCATATTCTGACTGGTTGGCAATTTCACCAAAACGAAGATGAGCAATAAGTGGGGAAATGTTACAGCTAACCAATCATACGATGGATCACATGATGAGTCATAAGGTGATTAATATTTTAAGCGGATTCCCATCGAGAATGATTTGCTATTATCCTTATATAATCCTTGTCAGGTTGTCAGAGAAAATGTTACACACTTTCTACTTTGCCTTTAGGAAGAAAACATTGAAGATTATGTGAGCATACCTTAAGTTGTTGAGTTAACATTCTTTTCTTTTTAAGTATTTTTCCAGCTCCTAATGATAATGCATGTACTACTGTGAACAACATACTCCTTATGAAACTCGTCAAATAAATTACGCCGAAATCAAATGTGTGCAAGATTTAACTAGTTAGCCTATAATTTATATTCTGTCAACATTTTCCCAATTCTTTGTAGGAATGATATTGAATCATCTGTCGTCCGACCTTATGGAACACTAAAGCTGAATATCTATGGTCATCAGCTTGATATGAGTCTCACTGAGAACACCAGCATTGAATAATCCGCATTGGAAAAGCCAGTAGTGAAACTCAAACATCCTAATCCATTTTGCTTTTTCGTATCACTTCAAAAGCCTTATCATTAGTCATGACTTCGCTTTGGTTAAGTTAGAATAATAAAAAAGTCTAATTCCATAATAGATAAAATTTTATTTTGACAAAGTTTTGCAAGTTACCAAGGCAGACAAACTTAACATGAATGTTTTGTAAGTACACCGTTTTATACAGAAGGCTTCTGGGAACTTCAGGAGGTTTGAGCTTGAAGATTGTCAACAGCTGACAAGATGCTTACACAATAAAGTAGATCTGTTTTATTCTGCTCTATGCATATTATAAATGTTCGATTCATTGTAGTCATTCTTCCCTTCACGGCTATGTTTACATGCATTTTCGTGACTCCATGGAACAGAAGCACTTAACAATTCCAGTATGTTATAGAAAAATCTACAGACGATACATTGAACGCTATTGATCGTTGTTATTGGGTCATAAACAATTGTGAACCC